>JBBCBC010000248.1:0-53450 GCA_037126765.1 Stenogyne calaminthoides | reverse complement strand
AACTTTAAAGTGTGACTTTTTTGTTTTCCTTTTTTTCATTTAAACTTTAAAACATGACTTCTTTTTCTATATAAAATTTATTACTTTTCCAATCATATAAGTAAAAAAGAGAAAAAGAATATGTATATATAAAAATATTTCACTTAGTTAATATAAAAATATTTAGTTCAAATAATTTTTGAACGAAATTCTTGATTCCGCGACTGTCGATAGCCACTGCTCATACCAGTACATATTACTGTGGCCTTGTGACACCAAACGTGAAAATTAATTAAATTAATTAATAGCTGGTGTCCGAATGTGAAATCTGTGAGACAAAAACTAAGGGAATAAACTTAAAAAAACAAGAAGGCGATCAATCACATGGCAATCGACGTTATATACAAAGCACTTTGATGCCTATATATATATTTGTTAATTTATGACAACGATATTAATTTCTCTAACTTCTTAACTTTACTAATTATCAACTCCAACTTCCAGCCATGGTAAGTAGCGTGTAAATTAAATTTTATAATCTTAATTTAATTCCTTCTAAATTAAAAATATTTCAATGATTATATAATGTTTAATTTGTTGCATGCATGCAAATTAAAAGGGAGGAAGCATGGAGTCAGGTTCGTATATGATGAGGCTATCGGAGAGCAAGGGGCTTTGTTGCTACTTCTTTCATTTACGGTCAGCAATTTTTAATTTTATTTAATAATTGATTGTGTCTTGTATGCATTCAGGTGCACCGTGTACTCATAGTGCATTTTAGAAATATATAACTTATTATACTTGAAGATGTTGCAACTATTAATATGGAAAAATAGTTACACGGTTAAGTATAAACTTTTTGCATCTTTCAGTATAACAAGTTGTATGTTTCTAAAATGCAGTATGAGTACAAGGTGCACTTGAATGCACGTGAGGCCCACTCTTAATAATTAATAATTAAGTTGAGATAATTGGGATGAGAAAGGATTGATGGAATTAGTTAGGTAGGATCAGTTTTATTGTGCAATTGGTTTGCATATTGGGTGTATTTTTAAACAATATCAGTTTTATTTCGTTAAAATGCATTAGTTGCTATAAATTTTACTGTAATATGATGGTTAGTAAATAGTTGTACCGTAAGATTTTATTACACAGGAGTAACTCAATCAGCTTTAATTTCTTGCAAAAGAAAAGATTGATCTGCATATTGCGTGTATTTTTTTAACGGCATTAGTAATTTCATGAAAATCTATTATGTTCACAATATTAGTTTTATTTTTATTTATAAGAATATAGTACCTTCCAAACCATTTCTTTTCTAGTGAATAATAATTCTTGATCCAAAATAAATTGTCATTTTGCATTAACGTAGGAGAATTAAATATCGTATTCAAACTTTATCCTCCTACTTATTTTTTGTAACATTATGAATTAATAACCATATAAGTGAATACAAGGGTAAAGTAGTCTCCCTGTACATATATTTGTTGATATTTAACGACGTTCTTGATGCCTGTGAATCATCTTTAAACGACAAATAAAGTAGGTCAGATCGTAGTCATATTATTTAAAGTAGTAATTGCAAAACAGTTGTACAGTTAAACTGATTTACATACGACCAACTCGACCTAGCTACTTTGATTTCTTGAGAAAAAAAAACAAAAAAAGATTGTAAGTATTAAGTGTTGATTAATAATAATGATGTGTAGCAATGATGGCATTGGAGAGCATGGTTTTTGTGGCAAACATGGTGAGCTTGGTTCTGTACTTCACACACAAGCTCTACTTTGACTTGGCTGCCTCAGCAAACACTCTCACAAACTTAATGGGATCAGCATTCTTGCTCACCGTTGTGGGTGCCTTCATTTCTGACACTTACATCAATAGGCTTAAAACCACTCTCATTTTTGGTGCCATGGAAGTCATGGTAACTCCTTGCTTTCTTTCTTCTCCTCCTCCTATCTAAAATGATTTTTCAACATTGGTTTGGTTTGAATAATCCTACCTTGTGCAAAAGAGGAGCTCTTGCATGGATAATACATTAGTGCACCAGTTGCACCAAGCAATGGAGTACCCTTTTTTTTACTTATCACAGAAAACACTGTGAAAAGTATCAGATCATATGTTACAGAGTATTGGTTGTGCATTGAAAAAGTACTAATTTGCTCAACTTACAATTTTTTTTTGTATGAATTGGTATTTAATCATATGAAGTAATACTTATCGTTACATATTTCAATATTTTTTTGTAAATGAGTCAAACTTTGATAAAAAATTGAGTCAATTGCACCAATTGATGGTGCAACGAAAAGCATAAAAGTATTTTTTCTAATTAAATTATGATATTTAATTAAAATTTTCAATTTTTAAAACTTCGATAAAAAATATTTTATTTTCAAACACTGTCCACTTTTTATTTTTCTACATAAATCAATAAAAACGACTTCTTCAAAAAACACAATCGCTCTCAGTTGTTCCCATTTATGCACAATAAAGGATCCATAACCCAATTTAAATCCCAACCCCGACCGTCGAAACTGATTACGCTACAACTTTTAGGCAATGGCGCTGATGACAATTCAAGCAAAAGACGATAGTCTGCTCCCATTGCCATGCCTAGGGAAGTCTAGTTGCATAGACGGTGGTAAAGCCGTCTACTTCTACACTTCCCTATGTATGCTTGCACTAGGCGCGGGCGGGGTACGGGGGGGCTCTGCCCCCCCTTGGCACCGACCAGTTCGACGCAAAGACTCCAAAGGGAGCAAAGAGTCTTGCAAGCTATTTCTACTGGCTTTTGCTAAGCATAGTTTGTGGTGCAGCAGTTGGAGTTACAGTCATTGTTGGGATTGCCACAAACAAGAATAATCTAAATTGGTGGAAGGGCTTTCTTGTCACTACTATTGCTGCTTTTCTTGGTTTTGTTGTTCTTGGATTGGGGAAGAGTTTCTATCGTCTACAACTCCCCAAGGAGAGCCCACTTATTAGAATTGCACGGGTAAATTCGTCAATTACAGCAAATTTGGGACAAAAGTGGTACAATTCACGAAAAAATGGGATCAATTTTGTACATCAAACTTTTTTGAAACTATTTTTTAAAAAGTGAAAAATTATTAGACTATTTTGAATTTTATTCCTAGATTGGAAAGATAACATTATTTGCATGTTTGAAATTGTTAAATGTGTTTAAATTGAGAGACTTACTAATAAGTATATTCAAGATTATAACTTACTAATAAGTACAAAATAGTTGCATATAGGTAGGTATTTTTACACTTTTGCATGCAACTTTGACTATATATGCAATCTCATTTGTACCTATTAATAACTTTCCCATTTAAATTTGATTAAATCTGGTCAAATTTATAAAAAGTAGTCAAAAATATCCTTGAAATAATTCTATATCTTAAAAAATGTTCTTATATCTTTAAATTTTTTGAAGGCCTACATTTATTTATTCCATTTTTAGAATAAAAATAAGATGAAAAATGAGTTTAGAATGAAGAAAAAAACATTTGAGAGCACTTTTTAGAATATAAAGTCATTTGGGAATGATCTTACCTGTGTCATTTTCGATATTCCACTTCTTGTTCAATCCACAATCTGGAAGTATGACACGTGGTTGATAAAAATATAATTAATGTACAATATATATCATATCGACACGCGTGTTAATGATCCGATGATGAAACACAAAATGAAACATAAAAAGTGGCACAAAGAAGTCTAACTGTGGTCATTTGAGAAATACGCTTTGACACATTTAACCAAATTTAACCAAACAACGAAGTGTAGTATAATTGCTAGAGATTTTCCTTGGTCGCCTGTTGGGCAAAGGGTACAAAGAATGCATCAAGAATGGGGTGTCGTACTACCGATGTAAAGTTGTTAGACTCGTTACCTCTATCTAGAATGAAGGTGTTGTACCACCTCCTAGTAGATATAATACAATCGCAGAGGTGGTACAACACCCCATCGGCAGTTGTGCATTGCCCAACAAGGCAAGATGTACAACACCGGATTGCTATTGCATGCATCGTTATGACACAAACGGCTGGTACATCACAACTTCTAGTCCTTGAACTCATCAGTTATAGTTGTCGCGATAAAAAAAACCGCTGTTCGCAACATCCGACAGCCCAAGCGACTTGTACGAGATTAACAAGAAAGATTCTGAATCAACAATAGCAACAATTGCACATACCCAACAGTTTAGGTACTATACACATTGTAAAATAAAAAAAAAAAAAACATTAGCCCTCTTATTTTTTCATCTTTTTCACTAATGTGGCCAATCACTTTTTCCAGGTGTTTGGACAAGGCAGCAATTCTTCCCACAAATGCAGACCCAATCCCATGGAAAGTCTGCAAGGTGACACAAGTCGAAGAAGTTAAGGTCCTAATACGAATGCTTCCGATCATAGCAAGCACCGTGATAATGAACATGTGCTTAGCGTAACTCCAGACCTTTTCGGTCGAACAAGGGTACATGATGGACCCGACTCTAGGGTCCTACAAAGTTCCCCGGCTTCCATCCCCGTTATTCCCTTACTCTTCATGGTTATCCTAATCCCGATCTATCAAGGGCTTTTTCGTGCCCTTTTGCTCAGTAAGTTCACCAAGAACCCGACGGGTATTACCCAACTACAACGGGTGGGAGTCGGGCTCGTTCTTTCGGCTATCTCCATGGCCGTGAGGCTATAGTGGAAGTGAAAAGGAAGCATCGGTCGTTGAAAGAGCCTTTAAACCCTATCAGTTTGTTTTGGATCTCTTTTCAGTACAGGATTTTTGGGATTGCGGATATGTTTACTATGGTGGGGTTGTTGGAGTTCTTTTTATAGAGAAGTTCGAAGGGATGAAGTCGCTTTCGACTTCTTTTACATGGATTTCGCTCTAGATGGGGTATTTCTTGAGCAGCGTGCTCGTTCAGGTGGTGGGGTCGATTACGAGTAGGGTAAGCCCTAGTAAACAAGGGTGGTTACATGGGCTGAATTTGAATGAGAATAATTTGAATCTTTTCTATTGGCTTCTGGCAATTTTGAGTGTTCTGAACTTTTTTCATTACCTTTTCTGGGCAATGTGGTA
This sequence comes from Stenogyne calaminthoides, assembly GCA_037126765.1. NCBI lineage: Eukaryota > Viridiplantae > Streptophyta > Magnoliopsida > Lamiales > Lamiaceae > Stenogyne > Stenogyne calaminthoides. Next base: position 48,389 of record JBBCBC010000248.1, on the reverse strand, counting down.
TAAGTATAAGATGACGGACGATGGGTTCGGTGCCGTTGTTAAGGAAGGTGCAGTTTCTCAGTCCATCACCGCCGTGCCGTTCCTAAAGGCAGCGGCGGCGGACGACGAGTCTAAGACCGCGGATGGCGGCGTGTCGGTGGAGAAAGTGAATGTGACAGAGTGGAAGTTTTTTGTTGTTTGTCCATTTTCTTTACGTGGCTTCTTATGTTTGTGAGATGTTTGATCATCTTTTGACAAGAATGGTTGGATATCAATATCATGGGTGGATGCACTCAAAATAAGAATGTAAGATGGGGCCTTTAGGATATGGAAATTTGTTCCTGGTGACAAAATAAAATTTTGATTCTTTTTTCGACAATCTAATTGCTTTTGATATTATGTAATACATTTCCATATAGATAAATAAATTGTGTGACCTCGGGAAGATGAAGATTTCAAGAACTCGCTATACGAAGATTTAAAAGTTAGAGCATACATACTCGATCTTTTATCAAATTTATGTGTTCATAATCAAGTTTTCAACACGACTGATCAGTCATATCATATCATATAAGGCGTGTTATCGAGCCGCATCAAATTTTATATTATAAATTCTACTTTCAAAGAAGATCAAATCCTCCTCTTCTTTTTCTTGCCAACAAAGTATTAAACACATTTTCAAACCCCACTAATCAAAAGATATTCTTCAAGAATGGTTTCCAACATAACAACACAACTGACTCCAAAGATTGAAACTCACATGAATGGTGTAAGGTTGGCTATTTGTCTAAACACTACACTATCCAGTTTTCACCTGCACTAATTTTAGGCACGTTCGACTAATTTTTTTCCTTCCAAAGAGTGTCATTAGCACATCAAACACCAGTGCATTTTTATACCAAAAAGAAATACCAATTTCCTGTAGCTGTTTTCCTCCACTCAAATGTCATTATTTTATCAACTTCCTCAAGTACAACAAGCAATCTTATCTCAAATAAATTTACCCAAAAAAGCTACCAATAAATTGGAGATTATGCCGTACCAATGTGAAATTGTCCATGAAAAATCTTTAGCCTTCCATTTCCTAGTCCTATATAATCCATTTAAAAAGGAGATTCTCCAACTAAGTTGTGAAATAATGTCAAATTCTTTGTTGCTAACCTGCAATTTGACTAATCTTTTTCCACCTGAAATTGTTTTCAAATTAGCTTAAGGTCATAATCCCACAGCTCAAAGCTAGAAATCGTAAACGGTGCAAATTCCTTCCTCTTTTGTAAACATTCTTAGATACAATAAAATCAAAAGCACAACTTTAAGTTGAGGTATCTTAGAGAAATTAGTATAGCTTCAATATCCAGTTTTTTAAGATGCAGAGAAACATAGCAGACAGTTATGGTAGCAAATTGACTTGGACAAAATCTAGAATGTAAGTATAAACTGCTAACATTAAGGGGTCTTTTCACATAAAATTGCGTGTGGAAGTAATTTTGAGTGCTTTCAAATTGGACGATTCTACTTAAATTAATCATCCAAAATCCGTAATCTAAAAGCTAAGAGTGGTATGCGAGGGTGTTTGCAAAAAACTATCCTTTTGAAGAATTGATTAAAATTAGTGATTATGAGAAAATTGATTAATAGTAGAAGTTGATGTGTTCGTAAAAAAATTCAAAGAAAAATTGATAGTGTTTGCAAAGAAAGTTAATAATACTTAAAAAATGCTCATAAGCTACCAAAATCATCCCCTTTCAACTTTTAGCTTATAGTTTTTAAGAGCTTATTTAATCTAATAAAAGAGAAATAGGAGCTTATAGTCACTAATTTTAATCACTTCTTTAAAACCATAAATTTTTGCAAACACCCCCATAAAACACTCAAAATTGCTTATGCACACAATTAAAGATGACTATAATCGTTTATAATTTCTTGCAAACACCCCGCTACCTAATTCTAACTTCTCACTACATTTTACTATATCCAAATCTTATACCAAACATTTATCACTTCACTATTAAGCTTTTCTCAAAATCACTAAGTTAATCACTTCTTCAAGACACAATTTTTTTACAAACACCTCCTAAATTGAGCAAATTAAATACTTAAATTTCAGCAAACACTATAGAAAAAAACCCCAGTTGACTAAAGTAGCACTGTGTTTTCCCACAATCACTAAATTAATTACCTCCTTCAAGACAATTTTTTTTTTTTTTTTGCAAACACCTCCTCAATTAAGCAAATTAAGTACTTAAATTTCACCAAACACTCTACAAGGAAACCCCAATTGACCAAAGTAGCACTGTATTTTCTCACAATCACTAAATTAATCACTTCTACAAGACACAATTTTTTTTTGCAACACCTCCTGAATTGAGCAAATTAAGTACTTAAATTTCACCCCACACTACAGAAAGAAACCCCAATTGACTAAAGTAGCACTGCATTTTCTCACAATCACTAAATTAATCACTTCTTCAAGACAATTTTTTTGCAAACACCTCCTAAAATTGAGCAAATTAAGTACTTAAATTTCAGCAAACACCACAGAAAAGAAACCCCAGTTGACTAAAGTAGGACTATATCAGAGAAAACTGGAACAACCCCAAAATTATTGAGCCATCAAAGATTCATAAAAATCATCCAATAAACATCTTAAATACAAAAATTACGAATCACCCATCATCTACCTCAGATTCATCTTCCAACCGTCGATTAACCACCAACCGTCCCGCCCTCTCCAAAGCTTCTACAGCCCTCTGCCTCGCCACCAGAGCTGCTTTCACTTTCCGTTCTGCATCAGCTCTCGCAACCGCCGACGCCCTACGCATGAACAATGCAGCAATTTTGGCAGCACACAGTAAATTCTTCCCCAATTCATCGCCAATTTCAGCCGCGCCGCCGCAATCGGAGCTGCAGCGGGGGCAGACGTAACGCAGGGCGGCGGAGGAGCAGGGGAGGCAGGTGAGGTGAGCCATGGCGGGGCATTGGTGGCACATGGCGCGGGAGTCGGCGGCGGGGCGGCGTGAGTTGGGCGAATCGTCGTAGACGTCGAAGCAGATGGGGCAGAAGCTGGCGGGGTGGCGGCGGAGGACGCAGGGAGTGCAGAGGAAGGCGAAGTCGCCGGCGTGAGGGGTTTTGTGGACGAAAATGGGGTCGATTGACCGGCAAAGCTGACACTCGCGGGTTTCCATTGGAGGGGATTTGGGGATGGTTAATTTATCAGGCCGAATTGAGTTGGATTTTTTCTGCAATTGGAGTGGGTGTGAAGTGTGAGGGATGAAGTGTATTTTTGGTGGGTGAAAGATGTGTAAAAATTATTCATGGAGGAGTGTGAAACCGATATGGCATAAATTAAAAAAGGAAAGTGTGGCCGAAACTGTGAGATAGAGGGAAAGATTTGAATTATGCTACTTGTTTAAATTGAAATTTACATAGAAATGTTTAATTTATTTTAGACTATGCTAAGTTGAACATTTAAAAAATACACTTGAATTATACGGAGTAAATTCAAAACTTTGCAGATTCATAAATGATACTCTCTCCTATTCAAATTTATTTACTCGTTTACATTTGACACGAATTTTAATGTGAGAGTTATTTTTTAATATTTAAAGTAATAAAATAATTTTTGATTAAAAATATTATAGTCATTTATACTTAATGACATGAAATACAGTTTTAAGATATTACAGAGAATAGTTGAAAAATATGTAATTATTTTATTATCTTTTATAAAAAGAGATAAATAAATTTGAGATAGATATATTTTGGAAAAAGGGCTAAATAAATTTGGACAGGAGGGAGCACTATCCTCATCACAGTATATCTCTTTTACCAATAAATCAATATCTTGGAACATATGAAATTTTTTGTTTTCACAATCGTTTTGGACATTGCAAAAGACACGTCTAGAATGTATACTGACTCCAATATCGACTAATGGAGATAGTGAGATCGTATGATAAGATGAATATAACAGATGGAGTTTCAGTCTTCTACAAAATTTGTTCACAATATAAAATTTGTATGAAAAAGATAAATAGTGTTTTTATGGTTTAAATTTGGTTATGAGTGTGACTTATATTACTAAAAGATGTGAATTTATTATTGTAAAGTGTGTGACTTTTTACTATAAAAGAGATTATTCATAAAAAAAGCGAAGGGTGTGACTTGATTATAACAAAGAGTGTCGAGTGATAATCAAGTGTGTGACTTATATTACTAAAAGGGTGTGATTTATATTACTAAAGTGTATGTATGTAAAAAAAAAACCAATTTCACGATTTAACAAAAAGTTCACAAAGATACCAACTCAATTTGTATTATTACACTTAAAAATGTATATATAATATTTATCAATTGAGATCGTTGCACTTATGAATTAATCTTGACAAAAACTTATATAAACATGGTTCATGCTATGAAATTTATTTTTAATTCATGACATTTAACTCAACTCAGGGTATAATACAAGTCTAGTTTAATAGTTTAAAAAGTATATTTAAAATTAATAAAATAAATCAAATAATCTAAATTCATGTAATGTATATTTATTCATATTAAAACAACTCATCAATTCCATAGTATTTATGCGCGTGCATCGATTTATAAGCATGAGGATATCAATTTTATTATACGAATAAGTTTTGTGTAATGCATAATATAAATATTATATTCCAAATACCCGAAAAGAAAAAGGAACATACGTGTACGTATCTCATATAAAGGCACTCTAAAAGAGGCGGGAAAAAAAGAAAGTATCAGAACCCTACTTCTCGTCTTCCCCTTCTCAGCTTCTCCCCAACTGTTAATTCACACCGAATTCTCCCGTTTTCTGCAAATCGGATGGGTATAAAGGTCTCTAATTCATGCCTAATTCATTCCACGGTATAATTACACATGTACACATTCTCAGCACTTGTTTTTTGCGATTTTTCTAGGGTTTAACGAAGCTGTTGGCAGACAATGCGCCCAAATCGATGAAAGAGCAGAAATTCGAGAGCTATTTTGGTCGAAAAATCGCTATTGATGCCAGCATGAGCATTTATCAATTCCTTGTGCGTACGCTCCCTTTTCTGTGGGTTGTTTGTATATGGAGAAATGATATTGGGATTCTCTAGAAATTGTTTTATCAGTTATATCTAATTTTGAATGGGCTTGTTTCTTTTGTGATTTCTTGAAGCTAGCTGTAGCAGTTTTGGTAGTCTTATGCAATTTGAGTGGATTCTTGTTTGAAAAAACATGGATATATTGGTTTCATAGTGTCATAGTGTGCCCTTGTGCAAGTATTGATGGCAATGATAAACTCAGGATTGAATATAATAAAAGAAATTGTGCCTACACATAGAATTTGACGCCTATTGGATTCTGTTGTAATTGATAATGGCAGATTGTTGTCGGAAGAAGTGGTACCGAAATGCTCACAAATGAAGCTGGCGACGTTACTAGGTACTCAACCTCTACTTTTAAGCTGTTTATTCAAGAAGTCACTGTAGGTAGTAGTTAATTTTTTTAATTATCAAAGTCTATTGGTTGATGTAATATGAAAATAAGGACCAACTTTTCGTTATATGTATTAAAGCTTCAATTTTTCACTAAGTTACATAGTGTTTTTTTTATTCGTTTGAGAGCCCTCTTTTTTTCTAAATTAATTCGAATCAATTAATCTTGGCTGCTTGAGAAGTATGCTTGAAAAAGCAAGTTTTGTTGCTACATTCTTGTATCCATAAAAGTGAATAAAGAAATAGTTGGTTCAGCATACTTTCTTTCTAACTAACTACTGATTTGTCACTTGCTAGAGTAAATTTTGAAAGAGACGGTAGCTTGATTAGTTCATATCCATGATAGGTGCAATTTGCTATCGCAATCTCCATCTGAGACTATTGTACTTATATCTACTGTTTGGGCTTTCTGTTTTTCAGTCATTTGCAAGGGATGTTCTCAAGGACAATCAGACTACTGGAAGCTGGAATCAAACCAGTGTAATTTGTTTCCTTCTCTCCTATTTCTGGTACTTCTATAATGTTTTACTATTATTTGAGCTGTTTCTGAGGTATTCGCCTTTGCTATGATAGCTATGTGTTTGATGGGAAACCTCCTGATCTGAAGAAACAAGAGCTCGCAAAGCGGTATTTGATGCTCTATCTCTGCTCATTAATTAGAGAATTTTAAATTATGGTTCTTGGATGGTTGGTTAGTGTTGAGTTTTTCTAAATGCAGATACTCGAAGAGGGCTGATGCTACGGAGGACCTAAATGATGCTCTGGAGGTTGATTTGTAACTTGATAAAGATTTTGAATTTATACATTTATCTCCTTTCTGATTGCCCACTTTCTCCCTCTGTTTAATCCTTTTTAACTTTTATCTTAGCATTCCCTGTTATACGGATGATTCTCATAGTAATGCTTTTGTCATTGCAGACTGGGAACAAGGAGGATATTGAAAAATTCAGTAAAAGAACAGTGAAGGTACATTCAACCTTGCACTTTTCTTTGCTTCTGGTATAAGTCATGGGGGTGTTTGCAAAAAATATGATTTTGAGAAAGTGATTTAGTTTTGTGATTGTGAATTTTTTTGCTCAATAGTAAAATAGGTTAGTGTTTCCAGAATTTGTAGAAAGTAGAAGTTGAATGTTTGGTAAAAGTTAATATATTAGAAAAAGCAGAATCAGCTAGAAGCTTTCCCTTTCCAACTTTTAGATTTTGTACACTGATTTAAGCAGAATCATTCAATTTGAAAACACTCAAATTAGCTTGCAAAGCAGAAGCTTATTAAATAATCAGCTTTAAGTTGTTGAAATGATAACACCCCCACAGTATACTTAGCTCTTTTAAGTAATGCATACCTGTTGGAGGTAATTTTGTTGGAAGTTTGCACATGGATATGCTTGAGTTTATTTCTGCTGTAAGACTATATATATATATATATATATATATATATATTTATATATTATATACACAAAAGTTTCCAAGGTACACATTCACAGGGATTGGAGGAGTGAAAATATACTTGGGGATTGACATTAGTACAATAGTTGATAATTAAAAAGCTTGATTAGAAATTTTGTCTTCAACTTTTCTCAACCATGTTTTTCTCATAAGGATATGAACCCATTTCTTCAATTTAAAGAAAGAGTAACTTTTCCTACAGAGGCATGATGGAAATAATGTGCAGAACTTTGGGTTATGTTAAATCTTCTAGTCCTTTAGTCTTATGTGGAGCTACATTTTTATAGCAGCTTGTCATATTCACTCTTTAGTTACATAGGTTACAAAAGCAACACAATGATGACTGCAAAAAGCTTCTTAGACTTATGGGAGTACCAGTGATCGAGGTGATGCATTGAATTAAATTCGGTTATTGGATTTGTGTACTTTCACTTTGTTCATACTTCTTTTATTGTATTCTTGTCAGGAAAATTCCAGTAATATTTGTTTTCTATCATGTTAGGCTCCTTCTGAAGCAGAGGCGCAATGTGCTTCACTTTTCAAATCAGACAAGGTATGGTATTTATTGCTTTGATTGTCTGATAAGATTGTGCCAGAATTATCCTTGGAGACTGCAATGTATATCATTTCATTCGTATTTGCCAGATCAGATTCTTCTAAGAACGTGGTTCAACTTAACTGATAGGATATTTAAATGCTTAAAGTAAATGTGCTGTAGAAATATTTCTAAAGTTTATTTCTGCACCAGGTTTATGGTGTGGCATCTGAGGATATGGATTCCCTCACATTTGGAGCTCCAAGGTTTCTGCGCCATTTAATGGATCCTAGTTCAAAGAAAATCCCAGTGATAGAATTTGAAGTCTCAAAGGTAGGGAAAGTTATTTGATTTCATAAAAATAAAATAAAATTTGCCTCTGCTCGTAATTTTCTACTTTTATTCCCCACTGTGCTTAATTTTATACTTTTATGCCCCCTGTACTTTTATTTTCTTTTGCACCCTAAAAATAGAAAGTTGAGGTTCAAGTTCAAGATGCAAAAGTTGAAAAATAATAGTGCAGCGGAAAAAGTGAAAATGAAGTATAGGAAGCAAAAGTAAAAAAAATAAATGAAAGTACAGTGGGAAAATAAGAATAATGGAAGTTCAAGTTGTAACTAGAAAATCAAGTACTAGGGCAAAAGATGTGTTTTCTATTAAATTGTTGTCTGATTCAGTTATGTGTTATAGGTTTTGGAGGAACTGAACCTCACAATGGATCAATTTATAGACCTTTGCATCCTATCTGGCTGCGATTACTGTGACAGCATTAGAGGTAATATTGCATATATATATGTATCTATTGATCTGTTGTGGTATAAATAACGTAATTTGCCTGTTAAATAATAATAACAATAAGCCTGCTGGTAGTGAATTTGATGAAATGAGCATGTAGTGGTGGAATTTAGTTTGTCAATCCAATACCAGATCAGGAAAATAACCTTCACTGGCTTAACTTTTTATATAAGAATAGAAACGCGTTTGTGTGATGCACGATTCATTAGTTTATTATTTGTAATAAGAATCATTTAATCAGTAACTATGTCACCAATTTTAAGTATTTTTCTTATATAAAATTTATTTTACATTTTTTGTTTCTAAAATTTTATATTGCAGACTAAACTCATATATATTCTCAAATTTAATACAAATAAAAGGTAATTTAAGACGATCTCACAAGCGACAATTGTATATTTGTATTACAAATGGCCAAATTCAATACAGTAAACACTTCAAACCAACAAATCTCATGTTTTAAATCATATATTTCATTTTTAGGTATGCAAATCTGGGTGTCATTAAATATCATAAAAATAATTAACATGATATATTGTAGAAAGGTTCTAAGAAATATATTACTTCTATATTATATTACAATTACAATACACTAGTTTATATACACAATTATGATACACTAAAAAAAAAAGGAAAGCCAGCCATTAATTTCCTGATTTGTAGGACAAATCATTAACTCTGATTTGCTGCACTAACTTTCCTGATATTCATCCTAAGATTACTCAAAATGAGATTTTCCACACCCCCTCAAGCTGGTGAATATGGATCTTCCATTCCCAGCTTGCTAACATTCTCATGGAACATGCTGTTACTCAGTCCCTTTGTCATCACATCTGCAAGTTGAAGTCCTGTCCGGACATATGGAGTACAAATCAGTCCTTTATCCAGTTTTTCTTTAATAAAGTGCCTGTCTATCTCTATGTGTTTTGTCCTGTCATGTTGCACAGGGTTGTGAGCTATACTTATATAGCAGATTTGTTATCACAGAATAGCTTCATCGGTTTGCTCCATTGAATCTTCAGGTCCTCCAGGATAATTCTGACCCACAATAATTCGCATATTCCGTTTGCCATAGCTCTGAACTCCGCCTCAGCACTTGACCTTGCTACCACACTCTGTTTCTTGCTTCTCCAGGATATCAAGTTTCCTCCTAAAAAGGTACAATAGCCTGAAGTTGATTTTCGGTCAACTAGAGATCCTGCAAAGTCTGCATCTGTGTAGACTGCCACATCAATTTCAGACCCCTTTTAAATAAAAATTCTTTCCCTGAATGTGCCTTTAAGTAATGAAGCACTCTGAATGCTGCCTGTAGGTGAACTTCCCTAGGATCATGCATAAACTGGTTGATAACCCCAACTGAGTAAGCTATATCTGGCCTAGTATGTGCAAGACAGATAAGTTTCCCAACCAGCCTTTGGTACATCTCTTTGTCCACTGCTTTATCTCCAAGAGCCTCAGTTAATCTATGATTCTGTTCAATAGGAGTTTCGACTGGTTTGCTAGCCATCATGCCTGTTTCCTTGAGTAGGTCAATAACACAACTTCCTTGGCTAAACACAACTTCAATTCCCTGCCTTGATCGAGCCACCTCAATTCCAAGAAAATACTTCAATTTTCCTAAATCTTTTATTTCAAATTCCTTGGCTAAACACAACTTCAAGGCCTCATTCTCTACTTCACCGCTTCCTGTCACTATCATGTCATCCACGTACACAATTAGAACCGTGACTCCCCCTGAGGCCGAATGCTTAATAAAAAGTGTGTGATCGCCTTGACTTTTCTTGTAACCACTAGCTATCATCACCTTGGCAAACCTTCCAAACCAAGCACGTGGTGATTGTTTCAGACCATATAATGCCTTTCTTAATCGGCATACCTTATTCCTGTCAACCCCACTATATCCCGGTGGAATGCTCATATAAATTTCCGTTTCTAAATCTCCATGAAGAAAGGCATTCGTCACATCATATTGTTGCAACTCCCAATCAAAATGAACAGCCAAGGACAGCAAAATGTTCACTGTATTCATCTTTGCTACCGGAGCAAACATTTCTTGATAATCTACTCCATATGTTTGTGTGTATCCTTTCGCAATTAACCTCGCCTTGTAGTGTTCCAAGGACCCATCCGCCTTGTATTTCACTGTATAAACCCACTTACATCCCACTGTCTTCTTACCCTTTGGTAAATCGACCAACTCCCAAGTCTCATTCCTTTTTAATGCATCCATTTCCACTTCCATAGCAAGTCTCCATTCTTTCTTTGATAATGCTTCAGACAATGAGCTAGGAATAGAAACTGCGCGTAAGGTGGAAAGTTAGCTTTGATGGCTTGGGGAAAACTTCTCAAAAGATACAAAGTTAGACAATGGGTATAGGGGTCTTTTGGTGCATTCTCGGGTTCTTTTTCTTACAGCAATAGGCAGGTTTAGGTCCTGATCAGGGTTAAGAGACTTAGGGAAAAAAGGTTCAGGGCTGGAAGAAGGCTGCTTAGTTGGTGGTTCAGGGCTGGAAGAAGGCTGCTCAGTTGATTCATTAATTGTTACCTCATTTTCGGAGCTTGGTTGAGAAGGTTGTTCTTGCCTTGTAATCATGATGGGGTCTCCTTTCCTTGTATACACTTTATCAAACCAGAACCAATCAAAGATTTTACCATCACGTTGTGGACTCGACTCTAGAGATTCGGATTTGGACAAATGTAGGGGTGGAAAGGTAGACTCCTTAGCTTCAAGTCTATGTAACTCCCCCTGAAGATAAGTTGTCGTGAAATAGGGCTGATTTTCAACAAATGTAACATCGGCTGAGACATAAAGTTTTCTAGTTGATGGATGGTAACATTTGTAACCCTTTTGGGTAGATGAGTACCCCAAGAAGACACACTTAAGAGCACGAGGATCTAACTTCCCACCATTATGACTATGAATATGGACAAAGGAAGTACACCCAAATACTCGAGGTGGAAGATTAAAGGAATATCGAGTATCAGGGTAGAATTTAGACAGATATTCTAGTGGACTTTGAAACCCCAAGACTGGGGCGATTCTGTTTATGACATAAGCTGATGTGAGTACAGCTTCCCTCAATATGATTTTGGTACGTTTTGCTGAAACAACAAGACTCTAGTGCACTCAAGAAGATGTCGATTTTTTCGCTTTCTGCCACTCCATTTTGTTGTGGAGTGGTTACACAAGAAGATTCATGTATTATTCCCTCTTTTGGAAGTAAGGACTCAAGATTTGATTGAAATAATCACGAGCATTATCCTAACGGAAGTGCTTTTATCTTGGTACCAAACTGAGTTTGAATCATTGCATGAAAGATAGGAAAAATATGACTCACATCAGACTTATTTTTTTAGTAAATAGATCCACGAGACTCTTGTGCAATCATCGATAAATGAGACAAACCACTTAGACCCTGAGATGTTTGGAACAGTTGATGGTCCCCAAATATCACTATGGATTAAAAAGAAAGGAGAAGAAGATCTTTTATTGCTGATGGGAAATGGTACACGAGTGTGTTTCGCATACTCACAAATATCACAATGAAAAGACTGAACATTGAATCCCGCGAACAAAGAGGGAAACATTTTTTTCAATGTAGAAAAATACACATGACCTAGACGCCTATGATGTAACCAAATGATATCCTTATTAGAGGAGGAAAACGTGGAAAGAGCAGATTTAATGAATTCCGGTTGACAAGATGTATTCAAGTAATAGAGTCCATTATGCTCCTTAGCAAGTCCAATCCTCTTCCCCGAACTCTGGTCCTGAAAGTCACAACATGAATTATGAAATTTAACGCAGCCAGTTAGATCTTTGGTGAGCTTTTGTATGGAGACCAAATTTGTGGATAACTGGGGTACATGGAGAACATTTTTAAGAATTAATTTTGGGGTAACCTGGACATCTCCTATTCCTGCTACTGTGGTCGTAGAACCATCAGCAACAACAATCTTTTTATTGCTAGGACAGGGGGTATAGGTTATGAATTTTGTTGATATATGTGTCATATGGTCTGTAGCACCAGAATCAAGGATCCATGCATTCCTAAGCTCATGTCCAAAAACATTTAACCCAAGAGAGATTAGAGCATTACCTGAAAGTGTCAATGAACACATACCCTGATTCATTGGTGGAGATTTTGAGGATTGCTAGGTTCAGTTTTTTATGAAGGACAGCGATAAAGGCTGAAGATAACAGGAAAAATAACCAGCAATTAAGGCTGGGATTAACAAGAAACAAAGGTGGTATTTTTTCCAGAGACCCTAACTGGGCTCTGATACCATGTAGAAAGGTTCTAAGAAATATATTACTTCTATATTATATTACAATTACAATACACTAGTTTATATACACAATTATGATACACTGAAAAAAAAAGGAAAGCCAGCCATTAATTTCCTGATTTGTAGGACAAATCATTAACTCTGATTTGCTGCACCAACTTTCCTGATATTCATCCTAAGATTACTCAAAATGAGATTTTCCACATATATCATCTACAATAGATTTGAAATAGAAAAATATATTCTATTTTATATCTTGGTGGAAAAAAGCTCCCCCAAAAAACTAGGATTGGCAACTTCCCAACTTTTCCGCCACCATGAAATCTCACGTGCTGTATATAGACACAGAAAGCACACACAGGTACACACATATTTGAAGTTTCCAGATATGGAAGCTGCAATTGGGTGGGAAAATTGACAAATTCCTTTCTTGACATGGTCCAAACCAACAGATTTTATGTAATATTTTGTAGGTATATTTTCCCGTATATACATTTTTTATTCCTATTTGACCTTTCTTTGCATTGATGTTACCTCAGGTATTGGAGGATTGACTGCTTTGAAGTTGATTCGCCAGCATGGCTCAATTGAGAACATTCTGGAGAACATTAATAAAGAAAGGTGCTTCATAGGTCTTATCAAGTGCTGAATAATTTTTTTCAATTAGTTTAATTGATGTTTAAAGGGAAAAACGATATTATATTCTAAAGCAGCTAATCTCCCCTTTCAATAAGAGTTACGTGTGTTAATTTGCACTTAAGGGATTTTTATGTTTCAATCTTCAACGTTTTACTTCATGAGAAAAATATAAAGCTAAATATTCCAGAGGACTCTTAGAGAAGTAGTTGGATAGACAATATAAGGGAGTGCATAAAATATGGGTGCTTTCTTACAATATTATTCTCCCTGTATAGATTGCCGACTCCATTATCCTGAAAAATCGAATGTTGGGCCTTGAAAATTATTGAGGGTTATTTAGTTTATAATTTTAAAATTATAAAATTTTATATTCTTGCAGATACCAAATACCAGAGGACTGGCCATACCAAGAGGCTCGAAGGCTCTTTAAAGAACCGTCAGTTTTCACTGATGACGATCAACTTGACCTTAAATGGTCCACTCCAGATGAAGAAGTGATAATCATCAGATTGTTTTGCATTTTTTAATGCCAATTTGATGGACTGTTGCTCATCATATTGTTTCTCTTTTAGGGATTGTTAACATTTTTGGTAAAGGAAAACGGATTCAACAGCGACAGAATATCTAAGGCTAGTCTCTGACTCTCTGTTTTACTTTAATTTACTTGCTTCTTTCCTAAAAGAGAAACTATTCCACATTGTTGACTAATCCGTGTTGTGTAGGCTATAGAAAAAATCAAGGCAGCTAAGAACAAATCAGCCCAGGGCCGGTATGAATCTGTTGTTGAGTAAGAGGTCTAATCAGTATTTTACCATGGTATAGCTCACTTTCATACTATTTTTCAATGAACAGGTTAGAATCATTCTTTAAACCGGTTGCAAATACGTCAGTACCTGCTAAGCGGAAGGTACTTCTCTTTCCTTTGCAATAATACTCTTGATTGTTTAGCTAAAATTTACTGCAGTTATCCTCTATTGTTGTGATGTTTCAATAATTGCACCGAAAAATATCGAAACTACTGATTTTTTCGGTATACTGAGATTTCAGTATGGTACCAAAAGTTTTCAGAAAGCACATTCAATTTGATATGTCATACCGAACCACCCCTACTCGTATCTCATGAATTTGTTTTCGAAGGCTGTAATGTCAATTTGTTTTATGAATTTGTCTGCTTAGCTTATAACTATAGCCCCACTAGCTTGCTCCATTTTAGGTTATCGAACTTTTGTCGATGGTACTGCTATTCCTGTAAAGTTGATCTGGGCTTTTGATGTTTTCCTCTATTCTTTCTCCGTGCTTGTCCCTGCTGAAGAAGTTTAGCTCCCAAAGTTTACATTTTTCTAGCTTTGGTCCGCTTTTCTACTCACTATCAGACTTGGTCCTAGAAGTACACTTTTACTCCCACATGTTCACCGTTAAATGTGGGGGTAAAAGAGTACTTCAAAGTTCCAGGACCAAGTTTAGTAGCAAGTGAAATAGGGGGACCAACACTGGAAAAAGGTAGACCTTAGGGACCAAAAAATGATATTATCCCGTAAAACGAGTTTAGGATTTCGAACTCATTATGGTGTATTTATTCGTTTTTGGACTTCAGTTCTCTGTGGATTCGAATTCACGGGTGATACCCATTCCTTTCTATCATTTTCTGGAATTTTCTTCTGGATATCCTTAGCTTCTAGTCTTTCCTCAGTTGAAAACTTTTGATCCAAACACAATTTTAGATAGCAGAGCAGACTAATGCCAACAACTTCAGTGCTTTCTGGACTTGTACATAACTTTACTATTAATTGGTTACAGATGATTTTTCAGTAGAATTAGCAATTTAAATTTTTGTGCCGTTTTTTTCTTAGAGCTCTCTGGCGTGGCATGGTTGTATTCTATATCTTATTTGTTTTTTGTTAACAGGAGACAAGTCAGAAAGCTGAGAAGGAATCATCTAACAAAAAAGAGCAAGACTGGCTCTAATAAGAAGAAGAAATAGTTGTGGTTGTTATAGCTCTCATGCAGATTTCAACTGCTCTGCTTTGCTAAATTACCTTATCTAACACCACTTGTTTCGTAACTGTTGTCTTCCTTGGTTGTGACTTTTTGGAAGTATTTATCTAACTCTCCCAAATGTTAGATTAAGTACATTTTTAGTTTCTCTTTACTAGTTCATGTCACATTTTTGTGATTTATTTATTATTTGCTGGGCAAGTATTCTGGCAATCCGGTTAGTTTTGACCTGTTGTTCTACCCAAGGCCAACTGATGAATTGTTGCTGAATTCAACTGAAAGTTGAACTGGTTTATATAGTAACTGATGCGAATTGAACCGACAAATTTATGATCATAAACTGCTAAAATTGCTTGAAAGATCATCAACTCATTAGAGTATTACGTGTTTGCTGATATGGTATTAAGTCGATCGGTAATACTACGTGAATGGTATACAATTATGGTGTCCATTCCCTAAGTGTAACTTATACCCTCTTTCTAATGTATTTTAAAACTCAGAACTTATCAGATTAAAATTTGCAAACTCAGATATTGAAACATACAACCCCGTATTTGTAAAATATAATTGTAAATTTAGCGTAACAAGTAGTAAGTTTTAAAATACAATCATTATGGTACACAGATGACTCACTCCTATAATTACGAAATAAAGTTGCAAGATTTTTCTTTTTGTTGGGTATATTATACCCAATCCCGCGAACCAAAGACCCGATTATAAAACACAACAAAGACGAATTACTACCTCCGTCTCATAAATATATGTACACCTACTTTATTGTTGAGTTTTTGTGAGCGAGTTGTTTATTATATATATACACTTGACACTCAGTTTATTTATTCTTTTAAGTTCACCCTGTAATCTATATTTCTTGAAAAGCAAAAATTAAATCATTAATTATAATAATCATTACGATATAAAGTTGCAAGATTTTTGTTTTTTACTCAGACGGCCAAAGTTAACACAGCAATCGATATGAAGAATAAAGCGCCGTCATACTATCCAGATTATAAAACACAACAGAGACGAAGACGAATTATATCGCAATGAATTATATTCACCTGAATTGTGAAACTATTTCCTTTGTTTTCAAAAAAGAAAAGAAAGAAAAAAAGGTGTCTTCTCTTTGTTGCAAATGTCCAGTGCATTCTTCATCCTTTCCCTCCTAAACAAATGCAAAAATGTCGACACACTCTTCAAAATCCACGCACAAATCATCACAAACGCCTATTTCGCCATTCCCACAATTTCAACCAAGCTCTTAAATTCCTACGCGCTCCTCTCAAATTCTCCACTCTCCTGTCAAACCCTGTTTCACCAAATCAAGAACCCCATAACCCCACATTGGAATTCGATCATCAAAGCCCTTTCTCAGGGCCCGAACGCCCCAAAATCCATCCAATTCTACAACCAAATGGTAACCCACACCTCTTCTCGGCCTGATAGCGCCACTTTCTCGTTCGTTCTCAAGGCGTGTGAGCAAAACAGGGATTCAATCAAGTGTGGGGAGATTCACGGGTCGGTTATACGGGCCGGGTTCGGATTTGATTCGGTTGTTTGCACCTGCTTGATCCGGGTTTATGCTAAAATTGGGGGGTTGGATAGTATGAGGAAGGTGTTCGATGAAATGCCTGAGAGGGATTTAGTCGCTTGGAATTCGATGGTTTCGTGTTATAATCAGATGGGTCTTTATCATGATGCGTTGAAGCTGTTTGATGAAATGAAGGGGCTTGTGTTGGTTTTGATGGGTTTAGCGTCGTTGGTTTTCTCACGGCTTGTGCTCATGTAGGTGGGCTTAATGTAGGGGTGAAGTTGCATGATTTAGGGGTGGAAAAAGGGTTGATGGATAATGTTTTTGTAGGGAATGCGCTCGTTGATATGTATCGCGAAATGTGGGAGCTTAGATAGGGCGGTTTGTGTGTTCGATGGGATGAAGAAACGGGATGTTTTTACGTGGAATTCGATCATAGTTGGGCATGGGGTTCATGGCTTTGGAGATGGAGCTATCTCGTTTTTCAAGAAAATGGTGGTTGATGGAGCGAAACCGGACTCTGTTACGTTTCTTGGTTTGTTATGTGGGTGTTTCCACCAAGGTTTGGTGGAAGAAGGCGTTAGTTACTTCGATTTGATGAGCTCGAAATTTGGGTTGAAACCGGAGGTCAAGCATTACGGTTGTATGGTTGATTTGTTCGGTCGTCTTTGGAAAGATAAAACGAAGCACTAAAAGTTATCGAGGGTTCTTCGTTTTCCAATAGTGTGATTCTCTGGCGTACGTTTTTAGCTTCGTGCAAGATTCATAAAGACGTTTGTAACGGTGAGAAAGCAATGGAGAAGTTAAAAGAGTTAGGAAGTTTGAATGTAGGGATTATGTACTTTTTAGCTAGTATTTATTCTGATGTTAGAGACCTTCAAGGGGTGGTAAAGATGAGAAAATCGATTAAATACGAAGGTTTAACGACCGCTCCAAGTGGGAGTTCGATTGAAATTGGTGAAACGATACATAACTTTGTCGTGAATGACACGTCTCATCTTGATTCGGAGGAAATATATCGTAAATTAGAAGAGATGGTTTATGAGGCCACCGTTGTTGGTTACGTTAGAAGTTCGACGAACTTAGGGTTTGATGAACGAATTCCAGAGAGAATCGGGTTGTGTCATAGCGAGAAGCTAGCTTTGAGTCTCGGATTGTTGCGAACGGACGAAGGGATTCGTGTTCGAATTGTGAATAATCTGAGAATGTGCGACGATTGCCACTCGTTTATCAAATGTGTGTCAAAAGCATACGATAGAGAGATTGTGGTAAGAGATCGAGTTCGTTTTCATCACTTTAAGAATGGGGTATGTTCTTGTAAAGACTATTGGTAAAGTGTGAAATTCGAAAATAGACCAAGATGAATCCTAATTTGCTTATACAAAATGTTGAAGTTACATTATATACTTGCAATTTGAATTTGATAAAGTTACACCAAACTTATTTTTTATTCTGAAGATATTTTTATAGAGTTAATTCCATATTAATACACACGTTTTAGCTAACACTCCCTCCGTCCCATAAGACGTAGCACACTTTCTTTTTTGGTCTGTCCCATAAGACTTTGCACACCCAAACACTACAAGAAAATGAAGAATTGTCTACCAAAATTTTCAAATGCGTAAAAAAATTTCCTACAAAAATAATTTGGTCCTTAAAAGTGACTATTGTCTATAATTTGCCTATCAGTTTTTAAAATAATCTATATAAAGTTACCTACACAAAATAATTTCCTAGGCAAACTAATTACCTACCATGAAACTACCAACAAATTATTAATTTCCGTAGGCAAATTAATTAACTACAAATGATAGTTTCCTAGGCAACTTACATTTTGTAGGCAATTATATTTATGATTTAGAAATGACTTACATATAAATTTACCTACGGAACGTAGTAGGCAAATTTACCTATGAATGAAAATACCTAGGCAAATTGAAATATTCCCAAGACAATCCTCTATTTTTTGGAATATTCCGTAGGCAATCCTCTATTTTTTTTAGTGAAAAATGAACACACTCTTCTCCACTTATAATCTTTCAACAAACATTTATTACCCCTCATATACACTTACTACCCCCATAAAGTAATCTTTTAATGTCTCATGGCCAAAAAGTTGGTAGCAGAGTCTTCCGGACGGAGGGAGTATCAATTTAATTGGTACTTTTAATATTCTTTTGTGTAAATTCGCTACCTCTTGAGTTGTTTCAATTTGGTATACGCTTTCAAATTACGATATGATTTTTTCGACCACACGCCAAACTCTTTTCTTACACGATTTTGTACGTATAGAGAGAACTCTAATTAAAGCACCAACCCACACTTATGCATCGAAAATATTGCGTAGGATATGTAAATTATGTACCTAATTGAAATAACTAAAGCGGTGAGGAATTCATATAAAAAATATTGAAAATCGTAATTAAATTGAGATGAGAAAGTCTTGTGTGAAATATTACACATTAGTGTTATGTCACAATAAAATAAATAAGGTAAATTGTTTAAATTTTTCTTGGTCAATGCGGCTGGTCGGGTCGTCGGGCGGGTCAGTTTAGGCCTTGCAGTACGGGGGGTTCAGGTTGGCGTGAACGAATATGTATTTATAGAAGGATATCTTTATTAAATATGTGTTGTAGCCTAGTGGTTCAGGTTTGTTGCTAATGAATTTGGTCGCAGGTTTGATTCCTACTATAAGCATAATTTTTTTTTTTGTCAAATTTTTGCATGTTACTATATCTATGTATAAGTGTTACTACATTGTTATATTGAATTTTATTTATTTATTTTTTGTCAAATTTTGTATGTTACTACATCTATGTATAAGTGTTACTACATTGTTATATTAAATTTTATTTATTTTTTGTCAAATTTTATGTGTTACTACATCTATGTATAAGTGTTACTACATTGTTATATTGAAAAAAACTTCATATTTTACGTAACACTTAATAAAACATATCGTAACACATAAATATTCATAACGTAACATGGGTCACATGGTAACACATTATTATTCATATAGTAACACATGAGTATTCACATAGTATTACGAATGATATATGAATAGTGTTACATATTACTAAAAAAACACGTTATGGAGGGGGGATTGTTTGCAAAAACTTATGGTTTTAAAGAAGTGATTAAAATTAGTGATAGTGATTAATAATAGAAGTTGATAATGTTTGTAAGAAAATAAAAAAAAAATTAATAGTGTTTGCAAAAAAAATTAAAAGTTTTAAAAAAAGACTAATAAGCTAATAAAAACATCTTCTTTGAAGCTTATAACTTATAGCTCACGAGAGCTTATTTAAACTATTAAAAGAGAAATAAAATACTTCAAATTACTTTTGCACACAATTCTAGGTAACTATAATCACTTATAAATTTTTGAAAACACCTCCTAAGTGTTTCAAAACACGTACTATAAGTTATTTTTAAAGAGCTTAGGGTATGTTTGTTTTGAAATTCTTCCGGACGGACTTTGGACTAACAATTCCACATATCTATTTAATACAATACTAAAATCAGGATTTCAAAATCTAATTTAAAACCTAACCTAAACCCTACATCTGCATTTATTCCCATTAATAACAAAATTATCACTTTTACACAATTTTTAAAACAATACTCAATCATTCAATCATTATAATAATAATATAATAATACAAATCTATCAACTTTTTTATAATCCTATATAATCTTACCCTATAAAATCTCAAAACAAACATACTCCTCCTCGTTCTAACACTTTGCACCAACTTTTGGGCACAAAGATTAAGAAAAATTATTTTATGGGGTAGTAAGTGTGTATGAAGGATAATAAGTGTGTGTTGTAAGGTTATAAGTAGAAAAGAGTATGTCCAAAAATAGGTGTCTGAAAAGTCTTATACGACATACCAAAAGGAAAAATCTTTAAATCTTTCTTTAGGAGGGAGGGAGAATTTTTTATTTATTCATTAGGATTTTAAAATCCTAAATTTCAAAGTCTAAAATTTCCGCCCAATTATAAACCCAAAAACAAACATACCATTATAGACTGTGCCAGATGGATTCTAAGTTGTATGCTGGGTTCAAATTAAATATAGTTTTACCCATATTTATTTTTAAATAAAAATTTAACATGCTCATGCAAACCGCATTTGCTACAATGAAATATAATTAAAACCCCATTCTAAACTTTTTTTTTTTCCCCTAATACTAACAGATTCATATCCATTTTTTCTTTTGATTACTTAGGCCCATTTGGTTGGGACAGTGGATGTGGTTGATGAAAATAATTTCTATTAATGTTATTTGATAATTTTGGTATATAAGTAATGTAAATAGAAGTAAGTAATTGATTATTCTCACTCACTCAACTCATATCACATGATATCCATTATTGACGCTCTAACTAAAATAATAACAACGCAATCAATAACATCACAATGATTGACTAATGACCCCTCAATTATACCAATTACCATTTTCATTAATAAATCATACCAAGCAAGGCACCCTTAATAGAATTTGTATGATCGGTATGACCCTTCATTATCACTAAAATACCACTTTTATAGTATAAGTCAGTTTCACACCTTATTATCACTACTAATACTCCATACTATAATATAAGTCATACTCTTCAATGTTATGAGTAATACCATTTATAGTAAAAAGTCACACCCTTCATTTATTACAACTAATACCCTTTAGTAATATAAATCACACTTCTTAACCAATTTCAAAATTCTTGTGTGAAACTTGTCCACCCTATACTTTACCTACTTAATATATTTTGTCCGTCTCAAAGTAAGACTCAAAAAAAAAGTGTTTAAAAATTATACATATCGGTTAATTTTTTAGACACTCTTGCGTAAAAACGGTCAATCTTTTAAAAAAGATAATAATTGATAATTAACGTTTTGGAGTTACCCGTCTCATATATAAAGCATGCCTTATATGAATTTTTTATCTTAATTTTAAAAATATATATAAAAAAAAATTAGCACAGAAAAAATGTACGCGTGGAAACCATGCGATGCAACGCACAGTTTTGATATATAATTGCAAATTTGCAATGTCAGCGAAGGTTAAACATGGAGTGTCAGCAAGCATCATTATTCATTGCTAGCTTTAAAAAATTCTGTTTAATCTACTGCCAATTATTATATAATTTCCCTGAAAATCATGTTTTTAGAATTTTGGAGTAAATATATCCTTACGTATTTCTTAGGTTGTTTAAATATTAGGAACTAGAAACGTTCTCTGCGAAATTCACAAGTGAAGACTCTCTAGAAATTAATTAATTAATTACAATTATAACGTGTAAATTTTGTCAACACGGTTTTCCACCCTAAGAAGCCCTATAAATATCACCCCACATATTCTTCCATAATCACAAATCAAATATTCTTACTTTCTACATCTAAACCATGAAGACCCCAATCATAGCTACACTTACATTATTCATAATTCTTGTCAAATTGTCGTGCTCATTGGCCCATAATCAAGATGACTTTTGCAATGCCTTGCTAAAAAATTGATAACAACTCCTCCATTTCCAACCAAACAACTCATCCTACACTAGTCTCCTACTTTTCCCCATTTGGAGTTTGAGATTTACTTCCGAATCTACCCCTAAACCTCAAGTCATTATAACCCCTGAACACGAATCCCAAATCCCGACTATCGTACTCTGCGCTAGGCAAAACGGCGTGGAGATTGGGGGACACGACTTCGAGGCACGTGCACTATCGAAAGTCTCATTTGTGATCATTGATTTGATCAAGCTTAGTGAGACACGAGTTGATGTTGAGGCCAAGACTGCATGGGTTGACCCTTGGCTCCGTAAAGCTCGATTTTAGGGTTTCCTGCCGGTTTGTGTGCAACGGTTGGCGTTGGCGGGCACATCAGTGGAGGAGGCTATGGCACGTTGCTGAGAAAATACGGCATGGCTGCGGACAATGTCGTTGATGCAAGAATAGTCGATGTTAATGGCCGAATTCAATGGGCGAGGATCTCTTTTGGGCAATCAGAGGAGCCAGTTTTGGTGTGATCGTTGATTTAAATCCCAATTAGTTGATGTCCCAGAAAGAGTCACTGTTTTCAGCATCCAAAGAAGGACTGAGCAGAATCTAACCCGACTCATTCACCGTTGGCAATACGTCGTGCCTAGATTGGACCGAGATATAACCCTACTAATCAATGCAAATGGAAGGAGCGTTACACTTAATGCTACTTTTTTTACGGTTTTCCTTGGTGGGACCGACCGGTTATTGACAATGATGCATCAAAGTTTTCCAGAGTTAGGGTTGGTGAGACAAGACTGTACCGAAATGAGCTGGATCCAATCCGCTTTGTTTTTCGACAACCACCCAATGAGGCTTTATTAAGCAGGTTCCAACCGAACAAATCATATATGAAAAGGAAAACAGATTTCGTAACTGGAATCGGGCTCGAAGGCCTCGCCAGGCTATATTATGTACTGGAAGCCAGATTCTCTACGGTGGAAGAATGGCTGAAATATCTGAATCTGCGATTCCTTACCCTAATAGAGGTGGAAACTTGTACCACGTCTTTATTGGCAAGAAGACGAGGCTCAAAATTCAGACAGGTACTTAAAGTGGCTTGACAGGGCCTACAGTTACATGACTCCGAAGAACCCGAGGGTTGCATACATGAATTACACAGATCTCGACATAACGACGACGGAAAGACCAGTGTTGCACAAGCAAGCAGTTGCGGTGTTCGCTATTTCAAGAATAATTTTGATCGTCTTGTTTGGGTGAAAACCAAAGTTGATCCGCTCAATTTTTGAATTAATGACTGTGAGCGATGAAAATAGGAAGCGGATGACTTCACAAGATAAATGTAATTTTAGTATTATAAGGTACAAAAAAATTGTCTTTATTTGAAAAAAATTGCACTTTGTCCGGTAGTCACAAAAAAATTGCGTTTTGATTCTTGAACTTTTTGCTTGCTCTCCCACTTTATACCTGTAGAGCTTTTTCCCCATATTTTTTGTCCAAGAAAGTCATTAATTTTAATAAAAGTATCAATCCGATAACAAGTGACCTGTTTGATTTATTTTTGGAATTTTTTTAAAATGTGAAATTAAACATGGAAGAAGCGGATGATTAGAATAATTTTTTAACGTAAACACATTTTAGAATTTTTGAGTTTGGAGAAAATTAATCCCCAATTTTGGAACTGGTCAATTATGACTTATTCTCAGTGAAAAATGTGTTTTGTTTTAAAAAATATTGGGTAGGAATAATCTTTTTCTTCCACATTAATGTCACATTTTAATTTTAATTTGAAAAATAATTTAAAAAATACATAACATATCACCTATTGTCGAATGTGCTACCTATATTAGCCCGTACGGGGAGTAGTATACTGAATTTTGTAAATATTGAAAATTAATTTCAAAATCGAAATACTTAAAAGGATAAAAATTAAATTTGATAATAAATTAAAGGCCAAATAATCAAATTTAGCACATACTTTTTTATATTTCATCAATTTTAGCATATAATATTTTTTTTCTCAAATTTAGCACATATTTTTCCCTATAATTAAAAACATCCCATGTCACCATTTTTCGTGAGGTTCTTCGATGCGGTTGTCGAGTTAACTTGTCTTGTTGATGTGTAAATATTAAAATAAAAAAAATAAAAAATATCACCACTTAAATTAAAAATAGTGACCGAGATCTTTTTATAATCCGTGATTTTTTAATCTCGGTGATATATATATTTTTATTTACTTTAATAATTACACGCGTCAACAAGAAAGGTGGATTATGACGTCCATATCGAATTTAATTGTCGAAAATAGTGAATTAAGATGTTTTTAAATATTAAGAAAAAGTATGTGTTAAATTTGAAGAGAAAAATATGTACTAAAATCACTAAAACTCAAAAGATAAGCTTGATGAATCATCTAGCCTAAATTAAAAGACAGAAAATGTATTTACCCATATAGAAAATATCAAAATTACTTTTTGACAAAGTCTAAGATCTGAAATTTGTATACATACAAATCTCAATTGAGACTCAATTTCACTTTACCCAATTCATCTTTGGCCCGATTGATATCATTCTTAGACCATAAAATTAATTAATTTTTTAAATTAATTGATTTGTATCTATACAAATTTATACAGTAGACCTACTCAATTACTTTAAACAGCAAGAAAGAAAAGGAAAAAGGTCACCTTCATTTTCAAAAGGATTGGTTGGCTGGCTGCTCACCGTATGCGGATTAATTATATATATTTTTTAAAGAGACACGGTAAAATGAGATATATTTTGGGCATTGACACTTTAACATTTTAAAAGGAATAAGTGTCATTTACACTAAAGTTGTGATAATTCCAGAAATATCAAACTAAATTACATAAAAAAAAAAAAGAAGATAAAAAGTCGGTTTCATTTTATAGGATTAGTTGCTCACCTTATGGGGCAATCAATGATCAGAATCATTAGGCTTTGTCTTTAGTATAGGAGTTATCAAAATTACTCAAAAATGAAAGAACGAAACGAAAAATATGTTATTTTCATTTGATATATAAAAATGGGAAAAAAACGCTCTAAGGTACAAATTGGGAGAAGAAAAGTTCTACGAAAATCTTTTTTTTGTATTTCGCGGTCAAAGTGCAATTTTTTTTCAAACAAAGTATAATTTTTTTTATACCTTAGAGTATTTAAAATTGTGATTTATCTCAGAAATACAACTTTCAATTTTTTACTTGAGAGTCATTAATTCTAGAATTAACCCACACTTTTTTTCAAAGAAAAACAGCATTTAAAAAGGAATGGGCCGAGGATAAAGGAAAACGGGCTTTCTGTTTGCATTTCCACAAAAAATTGAAAGGCGCAAGTTATTAGCACCCCGTCTTATAGGAACTACACATCGATACCCCCACTACATTTCTTATATTACCCCTCTCCTTTCAACCCTCATTCTCCATCATTGTAAATAAAAGTTGATTTCACCGTACAAGTCCAATATTTTTGCCTCCAATGACACCGCTCTGCCGCTGCATACACTTCCTCTCACCTGTAACATCTCTAATCCATACAATTTATTTACATCTTCTTCAATCCTCCATATTTGGACACGATTGAATCCATTTAAACCCTTTTCTTTTCTTTTCTTTTCTTTTCTTTTCTTTTAGTTGGTTGTTGTAAAAAAAGAAAAAATAAAATTTCGAATCTGGTTTTATGAAAATGATTATAATTCTCGAAAATAAACTTCGAAATTCTAACCTTTTTTCGAAAACTTTTTCCCGAATATTTTGATTTTTTTCGAAACTTTTTTCCAAAAATTATGATTTTTTCGAAAAATTCTGAAAATGAATTTGTGACAGATTTTCCGTTTCTTTTTCTCGATTTTTTTGGTCTTTTTCAAAAATTAATTTCGTTTTTTTGGTTTTCTTAAAAATTAATTTCGAAATATTTGATTTCATTTTTCTTTTTTCAAACAGATCTAGAATAAATATCTCAACAAATTTTTATTTTTTAATCAAATATATGATATTTTGCTGGTTTTTTTTTTCTCGATTTTTTTGGATTTTTTTTCAAAATATTTGATATTTTCTTCCAATCTAGAATAAAGATCTCAACGAAATTTTATTTTTCTAATCAAATATTTAATTTGTTGCTTTTTTTAAGTTTTTCCCATCTTGCAATATTCTGTTCATGCTATATCATCGTTTTCTTTTTGTTTTTTGTTTTTTTTGGACGGGGTGTATTCACGAATTTGGAAAAAGAAAGAATATAAAGGGTAATTTTGACATTTTATATGACTACTTAAAAAATTTAAAGTAGAAGGAGGTGTATTTACTAAAAATGGGGGTGCTAGTAACCTGGGCCAAATTGAAATGAGAATTAATTGGGCTGGGCCGGGTCATTTAAGTAATCGGGTATGAATAGATTAAGTTTTTTTTAGTTCAGTAACTTTGTTTCTTTTAAATTTGGTTCTGATTTTTTTGACTTTTTTATTTTGGTACAGTAAATTATAATTTTTTTTGAAATTGATCATTTAACTTGTTGGAGCAGACACCAAACAGGTAATCACCATATATATAATTATTTTATTTTTTCTTTTAATCTCAAAATGTCACATAAATTTTTTTAATCCTAATAATTTTTTGCCGGAATATTTTTACCCTTTTTTAAAGGGAGAAAGTGTGGTTTCTGGGTATTTTGGTTTATTTCGGTTAGTTTAGACCCGATTATTCACTTGATTTATTTTGTCTTTTAATAAAAAGATTTTTTTTAAACCCACCCCAAACCCGACCACTATTATTAGGAAAAAAAAATTCAAATGACAATTTGAAAAAAAAAAAAAAAAAATTACACATGTGGCGGTTACTTGTTTAGTTTCCTGTTACAATAGGTCAAATGACCAATTTTTTTTTAAAAAAAAAATTACAGAATTTAAATAAAAAAATTAAAACAATTGAGGCCAATTTTAACGCCGACGTAAGATTAATGGACTACCAAAAACTTCACCTTTAAACCCCAAAATCATCTTTGGCTCCAAATCGGTGTGTTCTTATGCTGTTTATTAATCTTAATTTAAATTGCAGCAACAAATTGATCGATTCAAGGTATTATAATGCTACCAAAACCATCCTTAAAGCGAGGTAATTAAGCTTCTTTCATCTATATATTTACCTATTTCTGTATTTCATGGCAAGCTATTGCCCGAGTTACGATTTACGAATTACTCATATTGTTTATTGTATTAAATGGGCAAGATTTTATTTAATTGCAATATTAGTACAGCCTTGCAAGAAACCCTTCCAAAAGTATCACAAAAATATCGGCCCATTTCTCCGTATTTTTTCACGTATTTAAATATGTCCCACTTCTGGATCTTTTAATGGATGGATCCGGGATTATGGTGGGCCTTTGGATAATATTTTAATCTCCATCAATACATCCAATATTATGAAATATGGAATGGAACACCAAAAGTTGAACAAATGATATCATTCTCAAAAAATCTAGTCTAATCACGGTTTGTGTTTGAAACCTGGTTTTAATTATGTACATGTTAACCTATCGGGGTATGATCTGGTCGAAGTTTTTTAAATTAGAAAAGTGTATTGAAATTGATGAAATGTGTCAAATAATCCAATTTAGTACTATGAAAAACTTATTCATGGAGACCAACTCAGAAATAGTTATCCGATAGCTTAATTCATGGGAGATGCTAGTGTAATCCACTTTTGTGTTTGATTGTACAATAGTGTAATTTTTTCTCAAGCATTTATTTTCTGTTCTGAAAATGAAGAATTACTTAATAAAAATTTTTTCAAATGCTTATGAAATTTTCCCTCAAAAAATAATTTGGTCCTTAAAAGTGATTATTATTGTCTGATTTCTTTCTACCAATTTTTAGAAAAAAATTATGAAAAATTACCTACACAAAATAATTTTCTAGGCAAACAAATTACCGATCATGAAACTACCTATACATTCCTAATTTTCGTAGGCAAACTAATTAACTACAAAAGACAATTCTCTAGACAACTTATATTTTTGTAGGCAATTATATTTGTGGTTTAGAAATGACTTACAAATAAATTTATCTACGAATTACATTATGTAGGTAAATTTACCTATGAATAAAAATGTCTAGGCAAATTGAAATATTCCCTAGGCAATCATCTATTTTTTGGAATATTCCCTTGAAAACCCTCTATTTTTTTGTAGTGTTAGCTTCGCAAGATTCATAAAGACATTCGTAACAGTGAAAAAGCAATGGAGAAGTTAAAAGAGCTAGGAAGTTTGAATGCAGGGGATTATGTACTTCTAGCTAGTATTTATTCTGATGTTGGAGACCTTCAAGGGGTGATAAAGATGAGAAAATCGATTAAATACGAAGGTTTAACGACTGCTCCGAGTGGGAGTTCGATTGAAATTGATAAAACGATACATAACTTTGTCGTGAATGACACGTCTCATCTTGATTCGGAGGAAATATATCGTAAATTAGAAGAGATGGTTTTGTGAGGCCACCGTTGTTGGTTACGTTAGAAATTCGACAAACTTAGGGTTTGAACAAATTCCAAAGAGAATCGGGTTGTGTGATAGCGAAAGCTAGCTTTGAGTCTCGGATTGTTGCAAAACGGATGAAGGGATTTATTAGGATTGTGAATAATCGAGAGTGTCGCGGCGATGCCACTCGTTTATCAAATGTGTGTCGAAAGCATACGATAGAGAGATTGTGGTAAGAGATCGAGCTCGTTTTCATCACTTTAAGAATGGGATATGTTCTTGTAAAGACTATTGGTAAAGGCGTTTATGGGTGTACTTTGAAACATTGAATCTGATTTACATAAAGACTTATTTTAAAAGTTTTTCTCACAATTTTGGAAAAAAATGATTTTAGAAGCCCTTTTTAGAGTTCTAAAACTCACACTTTATATGCTGTAGATTGATTGATCATTTTGCACTGATGGAAACAACGTTAGGGTTCAAGAAATTATCATGCATTTTCTTTAAAATGATAACGTAAAAAAAATAAATCCAGGGTGAGTCTCAAAGTAGATGTTGTATTGGTGATTTTTTAAAATTCAGAATTGAAATAGATTTTAAAATTCAAAACTCAATTTCAAGATTTAGAATCCAAAATAAAAAATCCCTCCATCATGCACTCATTTAGACGTTGACTCTAGATACAATATTTAATGAATGAATTATTTATTAGTATATGGGGGATAAAATAGTTTTAATTGATAGACCTTTTCTATTTTATTATTAAGTAGATGAGAGGATAAAGTGATTTTAGTAGATATTAGTTGGGGATATTATAAATTTTCTACTTTATAGATGACACATAATTTTTGAGACGTTGGAAGTGTTATGAAACTAATACTTTTATGTTGTGAAACTAATACTTTTATGTTGTGAAACTAATACTATGGAGTATAAAAAGTAAACAAAGTAGATAATATAGGGAGAAGGGAGAATACTTTTATTTCTTTTCATGTGATCTAAAAGTGAACTGACATACCACATTTTTAGGGGCGAGGATCTTACAGAACAATCCATCATAACTATTTCATAAATAATTCTACTAGAATAATCTAATAGAAAATGAAAGGACATACAAATTATTATATTATTTCATAATACTCCCCCTTGGATGTCCGTCATCACATAAAGAATATGTCTCGTTAAAAACCTTACTAAAAAAAACCCGATTGAAAAACCTAGTGAAGGAGAAAAAATAGTACATATATTATTTATTCTCCCCTAATTCAAACATCATTTGAGATCTTTTGATCGGCGCATTCGAGATATGTTTCATCAACTTCTCAAAATTATTGCATTCGGTAATGCCTTGGTAAATAAATCTACTAAATTGTCACTTGGCCCGATTTGTTGCACATCGATTTCACCATTCTTTTTGCAACTCATGAGTAAAAGAGAATTTTGGTGAAATATGTTTGGTTATATCTCCTTTAATGTATCCTCCTTTTAGTTGAGCTATACAAAGCCCCAAATATAAAAACGGCAAAATGACGTTGTTTTTTGCCGATTTGGTATTAAAATTGAACATTAATAAAGTTATTAAGACTATATCGCCCGAAAAAATTTATGGGACTTTAAATCTATTTGATGTCGAAGTTATGAGATCGTTTTGATTCATTTGTGATTCAAACTCTATCGTTGACCCACCATATAAGATAATTTTTTAAATGATTTTATTTTACGATATAATTTTGCACCGTGTTATATTACAATCACAATGCATCGCACTATTCGTACTTAAGATTTTTGAAATTTTATTATATTATATAAATTAAAATTTGTACGGTTTGGGCTATAAATGATAAAGTGGAGTTAGATAGCCTCACAAAGACTTTCTCAATGCAATATACATGTCAAGTTTGAATTATTTATCTTTAACAAACTTTTTAGTTGCTAGAGATCTTACATTTAATAGGAAATTAAATCTTTATATAATCAATTATTTTTTATAATTTATCATAAATTATATCCTAAAATTTAAAAATGTTTTTTTTCTTTTTCTATAATCCTCAAGATTGAACATAAATTATGTCATTAAGATTTTAAAATATCTTAATATAAAAGGTAAAATTAAACGATAAAAAATAGTTGGATCAGATAAATAATGTTAAGTCTTTTTTACACAGTAAGTTTACTATTAAACATCTTGGAACACTGAAATACATATTAGGCATTGAAGTGGCAAGAAATAAAAAATGGTTGCAATGTCAAAGAAAATATACATAGATTTATTGAATGATTGTGGTTATCTAGCTAGTAGATCTTGTTCTACTCCAATGGACTCAAAATAGTCTTTCACCACCACAGATGCACCATTGCTAACTGATCCTTCTGAGTACAGAAAAATGTAGGCAAGTTATTGTATTTGACAATAACAAGACCTGATTTGTCTTATGCAATTCAGACATTGACACAATACATGCAGACATTGAGACAATGCATGAGTGAGCCACATACAAATACATTTAGCTGTTGTACACAAGTTACTAAGGTATCTAAAATCAATATTGGCTTAGGTATCTTTTTATCCTTCTAACATTGATTACAAAATTTCTTTGGTCTTCACAAACTCCGATTGACAAGATGTGAGGACATAAGAAGAAGCATTTCGGGTTATTAGATTATTTGGGCCAATCTTTAGTCTCTTGGAAGTCAAAGAAAAAAAGTACAGTAAGCAGATCCTCAGCTGAGAGTGAGTACATGGCAATGAGTTTAACTGTTGCAGAGGTGCAATGTATACTATACATCCTCCATGATTTGAAGATCAATCATTCTCAACCAGCCTTGATATATACAGATAGTAGAAATGCCTATTGCATTGAACACAACCCTGTGTTGCATGAGAAGACCAAATATATTCAAATTGATTTTCATTACACAAGGGAGAAAATCAAACAAGGCATCATCAAGATCATTCAACTGCCTACTTCAGAGACTCTAGCTAATGTCTAAACAAAACCACAAGGACCAAACTTATTTCAAGAGTTCAAGTCCAAAATGGACCTAGTTTAACATCCACTCCCATTTTGAGGGGGTCTTAAGTTATATATGTAAAATTAGTCAATTAATACTTTTCAGTACCAGAACTAATACCTTTCAGTCTTGGACACTTGGTATAAATAGGGCCATCTCTTTTCAACACTCACTTTATTTTTCTGTTTTCCATCCGCGCACTCAGTTGTAACCAACTTTCAAGCTTTCATTTCACTTTCAACATTTCAATGAAGAAGATGATTCTTGATTCATCCATCTCTACACTTCCATTCTGCAATTTCTGAAATCAATTCTAAATATTGAATATTAAAATTGAAAATAATTTTTGGTTTGAGCAATGTAATTGCAGGCAGCAATGTTGAATTTCTTCTTCTTTTTCTTTTTCCTTTTTCTCGAGTTTGATTCTTTGGTGATCTAATTCCATCTCATTTCTTTTTCAATCAAGTTTTTTTATTAAATTTTAATTTGTTGTTTTGACAGTGATGTGGATTATTTCAGTGTTTTTGTGGGACCAGCATTTTTGAGGCTCACATGACCGACATATATTATTTCGGCCATTTTTTAAAAGTTAGCCGAAGTGAGCTGTTTTGATATTAAAAAAGGACTGTAATCGATAATATAAAAGGATATAGGACCAAAATTGAATTTGAACAAAGTTAAAGAAAGTTGCTATTTTTTTCACTTTCTTTTTAATCTTGTACATTTCCTTCTGCAATACGAAACCACCAAAAAAAATAACCGCAACGATGACTTCGCCGCCGCCGCCGCCGCCGCGCCGCATCCTATCACTCCGGCTACAATTAGGTTGATTTCTCTTCTCCTCTCCTTTCACAATGCTTTAGGTTTCGTGTTTCTCTGTTTTCGTCCGATTTCGTGAATTTTCCAAAGGTGTGCGGTCGAGTTTCGTGAATTTTCCAAAGGTGTGCGCTGGAGTTAAGAGGCTTCATCCTATTTCCGAAGGCTTCGTGATTTTTTGGTAACAAGAGGTAAGAGGCTTTTTTTCTAATTTTTGTTATTTTAATTTGTAATCCCTAGCTTAAACCCACCCCTGGTGTTGATTTGTGTTTACAACATAGTTTTAACTTGTTTGTGTTTCTGATTATTGTCTATGATTTTTATGTTTAAAGCTTTCAAAGATGCAGTAACATCAGGTAAATCATTTATCTCCACATTTTAAAGCATTCATCTCCACTTAAATTACTCATTTTCTCTTCACTGTATGCTCAATTTTATGCATATAAATACCTAGAAAATTGGATGTGTAGGATGAGTGAAGGAAGGGGAATTGTAAGTATGTGTTTATGATTATACTTGTTTCGGTTTCAGGCAATTGATGTAAAATGTGTGAAACAGCCAATTGTGTTTCATAAGCTGGAAACTTGAATTTTGTTTTCTCAGTTGCTTATTGATATTCTGGTGTCTAATTATCTGGAAATATTAGCATCTGTCAATTCAGTTCATTTACGGGTGTAGTTAGGGTTGCTTGCTATGTTTGATGTAGAATGTGAAAACAGGCAATTGTGTTTCATAAGCTGGAAATTAAAATTGTTGTTTTTCTCAATTGCTTATTGATCTCTGGTTTCTAATTATCTGGAAATATAAGCATCTGTCAATATCTCAATTTGTGTTTTTCTTAATTGCTCACTGCTTGGTGTGTCAAATTATCTGTAAATAATCAGAGCTGTAATTAAGTCATTGTTGGTTGTAATTAGGGTTGCTTGCTATTTTTATGTCGGTCATTTCATGAAATAAGTAACAATTCTTTGTTTCGACTTAGATGAATAATCGAAGTTCTATCAAATTCTTGACATTGGGGGAGGATAGGATGAATGCGTGGTAGTGTGTTAATATTATATATAAATTTCACAAGAGAAATGAGACATAAGAGAAGGAATTTAAGAGATGACTTTATTTGTTTCCTTTGAAACACTTCTCTTTTATTGCACATTCCCTTATAGAAGTGCATTTGGCCTCCTTGGTACAACAAAAAGGAAAAGTGTAGTGTATGTTACATGTGTTTCTACCTATGTTTGATGCATTCGATTATCATATAAGATTCCTTATCTTGATAATAATCCAGTAACTATGCTTCTATGTACCACTAGCTCGCATTTCGTTTTTGAGTTCTGGCATTTGATTGTAACAACTTCACTAAATTTATTGCATGTTCTGTACCTGACTATACTCCATAATTTTCAATTGATCGAAAAGTGAAATAAGTAACAGTTCAAGTTATTGCTTCTGATTCTTGATAAAGCCATTGATTTTATTTGACTAATTAAATTTGGTGTTTAGCCATTAGGTTGAAGATAGCAAATGTCTTTTTGTTTAGTTATTTAGTGAATAGTTATTACATTAGCTGTCCCTAAAGGTGGGCACAGAGGTTGAGCATGCATCTGTTCTGTCCAAAGAAAGCTAAGTACGAGGATGATGTATTATTTTCATGCTCTAACATATGTTTATCAAAATTGTAGGATATCTTTTTTTAAAAATGTATCTGAACCAAGTTGCAGCAATTCAAGTTGCAGCAAATCCAGCTGGTGGTAATGGAAATTCCTCTATTTGTCAAGTTCCTCAACAAATTGTTGAAAATGCGTATTACGTGAGGTCGATTTAAATTAAGTAATATCTTGTAACCTATAGAATAGTATGTCTTTGTGGTAATTTAATCATAATACTTTAATATGCTCAGGTTTTCGAGATGGACAACTCAGTCGTGTACACACCGCCTTTCAGTCATATATTCCAACACTGAATTCACGATATGGAGTTTGGAATGTTTAAAGGAGGATTCGCTGTATCAACTTCGTCAACGCGGCGTTGATGGATCTACGCTACGAAAGACGGCTTGGTAAGTATATGTAAATTTAATTTGAATTCAACTTAATATTGTATTTAGTTTTTGAACAAAAAGATCTCACTTCGGCCATCCACTAGGAATTTTTTTTGAAGAACTCATTGTAAGCTGATTTTTCTACCTTTTCTATGTCCTCGATATTCTCCTTGAATAAAAGTATCATCGGTATACAACTTCAAAGTTTTGTCGGAATCGTTTTGATTAGTCCTTGAAGAGCAAATATAGTTTGGGGTCCAGATCTTTCTTACTTTTGCTCTAGGAAGCTGCCCTGTTTGAGAAGGATCAAAGACGATCACTTTCAGCTGACAAGGCTTTGAAGTTGTCTACTATTAAAGAAAGTGTAGCCGCTTTATTCAAGGAGAGAGAGATATCCTGACAAATGGACATAGAAAAATCAGCTACAATGAGTTATTCAAAAAATTTCTCGGTGATGACCGTTTTAGATCTTTTTGTTCAAAAAACGAACAACCAATATTATAGTTAAAAAGTTGAATTCAAATTAAATTTACATATACTTACCAAGATGTTTTTCAGAAGGTAGATCCATCAACGCCGCTGATTTTGAAGTTGATACAATAATCCTCCTTTCAACATTCCAAACTCCATATCGCATTCAAAAGGAATATATGACTGAAAGGGTGTGTGTTTAGGCTGAGTTGTCCATCTCAAAACCTGATCATATTAAACTATTATGATTAAATTATCAAGGACATACTATTCTATAGGTTACAAGATATTATTACTTAAATCGACTACGAGAACAAAACAGTTTTCAACAAAACAATTTGTTGAGGAACTTGACAAATAGACGAATTTCCCTCAAAGGCAGCTGCTTTTGCCTCACGTTCCTCAGCCTCGTCAAGCAGCCCGTTCTGAGAGTCCTCTCGTGGATTCTCCTGACCCGCAGGGCTCCTCCCGAGGACCTCCTTCCGGAGAACGAAGAGCCAGTGTTGCCCCGTTCTTGGAGTCTGAACCATGAGCAAGAGGAAGATCTGGACCCCAACACTATATTTGCTCTAGGAAGCTCCCTGTTTAAGCAACTGATCAAGGACTATTCACTTTCAGCTGACAAGGCTTTGAAGTTGTCTACCATTAAAGAAAGTGCAGTCGCCTTATTCAAGGAGAGATATCCGACATTGGACATAGAAAAATCAGCTTACAATGAGTTCTTCAAAAAATTCCAGGATGGATGGTCGATGAGATCTTTTTTTTTAAAAAACTGAATACAACATTAATGAGCAAGAGTGATTTTGCCTACATGTGGCTTATATTTGTTATTTTGCTAGTATTTTGAATCTTTGCAGTAAAATGATGGAAGTGGTGGTTGGTATTTTGAATCTTTTATTACAGTGCAGATGCTCTTTGTTTAAGTTTTGTTTCGTTTCTGTAGTTTTTAGTTTTTAATATATGAAGCAGCTGCAGTGTTTTAGTTAATTTCGAATTATTCATACAGGTGTTATCATGGAACATAATTTGTGGTATGTGATTCTAGCCTCTTTTTTTGTTAGTAGCCTGCTAGTTAATATACATGTACAAGAATTCACTGTACAAGTTATCTGCTAATTAAATTTTGTACAACAAAAATTCACCTAAAAAATATGTACAGAAAAAATATTTCGCCTCATAGTTATTGCATTCATTTACACGATTCTCATTTTTGGATAATTCTTGATACGGAACAATTTATAGAAAAAGAAATTCAAATCTGTTTACAAACTGTTGTATTCTCCATAGAAAAAGAAATTCAACTCTGTTTACAAACTGTTGTATTCTCCAGAAATCTCAAGCTATCAATTAAAGCTGAAAAGTTTATCAAAATAGATGCAATTGTTAATACTAGCTCAATTTCATTAAACAATACCAAACCAACCTACTAAATAAAAGAAAAAACACAAACTCTCCTACATAGTGAACATAAAGCTCCTTTTTTCATTAAACAATGCCAAAAGGATCTGCTAGATAATGAAGAAAACACAAAACACTACAACCAATACATAGACCACTACTACATACAAAAGATAAACTAAATACCTAATCATCCATGACTACCTTCTAACCTAATATCCCCACAAATCATTGAAACCAAAACCAACATTGTCCATTACTTCCTTGGGCTTGTTTTGAGCTTCTCGACATCAGCCAACCCCTCTGCAAGAACGTGCAACGGCAAAAAAAAAAAATTAAAAAAAATATAAAATCAATTGCAGATCTAAATTTAGCATGAACTCTTTACTTTGTAGTTTGGGCAAGTGATAAACCACCTCCCAAGATTGTCATATGTCACTTAAACGGTATTCCACAACCACAACAGTGTGTTCTTGCTCTGACATTATTGACATTCTTGAAAATTGGCTTCTTCAATTTGGTGAATTTCAGAACTGAACGAGGTAAAGAACTTTTAGGGTTCTTCAATTTAGGGTAAAGATTTGTTCGACTCTTTGAATAGGCTTCGATTTATTGAAGATGATTTGGGAGAAAAGCAGCTCTCAACATTTGGGCTGAGATGATTTGGGATCACGTTCTTTTACCAAAATTTAACGTTTCAAAAGAGATGATTTTGAACAAAGGGGCAATGTGATGGCATCCAGTTGGCTGCCACATATGCTATCAGGGCCCGATTCGCCAAAAATTGACACCACTTAAAAGATAGTGTCCTATTTTGCCACTTAAAAAGATGGTGTCCTAAGAAAATCAATATCCCTGTTTTTAAGCAGGGTATACAGACCTAACATAGATATGGCTAAGCTCTAAATATAACCAAACCAATAACCCATTCGAACTTGTGGCATTTGCCATCTGCTCCCCTCCCGAGGGTACATCACAAACAACACTGTTTATCCCTGCAATCCTAACAAAAAAGTATCTTATGTATGAGGCTGAACCATGTATTTTCGTAAACCAAAAAAGCCATGTGAGTTATAAAGCATGTTTATTTCAGAGTAACAGCACTAATATTGATTACACATACTTAACTGATCATTATGATAAGAGGATTAAGGATAGTTGGATGAATATAATGAAGTGAAAATATACTAGGAAACATGACTTGTCCATTAAGTTAAAGATTAATCCAAGTTATGACATTTAAATAGCTGAATATTAATTGCAATTTTTCAGTTCACTTTAGTTCAAGATAAAAAAATCAATCCACATAAGTTAAAGCTGTAATTGTATCCACAATTACATCGAAAAACTATTCTGCATTAAAATCTCACTTCAAGCACATGCTAGTTATAACCCAACAAAAGCTCGGTTTTTATTCTTATAGCAAATGTTATTTGAAAATAGAAAATGAATAACCATCAAGCTCGCCCTTATTCTTTTACACCTGAAATCTTGGTTTAATTACCTTCCTAGTCAGTGACTAGCCACTAAAGTTAATTCCAGTCATATTTCATGTTCTGTTTTATATTCACATCACTATGTATATGCTACAATAATCAGTAAGAGCTAAAGAAATCTCGTGTAATATGCAAGTACATGAGAATTAAATACGCCTAAAATCTTGTCATATACTTCATTAGATGAAAGGCTGAAGGGGGTTTGCTGAACACAGAAGAGGACTTAGCAAACTGAGAAAAGATATAAGAAAGATGGTCCTT
This sequence comes from Stenogyne calaminthoides, assembly GCA_037126765.1. Lineage (NCBI taxonomy): Eukaryota > Viridiplantae > Streptophyta > Magnoliopsida > Lamiales > Lamiaceae > Stenogyne > Stenogyne calaminthoides. The sequence goes on along the minus strand of JBBCBC010000248.1, from coordinate 10,196 downwards.
TTGTGGTTCTAAATCTACTTAGAGATCTTTGAATCTCTATTTATTTTTAAAAATTTTGAGTTATAAAAGAACGGATTTTGAGTTATACGTAGCAGTACTAAAAGTTAAGTAATGCATCAATTAAGAATCATAGGTTATCAACTAACGAGCATGTAAATCGTGGGTCTCTTTAATCTATATATAGTACAAAAACATCATAATCACTTATATTAACTTAATAGAGATATCATTGGGTATGAGCAATAGTAAATCATAGTTTTAACCAAGGAAAAAAGAAAATAGAATAAAATGTGTACAAATACATTGCAGAAAAACCATTCGAGGATATTTTGTCCTTTTGAGTTACAAGGTAAAAAAAGAGAAAGGACATGTTAGTCATCTGAAATCACAATGTTCAAATACCTGGTTCAGAACAGGGTCCTCAAGTACAAAGCGCAGGTCCCTTTATTTTCAATGACATCAGCTGCTATATACATGACAGACGGATTTAAAACTCAGGTACACTGTACTGATTCCAAACTTAGTTACAACACTCAGCCCGATGACGATATTTTTCTCCGAAATCAATAGTTATGTAAGCAAGGAACATAGTTTATAAGGGAAATGAACAAAATCCAACCAGTTTGTTATAGTTCTTTCTTTTTTTAGTTTTGAACACAAGAGTTGAGGAAAATCATGTATAGGAACAGTCTTATCACATACAAGGTGTGTGTGAGATAACTAAGTTTGAACATCTAGCTTGAACATTTTCATTTCAGCTTATTCCTAATTAACACACATAAAAATGGGTATCTATCAGTTTCAAACTCAGTTTTTTTTTCAATGTGACATCCCAAATCATTTAGCTAAAACTCTATCTTCTAATCTCCCACATCTAAAATGGAAGTACAAAAAATAACCAACTATAATTAAACCAAATTTATGTTTAAGGAGAATTTCTTGTAGGTGCTAAAATCATGTAATAGACCCACCCTAGACAGCATATCTAATAAAAACATTAATTAACTTATAATCATTCAGATTTAAAAGGGCACTGCACAAGAAAACCAAGATCTAAAATAAAATGCAGTCACTAAGAAAGAAACAAAAATTTAGATCCAGATTATCTTTCTTACCCAATCATGCCCAAAAGATGGAGCAACTGATTTTGTTCAGCCAAAATCTTTTCGGTACTGGACCAGCCCCCAAGAAAGAAGGATGATACATAACTGTATAATAAATAAAAACACACCTTAGCCTTTACTTATATGTGTGTGTAGAGAAAAAGTAAAAAGAAGAAGAAATTAACAGCAATAGAATACACTTTATCTCTCGATGAAATCAAATATTTACAAAAAGTGTCAACCCAAGTGAATGTGCAGAACATAGAAGCAACCAGCTTTGAAAGAGAAACAACCAAAAAGGATAAATATAAAAATCAGATTTATTGAGAAAGAGAAATAGGAGATCCAAGTCATGAATTAAAAATACTGCTAAATAAGATAGCAGTTGACAGTTGTTATCCATACACCTAGGCTAAATTATCTGAGCATGTACAAGGGCCCAAGATTCAGCAGCATAAATAGCAAAATGAAGTTACACTTTTTCTTTTGATATTGATCAAAGAAGCTTCCAGATGTGATTAATTGCATAAAAAATAATATGACCTTTTTGGCTGCAAAGTCCCAATCTCTCTCTCATGTGTGTCTATCTCTCATCTTCGCTTTCTTTTTTGTCCTAACTTCTGTGCTTACAAGCTTGGTTTGTACCATCTCTGAGACTGGATGAAGTTGTTTTCTGTTCCTCCATTACTTCCATGTGTTATTGGTTTTTTATACAAGCCCTTTTTTTTTTTAAAGCCAACTTAGACATATAGAAGATAATGGGGCTGTTTGCAAACTCAATACAAAACCTAGAAGCACTTATTTTTATGAAGAGTTGTGTCTAACAGTTTTAAAAGTAAGTGCTTCTAGAGCACTTTTAAGAGTTCCAAAACAGGGCCAACGCATTGTTGATGGCATATATTACTCATATCTCAACCATATCTTCTTCTTTGCTTATGTAAACATATTCAAAATCAAACATAAAAATACTAAATAAATAATGCAAACATGCAGTAGTTTCAATCTTGATCAACCAGGCAACTTCCTAATTTGAGAGCTACCACAAGTATCCATTCCATATTAACATGTGGATCCTTAATACATAGTAAAGAGAAGAAGAAAAAACTAATAAAACTCATTCAACAACTCAACTGTACCTCAAATGACACAAGTTACGTATAAGTTGAGATAGTGAGACGGAAAAATATAAAATTAGGGCCCACCCAACGATATCAGGCTATTCTTATCAAGTGTAACTTGGCGTAAGAAGACATTGGCAGGCAACTTTTCAGCACCGATTTCACATGTAATAAGATTATAGAAATGATGAAGGCCGCGTAATTCGACGCCTCTAATAATAATTCTCAAGGCCAACACTTCTGGGTTTTCATCCAACCAGACGGCTTGATGTTTCTAATGTGATTAAACCCAAGCCTTTCGATCCTCCTCCTTTGCCCTTCCAAGCAAATGTTAGGCAACTTTCTCCATTCCCCAGTATCTGGTTTCATCTCTCAAAACTTCCCACACCAATTCTCCGCTGAATTAATAAAGATAGATACCTTCCCGTTGAAAAAAACAACATTTAGTCTTTTCTTCGAGGAGGACAACTTAGGGATAGGTGGGGAGTCTCTGTGAGAATTTCAGTCTCTAAATTTAAAGTCAACACATCAGTACTGTTAAGTTTGTTCCAATGCATAAAAGCCTTTGAGTTGTAATTGGAGTATTCATCATTGTTTCCTACCAAGAAAAAAGATAAGTGGTCAGTAGGAAGTATCCTCCATGATTTATCTACTCCCACGGTTAATATAGCATATTCATGTTGTCCATCATATTGATATTGTACAAAATTTTATACGCCATGGAAGCTGCATCATATACTATGCCACTATGGGCCCCTCTGCACAATGTAAAGGAAATGGAGGAGATGAAGAGTTGGTCTGTCGAATCGCTTTGCAACATAATAAAATGGTTCCTGAAAGCATATTCAAACTCCAACATCAAACCATTGCAACTGGACCAGATGGAGCTTCTGACTATGTAATTAAGCTTGTATGTCTCGATTCCTCCTCCGTCTTCTAATAGAGATGAAAAGAGTATTCAGGTCCATGCCTGCAGAGAAGTCCATAACTTGCAGCTTACAGTGTTTGTGTACGAAACTTTTGGCACGTGTCATATATGGTACCACTTGCGGCACACCAGCCTTGCCCATAATAAATATCTTGAGCCGGGAGACGTACCAAAATTTCAAACAACAGTTCGTCTGAATACACTCGATGGCGCCCCTTTTACACCTACTCAAATAATGTGTGCAAGTGCGAGTGCGAGTATTGAATTTTCCTCAACCATCTGTGCTAGCAAAAACTACATTAATATTAATTAAAAATAGAGCATCTCTCATGAACTAAGCAATCAGATAACTATTCCTACAATCAAAAACAAAACTTGATTATACTAGGATCTCTCATGAATTACTATTTCTATAATCAAACACAAAAACTTGATTGATACTTTTGCAATCAAAATCAAATCTTGCCATCAAATACAGAAATAGGTAAATATATGGATGAAAGAAGTTTAATTACCTGTTTAATCTCTTCTTTTTCTTTTAGCGAACGGACGCGGCGGCGCTTCGGCAGCCGTATGGGGGGTATTGGTTCCATTATACCTGAAATCGATCAATTTGTGGCCACGGATTTATATGATGAAGGACAAAATTGATATAATAATAAATAGGTGTATTTATTAATTATGCAAACAGAAAGCCTGTTTTTTTTTATCCTCGGCCCATTCCTTTTCAAAATGCTGATTTTTTTTGGAAATAGTGTGGGTTAATTCTATATTAATTTAGATTTAGTTTGGAAACAGTGTGGGTTAATTCTATATTACTTTAGATTTAGATTTCGTCCATGCAGGATCCACTCTTTAAAAATAAATTAACTTTCATTTCGTTGTTTTTTAGAATCATGCAACTTGTATTGTAAGATACAAATTCTTTATACGTAACCATACAACAAGGGACCCAGTTCGTGAATCAAATATGGGGGCTAGACATAAAAAGAAATTTGTAAGTTGTAAAATATATATTGCAAATTTTATCAAATTAAAATATAAAATACGACATACGAAAAAAAGTATAGTTAATTTAAAAGGTGGACCAACTTAATAAATTTACTGCTAGTAAAAATGGGCTCACAGAATTTTGTGTGTTATATAATTAAAAAGGAAAAAAATTCTAGTACAAAGTCATAAAATTCTAGGTTATTACTAAATATCTTTTTCCAATTACAAGTAGATACATACAAATCAGATATTTAATTGTCCAAATGCCCCTCATTTCCCTTGCTTAACCGCCTGATATTGATTAGACATTTCAAGTAACTTCTGCAACTTTCTGCAGGCGTCCCATCGATGAACAATATTTTTTCCAAAAGTATATAAATTTTTGACCAGAGGCAGACAATTTTTTTAATTCAATTTTTTTTATATATTTTTTCCTTTTCATTTTTGTATATTTTAATATTTTCAAATTTTTGTTCTTTTTACTTTTTATTTTAAAAAAATGTAGAATTATATACTTTTTTTTACAAGAATTACATATAATTTATTTTACCAAAAGTGTGAATTTTTTTATCGGAAGTGTAAATTCTTAAACAAAAAGTGAAATTTTTAAATAGTGAGTTTTTTTTTTAGGTAAAGTGAAATTTTTCTGTATATAGTGAGATTTTGTATGTAAATTGAATTTTATATATAGTGAGACTTTTTCTGTACTTTTTTTATCCTCTTTCTTTACTATTGCACACTTATCAAACCAAAATTTAGGGATTAATTGCAGGGGAGGACATATAAGGTTACAATACTAATCACAAGTTAAACATTTGGCCATAATCAAGAAAAACACACACACACAAAAACACAAAGCCACATGAGCAAAAAACTACAAATACATCCAATAACCAACAAAGTGACTGTTTTTATGTAGAAAGACCTCGCTAGAATATACCATAACAAAAAGAAACATCAAGAAAACAAGAAACCCACATAAATAAGACATGAATTAAACATGTAGACCATTAAAAAGCCCATAAAAGTGATCCATGACAATATTTAGCCCATAGAAACAGAATGGTAAAGAGGAGCAACAACACACTAGAGACTAAATGACAGCAAAGTATAAACCACATCTCAAACACCACCCAAGAAACCAAACTCACCAATAAAATTCTCATTGTTACATCTTTTTCTTCTCCATAGCATCACATCTGCAACTGATCAACCAAAAGAAAAATCAATCAAAATCATTTCATCCAATAATTTGATTTAGATTCTCCTAAAATCTTTTTTTTTTGAAATTATACTTCTGTTCATATATAGACATCAAAGATCAGGTTTCAGAGAACCAACACTTAATCAACATAACCCAAATTGAGCCCCAATTTAGAAAAGAGAAACATGATTTGATGACAGAGAGAAAATTGACTTACGAAGATAAAAAATAAGACATCTACTAAATTTCATAACCACAAAACCAGATCCACTAATCCTGAAATTTTTGAGTAAATTTTTTAAAAGCAAAGCTAAAAATCAACCCAAAACCACAAATTATACAACCATCACTACAACTCAGTACTATCTAAAACATTTCAAACTATGTAAATCGATCAAAAGGGTAATTTTCAGATACTAAAACCTAAGATTCAAAGTGGTGACAAAATTGATTCGAAAACAGAGTTCTACAGGGACCGATCTGAACCAAGAAAATACCTTCACAACCAAATCCGTCGATCTGAGTTCGCCTTGACCTGCAGATTCAGATCTTTAAACACAAAGACTACCAAAACAAACTGCACCTAACAGATTCGAGGTCGCTGCCTTGATTCGCCAGAGGCCCACCCTTTAGTGGCGAGGAGCGCTGCCACAGCAGATCTAGGTTTAATACTGTAAAAGTACATCTGAGGCTCTCTTCCTTCTGATATAAAAATTGGATTCTGCCCACTGAACTCCGGTGTACAGACGATCTGAGTCGGCCACCGCCCATCTTCTTCTAATCTCAAGAGGCGGCCTATTTTTTTTAGAGAGAAGGAGAGGATACGAATAAATGATTTGAAATTGAATTGGAAATATTATAAATAGGTTAACATTTTGAAGAGAGATAATGCTACTCCTCCCAAAAAGATGTCACTTTATTTGCCCCCAAAGATGCTTATTTCTTTTACGAATAACACTATACACATCATTCTTTAATTTACCTTTTATCATCACTTATTTAATATATGCCACCCAAGTTACCCACATTAATTTAAACCATTCGATTGAAAAACTAAAACTATCGTCATTAATTAACACACCCACTAAATCTACCCAAACCCCACCCACATTATTACTCTCACATTCATCTCTCTCTTCTATCTGTCATCTCCTCATGGTCTCACCTCTACAAACTCAAGATCCGGCCGTCAAGCACATTCCAATTTCCTGGCCATATAAGGCTTCATCCCGCATTCTCTTTTCTACCACTAAGATGACGCCTGTGACTCAAGTAATATCCCAATTTCCTTCTATCAAGATTTCAAAATCACGTTATTCAAAGGTATTTGTCAAGTTTGAATCTGAGAGCGTCAAGACACTTTTGCCTTTAAGAGTCCCATCTTAATGATGTTTGGTTTTTTTTGTAGGTTGCTGTTCGAATCGGAGTTGTCAATACACTTTGTTGCCCGATTCTCAGCATTGTCGATGGGTATTCAGACCGAAGCCAGTTATGACTATTCCCGATAATTTTGTGCTTGATAACTGATTTTTTTTTTAAATTATTCTCGTATAAAAGCCCTGGGGATTAGTCCTGCATTAATCTCACTTAATTTTTTTAATATTCAAGATGCTATAATTTATTTATTGGTTCAAGAGTTCTCACTTCGTTCTAAGATGCTTGCACTTGTTCTCTCTCTATTTTTATTATAAAAGAAAATTCACGCCTCGTAAGTAAAGCATATGTGTCTAATTTAACGGGGCATTCCGGAGAATTGACAAATGAATTTTCATTTTCCGTGTTATGATGATATTGTGGTCCATTTATCTCCTGTCTTTTGAAATCGTGTTGTCTTAACTTGGGGGTCAAAATTCTTCCACCACATTGTAATACATGCTCCCTGTGTTTATTGAGACGGACTTATGTGTTTCTTTGAACTAAAACCGAAAATTTGAATGCTTAAGGTAAGGAAAAAAGGGTAAATTTATAATTAACGCGATTTTTTATATTCTCAAAAGTTATAAGGTTATTGTGCACCGATTCTCCCGATTTCTGGAATCATGTTTCTAATCATGGAGGTCATAAGCCATGTTCCTATCCGTGACTCAATGAATGCAGATGTTAAAATATTCGAGAATTTGGTGACCGTAAAGTTCTATGTTCGTCTGCATGTCAGGGATTGTTTTCGAGGTTCATTTAAATGTCTCCTGAAAGGTCTTTTCAAATCACATCAAATTGAATGTTCTCAAATTGGCATCGGTGGATCCTGTGATGTCTCTTGCTTGTTGTCGATTTGTTGTAGTGATTTACTTATACCACCACTGCTAGTCTGATATTCCTAGTTTTGGAGGCTAAATTCTTAAATTTTGACCTGGTTGGTGCCCAAATTGAATGTTCTTTTGGTTAAATTATTACCCAGGGATCCCCATGATGTCTTGTTCAAGGTTTATCTCATTTTGGAGTTTGTTTTACAAACCACCACTATGAATATAGTTCAGTTTTGGAGGCTAAATTTTAAAGTTTGACCTTGGTGGCTTCTAAATTGAAATGTTCTTACAACACACTTCGAGGGTCCTTGGTGATGTCTTTATTTTGGTCAAAGTGATTTACGAGTGATTTGTTTACGCCCACCACTGTTGAATATATTCCTAGTTTTCGTATTAAATTTCAAATTTTGGACCTTATGGTGCTCTAAAACAAATGTTCTTCGGTTAAATTGGTTACCGAGGGTCCCTATGATGTCTTGTTTGTTGTCGATTATTTGATTGATTTGTTTATGTACTCACCACTATGCGAATATATTCCTAGTTTGAGTACAAATTCAAAGTTTGATCCAATGGTGCCTCCAAATTGATTGCCTTGTTAAATTGGTCATCGGCGGTCCCCATGATGTCTTTGTTTATCGTTGATTTGGTCGAGTGATTATTTTACGCCCACCACTATGAATATATCTTTAGTTTTGGAGGTACAAATTTTAAATTTCAATTCATGGTGCTTCTAAAACAAATGTTCTGGTTAAATTATTGTATCGGCGGTCCCTATGATGCTTTGTTTAAGGTCGACGGTCGAGTGGATGAGCGACAAATGGTACCACGGTGAATATATTCCTAGTTTTGGAGGCTAAATTCAAAAGTTTGACCCATGGTGCTCTCAAATTGAATGTTCTTGGTTAACTACCTAAGGGTCCTTATGATGTCTTGTTTGCTGTTGATTTGCTGAGTATTTGTTTACGTACCACCACTATGAATATATTCCTAGTTTTGGAGGCTAAATTTCAAATTCGACCCTAAGGTGCTCTAAAACAAACAAGGTTCTTCGTTAAATTATTACCGAGGTCCTAAGATGTCTTGTTTGTTGTTTTATTTGTCGAGTGATTTGTTTACACCAAATTACCGCTAACATATTCCTGGTTTTGGAGGCTAAATTTCAAATTTTGGACCCCATGGTGCCTAAAACAAACGTTCTTGGTTAAATGACATCAGAAAATCTCATGATGTCTTGCTTAAGGCCGTATTTATTGGAGTTATTTGTTGCGTACCACCACTATGAATATATTCCCAGTTTTGAAAATAAATTTCAAAGTTTGACCCATGGTGCTCTAAATTAAATGTTCTTTGGTTAAATTATTAATGAGGGATCCTTTATGATGTCTTGGTTTGTTGTTGATTTGTCGAGTGATTTGTTTACGTACCACTACTATGAATATATTCTTGTCGGCAGGCTAATGTAAATTTTAATCTATGGTGCCTTTAAATTGGTCAAGGTTCTTGGTTAAATTACCGAAGTCCCTGTATGAGATGTCTCTTTGCTTTGTTATTTCATTTGTCGGAGTAATTGTCAGGAATGGTTTACGCCTGGGCACCAAACGTGAGTATATATTCATGATTTGTTGCTATGAGTACGATGACAAATGTGATTTAACGAACATGAAAAATAAACTAAACATACATTCGCTATAACTTTTGAGTCCAAAAGTACAAAAGATTGATTCCCATCTAAGTTTACAAATATAAACATGGCACTATTTGCCCAATCGTTTATGCTCTAAACATGACAAAATATGCACATTATTAGCATCTCGAGAAGGTCAAAGACATGTAAGGTTTTTATTGATACAAGCCATAACTTAAACATAACACCATGTGTTCAAAGCTTACGCTGGTAAATGATGCTCAATCAAGCTAGCCACATCAACGCTACTTAGAGGTCCATACTTGATATGATGATATCATCTATTCCCCGTCATTTTAAATAGTCTATGTGTTTTTCGATTTTATTAAATTAACAACTCTTGTAGACAATTTGCAGTCTTTTTTTCTCTTAAATACCTTCGCTTCGTTCATACGGGAATTTTGTGTGCGTAGGTCTTTCAATTTCATGTCTCAATCATATGTAAGCCCAGAAACTAAATAAAAACATTATTCAATGGATGTCCGTTAGTTTTCATATGCAAATAAATATTAAAGTGGGGTCAAAAGATCATCCACATCTATAAGAACTCGCTCTCTCGTAAACTCTTTGTATCGAATCCAAAGAACCCCAAGTCATTAATGTTAGTATCAGAGGCGAATGGTCGACAAACCGCATTGATATCAATCCATCCTCGAGCCAAGAACTCCTGTAAGTCAAGATCATTGTTGTTCATATGTACTGCATCATTGACTAAATATATCCTTGCTTACCTTGCACTGACTCGATTGTCGGGTAAAACTGAACAATAATGCAACCAACAAATAAACACTTACATGATGAAAATTTCTTCTCGAGGTGCTGCATATTTGCACTGCTGATTATGCGTTCTTTGGCTTAACTTCTCTTTGGTAATCGACTTTCATCGCTTGGTTCCAAATGCCTTTAACTCTATTCTTGTT
>JBBCBC010000047.1:2343108-2693000 GCA_037126765.1 Stenogyne calaminthoides | reverse complement strand
TAATTTTTTAGCTAGTTTATATGTGTATTGCATGTATATAGATAATGGTAGTACTGTACTTTGTATATTTCACTACCAAATCGTGATAGTTACTGTGTGTGAAGTAAATATTGCTGCATTTTAGTTCATGGATGTAATGATTAAAACAAGTTAGTGTAATTTTGTTATACTCATTCTTAGATTTTGATTGTGTGAAGGAATTACTTTGAGATTCAAGATTTAGTATAAATTGAAATTGTTTCATGCTTGTGTGACTTGCTCGGGGTTGGAGAATTGAATTCGATCTTGCTAAATTTGGGGGTTTCGGAATTTTAGAACTGATTACTCGTTAAGGTTTATGAATTTTTGAATTATTGAACACGGATGTGTTACCGTCTTTGCTTTGAGAATATTTTGTTTTCTTTTTTGTTGGACAAGAAGTTGCACATTCTTTGTGTTATTGATTTGGTAAAGTAGATACACCCTGAATTTTGTGGATTAGTCTTGGATAATTTAATATGTTGATGGTAGCAACTCTTTTCGGGTTTTTTTTTTTGGGATCAAGTAGCGTTCTTATTCATATATGTCCTGCGTTAGAAAATATCAAATTCTTTTCTATGGCGTAAAAGATTACGATCTAAATAGCTAAAACGTATAAAAACTGTATGTGTGATAACTTGTTGTGTAGAAATGCTTATATGAGATTGGGTTTTTGTGATTGTTAATATGGCATTCGTATTTAATTACTTGAGGTTTCGAGAGATGGTTTTATTGAATCTGAGTAATTAAATGCAATGGACTTGGAAATAAAGTGAATATGTCTCCAATTAACTTGATTTCTTTCCTTGTTAGTTCGAATGAATGGAGTTGCTATTCATCTAGATGTTCTTATTTGTTGGTGAAACATCGTTTTGACTTATATTAGTAAGCAATTGTAATAGCAAATTCTCAAGATGCTTTCTCAATTTATTTAACTTGTTAAGTAGGCATGACTATATTTGAAGTTGATCACATGATGTATCTGTGAAAACACATTTATTTTTTTAACAGTAGTATGAGTGAGAAACTATTGTGGAATGAGTCTAGTTTGTTCCTATTATCTAGCACCAGTAGCAGCATGACTTGGTTACTTAATTTTCTCTATTTTAACGATCAGGGATGTTAGACTATATAACTGCTCATGGATATTTTTTCCCTTACACTTTTCTGACTTCTTTCTTGCCTCTCATCTAAAATTTGTTCATATAAAGGGAATGCAAAAGTCCTTATATTTAATATAACTAGGGCATATTGTCTCATTTTGTGCTTAAGATATTATCTTGTTTAATATAAATAATGTTTTGGCATGGTGTGCTTTACTTCGGTGATACTTTACGAAGTTATGCTTTCTTATAAATTCATCTTTTGATATGATATCTTTTTTATAGGTGATATCTAAGGAGGAGAAGATTTCAGATTCGTCGTTTGAAGTGCATGGAATTTATTTTTGAAGACATATAAGACATTGTTTTTTTTTAGTTTATTGTTTTCATGTAGTTTTCATAACAAATATTGTTGATTGATTTCTAATTGTTTGACGGAGTTTTTTTGTTAATGCAATATATTTTTTTATCTTTAATTAATTTAGTTTTTATTGTAATATTTATTATTTAGTATTGATTACTGATTTAATATATATATAAAAATTCAAATAAATTTGTAATAGGAATAATTATTTCACGATGAAATAAATGCGTCACAATATGTATCATTTTTATGACGAAATAATAGTCACGGTATGTTAATTAATCATGACGATACATGTTGTCACTATATCAATTTCTTTAGTGACGATTATCATCATCGTCACTGAAAAATATTTTTATTGACAAAAATATTTTGTCACCATTTTTACGTCTTTAACGATGACGAGTATTTAAATCACTAAAAGTCCAATTTCTTGAGACGAAAAATCATTTGTCACTTTACCTATATATATATAACCACGATCTTTTTTTCGTCATTTTTTGGCAATTCTTTCATGACGAAAAAATGTCAAATATGACGAACAATATATTGTCACTAAATCTAAACTTTTAGTGATGAATATTATTTTTGTCACTGAATAATACATTATAGTGACAACAATAGTTCGTCACAATTTCCACATCATTTTGCGACAATAAAAATTTTAATCACTAAATCATACTATTTAGTGACAATTTTTATTGTCATTTTATATGCACGATATAACGACGATCAACATTTAAATCACCGAATAACAACTCTTTCATGACGAATATAGAAAATGTGACGAAATAATCAAGCTAATTGTGACAAAATTAATGTCACTAAAGTAACCTTTTTTGTGACACTTATTTAAATCGTCACGTAAAGTTGAACTTTAGTGACGAAATGTCATATTAAGTGACGAATTTTTGATGCCTAAGGTGACAATTTATGCGTCACAATAGATGGACACATTTAGGGACGATGAACTTTTTCGTCACCAAATGATGCCCTTTCTCGACGAATTAGTATACCGTCACATTTTTCAAAATATCACGCACTATAAATGACGATCTCTGCTACAAAAAAAATCATCACAAATTATCAATTGTGATGAAAAATGATGTTTTAGTGACGAATGTTTTCATCGCGAAATCTCGAATTTCCTGTAGTGTTTCTCTTCCAAATTAAAGGTCGTTCGTGAGACATGTTTTTGTGGTGCAAGTGGCCTCTTCCCCTCATGCCTATGTGTTTTTTTTCCAGTAGATGTAAGCCTTCTAAGCTCTTGTGTTTGCTTTTGGGGTTGCAAATTTAGGGTCCGCTTGATTGGGGGTATGGAAGTCGGTAATGGGAATCATAAGAATCCTACAGAATGAAACCAATGGAACAGGAACCTCATCCTCATAACAGATCAAACTCAAGCATTGCTGATTTCTAAGGAATTTAAACGCTATGGAGAAAGCTTTGCAGGATTTAAGTTTCAATACCCTCAATCTAGCAAATCCAATAAAATGCAGTTAAGCAACAAATATAAGAGTAAGTTGAAGACAATAAAATAAACAACAACACGAAAGCAAAAAACAGAAGTCACTACACAAAAAGTCCCCAACTCTTGTCCTGCCCAAAACTATGTTTATGTGCAACTATAAATAATCAGAGAGGCAAATGTGCAGAAATCTGACAAATTAGATTAGTGCCAACTACTTATCAGAGGATTCATTTGACTATTTAAAATAAACAATGTGGCATCTACAACTGGACTCCTAGCTAAAATAGTGCCAACAAACACTAATTTGACCACTTAAACTCATCTACAACTAATTAGCTATTAACTTACTTATCAGCACTTCTATTTACCATGAAAGTAAACAATGTGGCATCTACAAATAAGTCTAATTTAATTTCTGTGTACTGCGAGATTGTTAAACACATATCTTTTTTCATTTATAAGAGTTCGTCCTTTTTAATCCTTACACCATATGAAAAATACATATATTTATTCCCCAAACAAAATTGTTTATGGCTATATATTAATGAGAGACTTAGACTTAACTAATCATGTAACTATAAAACAATTAAAATATATTGTCAAAGGAATACACAAGTATCTGTGTGAGTCTTTCCTACATACATGACATGAGTCTTTACTCGTCTCAAGAGGATCGCTGTCGACTTCTCTCAGTCTTATGTTCATGTCTTTCATGGCTCCAGTCGTTCTGTATTTTGTGTCCAAGCCACGTCCGTTGTTTTTATTATTACGTCTATTACCATCTATGCTGTCGAATGGAACTTAGCATTCCTCCAAGAACCAGCCCACACCCCATTCTGAAATATGATCAAATGAACAACTTTCTGTCAAATGTATTGCTATTGACAGAATGAATGGGCTGGAAGAGAGAGTTTTGGTTACTTACATTGCAAGGAGTGTGAACACAAGGCCTAAAAGAAGAGGCTGGAGATAGCAATTCTTATGATAGTACTAGGATATCAACTATGTAATAAATCAAAGAAGTAATAATTCAAAGTTTATAGATGTGTTTATGATCCAGCTAGAAAAGAGAAGAAAAATCAAGTGATAAATTTAAACAACAACATAAGAGAAATGTATCCTTGACTCATCCAAATGAATTCAGGAACTAAAAGAGAAACAAGAAGATTCAGAAGCAGGATATCAATTGCTTACACACATCATAAAAAAGAACGACAGTGCGCTTCAGAAGTAATAACATCAATTTGCTTCACATTAGGAAAGGCAAACAGCATTCTAATGCAATCGTAGTATTTTCCTTGAAAAGGTAACACAGACTCTACATCAAGCTAATTGGTAAATAAAACAGATTGTGATACTTGGAACTAACTAAACTTGATTACATACGAAAAATGTGATCAAATATATACATAAGCTACTGAGAAGTAATTAAGCTATACCTTTTAATTTCCTGTATGTCCTATTGCTATGTATCTTCTCCATAATGTTCCTCTCTAGCTGCAATTCAAATCTGAAAAGGAAAAAAAAAAATAAAGTAGGGATGATAAAGCGATGGACTCAAATCTGAATTCATAAACCGATAATATTGAATAACTTTAATTCTATTTGCAACACAAATATTGAAAGTCTAATAGGATGAAACTGACTAACCACACAAGTTTCCCTAATCAATGGAGTATTTTGGCACGCTCCACTAGCTCTTCTCCAGCTAAGGACAGCGGCAGAGCCGGAGATGAGACGGCAGTCTTGGCGGTGCCGACGATGAACGTGTGATCGGTGCAGCAGCAGAGGAAGAAGAGTGGAATTTGGAAGTTAGGGTTTCTGCGTCCCTTACCATTTAAGAAGATATATTTTTATTTCTATAATCAATTAAAGAGATAAGAATAATACGGGCAAAACTATTGAAATTTAGTGACGGAAGTTACCGGTTGCTAATTACCAACGGAAAATAACCGTTAGTATAATAAATTGTTTGTAATCCATTAGTAATATGTTATTAAAACACATCCGAAATATATAAATCAATCGATTAACATTGAATTTATTTTGGTAGGGAAATCTGTTAGTATTTCTTCGATAATCTGTTAGTAAATTGTTAATATTTAATGTGATTAGTATTGTTGCAATTCTGTTGGTAACTAGTACTATTACCAACAAATTAAAATCCGTTGGAAAAATCCGTCTGTAAACACACAGTTTTTTGTAGTGAGATTTCAGTTTATTTCATTCCTCAGTTTTCCTCTCTCGGTTATGCTCAATTTGATATTCTATGAGCTCAATTCCCGAATTCATCAAAATATCCCAAATTCTTTATAGTTAAAAGGGAATATTTAATTTTTCGTCTTGTAAGTTTGACTCATTTCAAAAATAAATCCTTTATGTTTCACCTTTATCATTTTTGTCCTAAGTGTACAATTTTCATTCTTTTTTATCAATTTTAGTCCATTTTAAGTCAGAAATTTTAAAGTGGCCGTAAGCCAAAATCGAAAAAGGACCTAAATTGGTCAAAAAAATGATGAAAATCGTACACCTAGACCAAAAATGATAAAGAAAAAACATAAAGGATGAAAATCGATATACCCTAGGACCTAAATTGGTCAAAAATGATGAAAATCGTTACACCTAGGACCAAAAATGATAAATGATTTATTTTGAAATAAGCCAAACTTACAGGATGTAAAATGAAGTTTTACCCAGTTAAAACCATTGAAATTGCACAATTTCACAATACAAATTCCAGAAATTAGTTTGATTTCTATTAAATTAGTTATTCTAAAAGATCTTAAAACTTACTTAATTAAACATACCAAGTACCTCATGAAAATCAAAGCATAAATCACAGTGCTTCGTTCTTCTACTTGTTTCGTTGGTGCCCCTCTCCTTTTGTTTCTCAAAATCGCGCTCTGTTTTCCTTTTCTTCGCCGCACTAAAATTCTCCCATTCTTGATTTATTCAATTCTTAATGGTATTTTCAATATTTTATAATTTATTAAGGGTATACCAGTTACTTCACACAAAAAATTCCAGGCAAGGTATTTGCCATGCCTTGCCTGATAGTGTGTCAGTCCCTGGTCCTCTGAAACTGTAACGTTCTTCTCTCTTTTATGTTTATGATATTTGGGTTGTAATTCTCTCAAGCTTACAGTATCGGTACTCTAAGTAATGAGAATATCACCTTGACCTTGAAAAAAGAAAAAACTAAAATTAACGTACTTCACAATTAAGGTCATATCCATACATGCATCCAAATATAATTAATGATAACTTGAAATTCATTTATCAACACAAGATGTGGCCATTGCAGTTAAGTCCTGCCAACGCCTTCCCGCCCCTCTATGGGGTGTTTGGTTCACGGGATTGGATTGATTAGGTGTGATAGGATTGAGTGGGATTGACTAAGATTGGATTGATTTGACTGGATTTGCTGAATCAAGATATGCGTTTGGATGGGTAAATTGCACTTTTGGTCCTATAAGAATATTCTCATATCAAAACGATCCCAATTAAAGCACTTTTGGTCCCAAACTAATGGTCTCTTAGTTTTTAACAGATGTAAGTACGTGTGTTCTCATCAAAATATAGGGATTACTAATATTTTACAAAAAAACACCGAAAATCCTCATCCCAACTTGAACTTTAGGAATCGCTGCATCTCCAATATTTAGCAAACTTTATAAAAATCTTACTCAAATCTTCCAAAGTCAAAAGTGCACAAAAAACTTTAAAACATATATAGGTGGCTTTTGTGGGGTGAAGTTGTTAAATGAACATGTTAGAGGTTTTTGTGATGTGCTTTGAAAATATTCTTATAGGACTAAAAATGCAATTTACTCGCGTTTGGATTGTAGGATTAGATTGAAGGATTAGATGAGATACGTATTGAAATGTCATAAACACCCGTAAATTGAATTGAAACAACCACACTTCATTTTTGTGAATCTATTCAAACAACAGAAGGACAATTTGTAATATTGCATTTGAAATATGCTCCATGGAGGGATTTTGTACATTTTTACCCGGGCTTGAAATATATCATGGGCCCTCATCCCGCAAACCAAACGGTAGATTAGTTGGTATTAAAATCCTAATCATGGTCTATCTCAATCAATCCCGCGAACCAAACGGGGTCTGATGAATTTACAAAAAATCCCCAATTTTCATCCACCGTACAGCCCTCACCCCTTTCCTCAATTACAGTAATATATGTATAGTTCAGTTAAAAATTTTCAAGAAAACATCAAGAATTAAAAATTCAAAGAAAATTAAGCTGCCATTAATATATCAACGTCAAGAGAGAAATTAAGATCCAAACAAATAAGAAAGAAATTGACTAATGGAACCATTCATTCATTCATATGGCAGAAACGTAGCCTCAAGAAAAGACGAAGAAAAATTGAAAGAAAACTATATATAAAATATTGACATCGGAATTAGGAGAAAGCGTGCAATGTGAAGATTAAGAAAGCATTGAGGGATTGTAATTAATTAATTAATTAATTGTCTCTCGATGCTTTTCCCAAACTTCAAATCGCAAGTTCGCACTCCAACATTTGATCCATCCCTGCATCTTCCTCTCACTTTACTATATTGCGAAACAATAATGTGATTACTTAATTTTGTTTCACCGAGAGGAATAAATATATATATATATATATATATATATATATATATATATATATATATATATAAGGGGGTTTTCATTCTCATATGGAAACCGTATCAATCTAAATCTAAATACAAATTATAGTAAAATTACTTGCACAACAAGAAACGAATCAATCTACAAAGAAATAAATTAATAACAAATTCTTATAAAATCGGGACAAAAACAAATTACATCCCATATCTTTTTATTTTTTTCGATTTAATCCCACACTTGTTCATTTTACACTACAAGAAAATAAAAAAATAGGCTATAGAATTTTTCAAATGGTTGTATTATCCAAGAAAATATAATCGTTCCTTAAATAGTAAGGATTGTTTTACGATTTGCCTTTGAAAATTTAAAATTCTAGTGGTCAAATAAATTACCAATGAGCAAATTGTCTACATGTTTGTAATTTCCATAGACAAATAAATTGCCTACACAAATAATTCCGTAGACAACTACATTAGTAATTTGGAATTACCTACACACCAAATGTACCTTGAATTAGTTATATTACCATAGGCAATTATTGAGCTCGTGCATTTATAGTGCATTTTAGATCCATGCAACTTGATGTAAGATAAAACTTGTTTACATTAAATCGTGCAATTATTTTTTCCATTTAATAGTTGCACTGTTCAGTATAAAGTTACATCTTTCAGTATAACAAGTTGCATGGTTCTAAAATGCAGTATGATGCACGATGCATCTGGATGCATAAAAAATTTAGCCCAAATTGTTTGTAAGTAATTTGAGGAATGAAAATGCCTATATAATTAAAAAAAAAATTATAGGCAAGTTGTATGCAATCTGCACTATTTAAAGACGAAATTATTTTCGTTGGAAATTTTGTAGGCATGTTGAAAAATTTCGTAGACGATTCTACATTCTCATGTAGTGTTAAAAATCATTTTGGTATATTCTTACGGCGATTTGGGACTAAAATAATATAATTTTAATAATAAGAGACTATTTAAAAAGGTAAAAATATGCGAAAAAGGCAAAATGTTAAGGGACGGTGATGAGCACTGTACACAATTAATGCGCAAAGAACGATAATAATTTTTGCCCCAACGCAGGTTGGTAAGAAACAATTAGGTTTTGACAAAGTTGCCAGGGTTTTTTTATTAATTCTCAACATAAAAAATAAAGAAAAAACGTCCACATACTTATAGGACAAAAAAGAGGATCGAATTTGTCCCGAAATGGACCAGATTCACAAGCTAAATATCACTAGTGGATCTAACTAAGATATGGGACTAAATATAATACTTAAAGGACTGAAACTCAAAAACTATCTAACCAAATTTAAATAAAAGAGAAAATCCAAAAAGATAAAGGTTAACACTAAATAAATATGATCTTGCCAATCTTGTAAATCATCTTTCAAATCTTGCAAGATCTTCTTGAGAAATCTTGGACACTATCTTTCTTGCCAAATCTTGTTCCCTTTTTTCACGCCCCTTCTATTGGGCCCGCGATCGGGCCTGGCCCGCCTCCTTGAGAGAACCTCGCCTAATCCGAATGCTCGTATATTTGTGCCCAAAACCCTCATTCGCATCAGACGGATTTGACTTCAATCCCAACTAGACAGTGTGCTACGGTGGATAGGTCGGGCTATAGATCGTCAGGAGCATCCCGACCGATTACGGAGTGTTGGATATGGCGTGACGAAGTCATCATTGGCCATGTTACCTGCTTTTCAAGCCATGAATCAGCATGTGGGCACTTACGAAACGGGTTGCCAAGATGGCTAAAGAGTTGGAACAGATGAGGGTCCGGCAGACGACGATCACGGAATGTCCTCCAAAGGAGCAAGTTTGTGAAAATAGTGTAGCTGATGCTATATTTTCGGCTAATGCTGGTGACGATTTTATTGAGGCACTTCGAAACGACGTCCCGCAGGTATCAGATGTGTCTCACATTTATTTTAATTAAAGACTAGTATATATATTAAAATTTTCTAACTAAATATCTTATTCGAACAGTCATCGACCCCATGCTTCCTTTATTTGGAGAATCCTGCTCGGTTGGTGGCTACAGCAACATTGCTCAATAACTCCGGTGGAGTTATTCATGGTAGTCCCATCACTCCTGGTTTCGTGAGGGTCATGCTCGATGTACCCGTAGTCGGAGAAGAGGATTCACCAGTGCCTAAACCAATTGATGATGATGTCACCGTCGGAATCGTTGTCGGACACTTCATCGAATGGCCGAATTAACTTGGTCTCTCTCACCATGAAGGTAAATTTAATATTTGTTATTAAAGTTCATTATCTTATTTGTCGTTCTAAATAATGTTGCAAATTGATTGTAGAAACTGTCGACACCACAAAAGCCTAAACAGAAATCAAAGGGTGTCGCAGCCAGTCAGAGGGAAATACCGAGGTACTCCACTATTGGTGGTCGCAGACTAATTGGTTATCCATTGCCTGGAGACTTAGATCACGACTACGCCATACAACATACGGTGCAAGTGAAAGTGGAGTCCTCTGATTTCGATATGGTCACAGTTCCGATGAATGCTTACTTTCATCAGAATTCTATTGAAGAATACATTGCTCGGGAGCATGTGATTGAAGTCGTGAACGACTAGTGGTTGAGTGCAACGTGCATAGCCTTTTATCTCAGGTATGTGTTTACTAATTAATTCTCAGTATTTACTTTCTATATATAGTTTAATTTTCAAATTAAATATTAATTAGCGTATATATGTTGGTTAAAGATATTTGGGTGAGGTATATCTCTCCAGAGATCCTAGAGCAGGTGGAATGTATTCATTCGTCTCCCCCCAAGTGTCTTGATCAATGGGTGATAGGCCACTGACCATGGAGTGGTTAGTTTCTCATATGCTGAGTTATACTGACAGAGATCATCTCATTTTTTGGCCAACAAATGTGGGGTGAGTACAATAAACATTTCGTTAAAATTTATATTCATAATATATATGATATTTGCACATATGCTAAATTTACGGTTAATTTTAATATTCTTAATATAATATAGGAATCATTGGGTGCTAGTCGTCATAAATATGAGCACATTAAGTGTACATTTTATGGATCCAACGAATGGGTTGGCTTCAAATCGGCTTTGATCTCACTTCCGTACATGGAAGCGTAAGTTCATTTTTAATATTATAATATAATGATTTGTTTTACTTATTAAAATTATGCATATTTAATCTAACTTTATTTTTTAATTCTAATAATAATAGTGTGATAACGATGTATCGGAGTCGCCTTCCTAATCAAGGCTCAAGAGCTAACTTCAATAGAGTGAACTGGAATAATGTTAAGGTAAATTTAATTTATTAAGTTATCAAATTAATATAAAATAATTATAATTGTAATATGTGATTATAATTGCTAATCAACAGGTACCGAGGCAACGAGATAGCGATCACTGTGGACATTTTGTGTCTTTGTTATATTGAAGATATAATATCTCTTTCTCAAACGTCGATTCCTATCAACGTAAGTCAATTTATCAATTTATTTAAATTATTATTAATTGAAAAAAAATCATACTATATATATCTAACTATATTGATTAATTGATCGTTGTTTGCAGTTTGTCTATGATCGTCCGGTCAAGTCTTACTCCAAACAAAGAATGAACAAATGGAAATTGGATTGGACAGGGTACCTTTACAATCGATTCTTGTATAATTATAGATAGAGTGGGATTTTGGTAGCATATTACTTATATATATATTTGTATTGATATACTTAATTCATGCATGTTTTAATTTGTTGTATTGGACGGATATTTATTTCATGATATGTGTATGAGTTTATTAATTTATTTGATGTTTTGGTATTATTTGGACGTACGAATATATATTATCGTGTGGTATAAAATTTGGTTTTTAGTTTTGGTTTTGGTTTTATATAAACAGGATTTTAAAAATATAAATTAAAAAAAATATTGGACAGCGGTTTTAAACCGCTGTCCAAGCACATTAATAAATATATAAAAAAAAGGGTTAAGAGAGCGGTTACAAACCGCTCTCCAAGTGAAAAATTCTTGGAGAGCGGTTACAAATCGCTCTCTAAGTACAACACTTATTCTTGCGAAGAAAAACCGCTGTCCAAGTGCAATATCTTGGACAACGGTTTTTATCACCGTCCAAGCTTAAATAAATTGTTACTTGGAGAGTCATTATAACCGCTCTCAAAGTCATTTTTAGCAGCTCTCCAATCCCAAATCTGTATTAGTGAAAAAAAGTCATTTCAGCAACTTCGGCTTGAAAATGGGCGGACATAACTGACACATGGTCAAAACAATTTCGTTTCATGCATTTTCCAGCTATGTGGGTCTAAGTTGGCACAATTTGAATACACATGGACTAAATACAAAAAGTGAATAACTGTGGAACTAAATCGAGAAAAGATGAAAAAGATACGAGAGGTAATTGATTTTTAATTGATACATAAAATTGATTTTGATTTCCAATATCTTCGTTTGAGGACGCCTCAATAAGATTTATTTTCTGGACTAGGATATACAGCCAGATCTTGTGTTAATGCATATGAATGGTTCCATTAATCAATCTTGCATAGACCTTGTGACGTTGATATGATTAATGGTAGCTTAGCTCCGATTAAAAAAAAAAAGGTAGCTTAGTAAGCTTTGAATTTTTAATTCTTGGCATTTTCTTGAACATATTTAACTTGACAAAAGCTCATATGAGACGGTCTCATGCTGAGACCGGGTACAACCTTATAGTACACATTACACCCACTCCTCTCAAAGTGTTAAAACATCAATACACAAATTATGTCTCGTCTCACCGTGAGACCGTCTCATGCAAGTGTGCCTCATTTAACTTAACTATACATATGTTATTGGGGAGGCCTTATGTGCACTAAGTGCATGGTGCATGCAATTCATTTGTAATTTTTAAACGTTCAACTTGTTCTCTTGAAAAGTTCAACTTCTTTACACTAAAACGTTCAATTTGTTCTGTATAAAATAAATTGAACATTTCTGTGTAAATAAATTGAACTTTCCTTAATAACAAGTTATCCGTTTTAAAATTGCACTTGAGTTGCACGGTACACCTGATGCATACCAGACTTTGTCATATTACTAACCTTTAATTATTTGGGATATTTAAATATTAAATTAAATTGAAATATATTGATAAATATATATGTCACTTTTATAACATTGCTAAAAAAAATCAAAACCTTTGTTTATTGGTGATGCATACGATTTTAACGCACCTACAAGAATCAAACCTGAGATCTCCCGGTTCGGAGTTTGTTGGCGAAATGTGTATCTCATGCTTAAGTCACAGCTCCTTGATGTGAATGAGGGTTTTGGGCCAAATAATATGTTCAATTGGGCGAGACGGGCCAAGATGTGGGCGGGCAAAGGAGAGGCGTCGATGGGTCGAAGCTCAATGGACTTTTCTGAGAAAAGTCTTGCAAGAGAGAAAAAATAATAATTTCCTCAGTTTGGAGTTGCAAGATTTCTCTCTATCCTATTAAAGAAAGTGTCCCAAGATTTGGCAAGATCTCTACAAGATTTGGCAAGATATGCAAGAGTGGCTAGTTTATCCTAGATTTTTTTTATTTTATTTTTATCCTTTATTTTCTAGATCTTGAATCGGTTAGATTGCTTTGCAAGATTCAGTTATTTTTTTATTAGGTTTAGTCTTTTTTTCTCAATAAATAGGTGTTGTACATTTTTATTTCTTTATCGATCAATTAATAAAATAACTATTTTCTTGGCAATTTTGTCAAACAACCAATCAATCTCTTGCCAGCCTGCGGTGGGGTGTAATTTGTGTTTGGAGATCGTGTTTCTCATCAAATTGATACTTAGAATCGTAAAAGAGAAGACGCATTATGGTAGGAACTCACAAGGAACGACTCAAAATCTTGGAATCACACATAGAGTACATGAACGTCAAAATTGATGTGCTAACCACCACCGTGGCCTGGATAGAGTGATCGTTGGCGGACTTGTCTCGCAAGGTGGAGAAGAAGAAGCGCAGTGCGGATTCTTCGTCCAGCAGGAAGAATGATGAGGATTCCTCCTCTGAGGAATCCAATTCTATGGAATTAGAGGGATTAAACCCTACCCGACGTCGGGATAGGGAAGATACTAACGAGGAAGACCTCAGAAGGGGTAGGCCAAAATTAACCTGCCCTACGTTCAACGGTAACGACCCAAATTCAAGGCTAAGCCGCTTAAACCTGTACTTCGCACTGAACGACATCGAATCCAGCGAAAGGTGAAATATGCAGCATAATACATGGAAAGGGAAGCGAATGTTTGGTGGCAGTGGATCTGTTATATATATTGGAAGAAATGCCATATTTTTCGTTGGAAGGATTTTGAGAAGGAGTTTGGGCCATCAGAGTACACAGAATATGATGAAGATCTAACTCATATCAAACAGACTGGCACACTACGAGAAACTGGTGAGTCACATCCATGATTGCCCCGAAAAGCACTAGTTGGTGTGTTCATAGGAAGATTGAATACTGATTTAGCGATAGAGGTAAGGGTTTATCAGCCTAAAAATTATCTTGATGCGGTTGAAGTTGCGAGATTGCGTGATGATCAATTGAATGCGGCCAAGCGCAATCCACTGTCTGAAGTGCGTAGAACGGGAGCAAACTCTACATATTTTTCAAAGCTATGAAGGCAACTCGGATGGCAATAAAGGAGGCGGGGGCTGCCGCCAGGTCAAGCCCACTAGGGGTTAAACGTTTATCTTGGGACGAGATGCAAAGGAGATGTGAGAAAGGGTTATGTTTCAATTGCGATGAAAGATTTGTACCTGGGCATAAATCGGCGCAGGAATTTCTTATTGAACCTGTGGAGTCAGATCATAAAAGTAGTCGAGAAGGAGAACACAAGATTGATAATTGAATTTTCGGTACATGCGATAACGGAGGAAAATGGGCCAAGGTTGATAAAGGTGGTGGCATGGGTTCGGGATCAACATGTTATAGTTCTTATAGACAGTGGATCAATGCACAATTTCATCAACCAGGATTTGGCGACTAAGCTCAATTTTAAGGCTACAACTGTTGGACCATGCAAAGTGAAGGTGACTAAAGGAGAAGGTCTACAGTGCGATTCGACGTACAAAGACGTGCCAATTTACGTACACGGGGTAACAATCACAGCTGATTTATATGCTCTTCCACTCGTAGGGTCGAACATCATATTAGGGATTCAATGGTTGAAAGGAGCAAATTATCACATATTAAGGTAAGGGCACAAGGGAAATTGAATGGGAAGAAGGTAGAGTCATGTTGAAGTCAAGAGTCAAAGAAGAAGTTATGTGGGAAAATCTTGGTGTAATGAAGAGTCATTTTTTGAATTTGGTCCTTGAGGACAAGGAAAATCTTGAAGGGGACGGGTATTATTCGAATGAGGGTTTTGGGCCCAAGGATATATGCAATTAGGCGAGACGGGCCCCCACGTGAGTCGGGCTCAATGGACCTTCTGAAAAAGTCTTGCAAGAGAGAAGAAAGATAATGTCCTCAGTTTGGAGTTGCAAGATTTGTCTCTATCCTATTAAAGAAAGCGTCCAAGATTTGGCAAGATCTCTACAAGATTTGGCAAGATATGCAAGAGTGGCAAGTTTATCCTATATTTATTGTTTTATTTTCGGTTTTTATCCTTTATTTTCTAGATCATGAATAGATTAGATAGCTTTGCAAGATTCAGTCCTTTTTTGATTAGATTTAATCCTTTTTTCTCTTTAAATAAGTGTTGTACGTTTTTTCTTCTTTATAAATTAATAGTTAACTCTTTTCTTGACAATTTTGTCAAACAACCAAGCGATCTCTTGCCAGCTGTCTTTGAGGGGACGATTATTCACTTTAATTCGTGTTTGGAGATCGCGGTTCTCATCACTCCTCTCTAGCTCTGAGAGGGGCCTGCAAAAATACGTCGGAGGATTATTCGACGAGGGCACTCCGACGCTCAAGTCAGATGACCGAAAAACCACACTAAATGCAAAGAGAGAGATCTCGGTGACGAGAACTCCACGCTTTACTCAACTCACACCAACTATATATTCCTCACTAATCACTCGTGTTTCGCTCTTAGATAGATAAGTAATCAAATATATAAAGTCTCAGATTGTTTGTGTGTTGTGTGTGAAAGTGATTCACTATTATAATAATTGCATCTCTTATCTAAACTCCTTACTACCGCTGGGGCCAGGAATATCTCAACCGCCACCAGCCCTTTTCTACCGAAGATATCTCTTAAACCCTATCCACGCTCGTCTGCTCTCCGTCATTACTTGATGTAGATCTTGTCTTCATTGCCTTGACTTCTCTTCAGCTGTGAGTCTTCCTTAATTCTCTCAACAGCCACATCCTGGATTCTCTCAACTACTCCAGCTTTCAAACTTGGAGTGTATCCTTCCTGATTTCGGGGAAGACTTTCCCAAGGCCACTACTGATTGGCCCACTCCTCATCATCAACCAAGACCCGGTCAACTCTTATCCTTTCTCCCAAGGAAATTGAAGAACTTAGGACCCTCCAAAGGTTGGAGCCCCAGGAAAGTTCGTCGAGCCCAAAGAGAGTCCGATGTAGGACTATTCCAAATGTCATCATCTTATAAATTTAGTATACGTGTCATCATCTCAAGACACGTGATATTTGTGCTGCATCAACCACTCCCCACTACTCTCTTGAGGTCAGGATACTCAGGACAGTAGAAAAGAAATATTTTTTTCCTCAGATAA
The DNA here is from genome assembly GCA_037126765.1 of Stenogyne calaminthoides. Taxonomy (NCBI): domain Eukaryota; kingdom Viridiplantae; phylum Streptophyta; class Magnoliopsida; order Lamiales; family Lamiaceae; genus Stenogyne; species Stenogyne calaminthoides. The sequence continues at coordinate 2,676,667 of JBBCBC010000047.1, read as the reverse complement.
TTCCGCCAAAAGAATACGCCTCTCTTGCCCCAAGAAGGTTTGAAGTTTGGGATTGCGCCTTTTTGGCTTCCACGCGTGTGACTCTACGCGCAGCTTTCCTTCACGCGCTCTGGCCTCGAGGCCTGACCACCCTTTCATCTAATCACAATCCTCCTAATTCATTTCAAGAAACACTCTCTAGAATTTTCCCTTCTTCTTCTTCGTCATCCTTCCTACTCTTTCCCTTTTTATGCACTCTTTCAATCCTCGGAACCAGCCATCCCAAGGTTACTCCGACCACACTCCCTTCCATCACTCCGCCTCATCACCACTTCAGGTATACTTCTTTTCTCTTCGTTTCTTTTTAGTTTATGGTTTTTAGGGTTTCTACGACTCCCCCTCTTTCTCAAGATTACCGCAAATCCCTCAACCATGTCAAATTCCTCTGTTCCCTCTATTCATCACTCCACTCCCAAGACAGTGCCTCCTCTGAATTGATCTCTCCCATAGAAACCATAGTTCATCCCGGTTGTGAAAAACTCTGGAACCTCGTAACCGGTTTCTCTCAAATATCCAGAATACTCCCCACTTGTTGGCATAACCTGGGTATAATTCACCCTCGCTTTTTAGTCCAGATACCCCAAAAGAACGAACGACCTAATTTCACTTCCGATCAGACCTTATCTTTCTGGGAAAACCAACTCCTCGCTGGGTTGCGCTTCCCTTTACCACGTTATCTATGGCGTATTTCTGAACTATTTGGGGATCCCTCTAAACCAATTTACCCTCAATTCCCTTCGTACGATGATTCTTTCTTCATGTTGGTGAAGGGTAGAGGGGATAAACCGAATGAGGATTTTTTTTTTCACACATTTTGCTTGCAATACTTTGGAGCCTTTTTCACACATTTTGCTTGCAAGTACTTTGGTGCTCTTTTCATGAGTAAACCCGGTTTGATGCTTGCCATGTGTCACGATTATTTCCAGATGACGAAATCGAGGGGGGTCCTGCACATGAGTTAGCTTGATATTGATAGACGACATTGCAGTAAAATCAGATTTTAATTTTTTTGTACAAACCCAAAGAGAGTTCAAGAGTATTAGCGATAAAGACGAAGAGATAGAGTCTGGTTTCACTACAGGAAATCCCATATTCGGTGACGAATTTTTTTGTGACGACACAAAATTCGTCACAATATGTTACCTAAAGGTGACAAATTTAATTTTCGTCATTAAAAAGTGAGAATTCGTGACACATTTTTGGTTTGTCACCACTGATGTTCTTTTTCGTCACTAATTCACAATTTTCATGACAAAAATAAGAAATTCGCCACAATAAACTTTGGTGACGATATTCATAATATTTAGTGACGATATTCAACGTCATGAAGAATAGTATTTTTGTGACAACTATATGTTTAAATCACTAATTATTCAAAAAAGAATTGGTGATGCACTTAATTAAATCACAATTTTATTTGGTGACGATCGTCATTATAATTAGTGACGATCATAGTCGTCATATAATATTAAAATTTTGTGACAATTTTATGCTTCGTCGTAATTGTTTATTGTAAGTAGTGACATATTCTTTAGTCACCAATATTAATATATAGTGACGATTAATAATTAATTTTTAATGATGCACTTATTTTGTCACACTATTATTCGGTGACGAACTTCATTTTAATTAATGACGATCATTATTGGTCATATAATGTAAAATTTTCATGACGATTTTATTTTTCGTCGCTAATTGTTCATAGTAATTAGTGACATATTCTTTCGTCACCAATATTTATATATAGTGACGATTATTAATCAATTTTTAATGACGCGCTTATTTTGTCACAATATTATTCGGTGACGATCTTCATTTTAATTAGTGACGATCAATATTGGTCATATAATATTCAATTTTCATGACGGTTTTATGTTTCGTCAATAATTGTTCATAGTAAATAGTGGCATAGTCTTTCGTCACAAATATTTATATATGGTGACGATTAATAATTTTTTTCATATAAAATATAAATTTTAATAAATAAAATTGCGAATATAAAATTTATTAAAAAAATTTGTTTATTAAGGTTCGAACACAAAACCTTTCAATTAAACTTGACAAGTAACCACCAAATAAGTTAGACGATTTTTATTTTATTTTGATGTTTATTATTTATTATACTTTTGCTATTAATTAATTTTTCCGTATAAAATATAAATTATATTAATAAATCAAAAAATATAAATTTTCATCCATTAGGGTTTGAACATGGGACCCTTTTACTTAAAAATGATAACTACACCACTAGACCAAACACTACATTTATCTTAGGTATTTTAATAAAAATATGTGAATCAATTGTTCAATATAAAAAATAAATACATCTATATATGAGAATTGAACCTATGACCTTTTCAACAAATAACTTGCATTTCACCAACTAAGCTAGACAAAGTTTGTTTACTGAAAATGAAAAAATATGAAAAATTAGAATCCTCAATTACTCCCAATTAAATTCATTGAAAGTGGATAACTAAAAATAAAAAATTTGGGGTGAGAAAGGTTCAAACTCTCGACCTCAAGACTCTGAGACCTACGTGCTAACCAACTGCGCCAACACCACACATCTGCAATTCTTTGATTTCATATTTATAATATCGCAACTGAAAAATGGATTCTTAATATTATCAATTCATAAAACAAAATCCCTAATGCAGATTCGTACTCCGAATTTCTTCCACCCTTTCTCAATTTTGGCGTGAATCAAACTGAAATTGCGTGAAGTTTGTTACTACTAGAAATCTCGATGAAATTTGGCACACTCCTACCAGAAATCGCGACGAAATTGGTTTAATCATACTAGAAATAGCTCTCCCGATTCTGTATACTCCCAGTTTCTTCCAACATGCGTGTATAAATTATAAATTAAAAAAAAACCTTAAAGATATAAATATATACTGAAATTACAAAAAAGCTAAAAAATATAAATTAAAAATGTAGAGATTAAAAAAAACCTTAAAAATGTAAATGTACGGATTGGGGTTCTAACACGAGAACTATTAAAGGCCACTAATGCACTACACCACTGGGACAACCCTCATTTTATGTTAGGTTAATATCTATTAGTATTAATCCAATTGGCCCTAAATTAAAAAAATATACCATAAATGGTATCAGTTCTCTTTTAAGCTCGTAACCATTCAATTCCCAAATTAAGTGATTTCCCCAAATTGGCTCATCCCCAATCTAAGTGGTTTATACTCAATCGCCTCAATTCCTCAATAAATTGACTCGTTCTTCCCCAATTCACACCAAAACCTTCAATTCCATAGCAAATGCACGTCATCCCGGATCGTCATCAGCCACGGCGAAATGAAGACTACGAGCAGTAGCCATATTGATGATTATCACAATCGATTCTGCTTTGAATGGCTAGTACAGAGCACTTAAATCATCCTGCTGCCCAATCGATTACTGTGCTAGCCATGACCTAATTATATGATGTGTGTGTTGTGCGCCGGCCGTGAATATCATTAGGTAATTAATTCGTATCCCCTGCAATTAGGTATTCATTCATCGAATTGGAATGAATTAGCTTATTTTTATATTGATAAATTATAAGAAAATGATTAATTTGGTTGAGAAAATTAGGGTTAAATTCGTTAGATTAATTTTGAAAACTTTGGATTTTTGGGAATTCAGTCGTGAGCAGAATAATACGTCAAGCCCGCCCATATTTATCAATTTAGAATTGGTTTTGGAGCCAAAATGGTTTTGGCGGTCTTCAATTTTTTAAAATAGATTTTGAGAACGTGAATTAAGGATATTTCCTTCTTATTCTGAGATATTCACGTACCCACGTTTTTGTTTAAATACACGTTCAACTCTCAAACCCTTGTTTTTAATATTGTCGATCAATAACCCTTCACTTCAATTGTTTCCTCTCAACTCTCATCAAGGTGTCTCTGGTAACCCTAACACTTCAATTTTTCGTTTGCTTGCTTTCTGCTAATATAGTTGAATTGTACTTGTCTTATACGCTTTAACCGTTTAAATCAGAATTGGTAATTGTAGGACAGCCGAATTCTGCTAATTTGAATGATATGAGTAATATTTTTGAAATTTTGATGTACTACAGTAACGTACAAAGTTATCGGTTGTTATATTGTATTATATGTTGATTGGTTGGCTTAATACATACAAATATTTGGTTGTCCACCTGTCAATCCTAATGGACTCTGCTTTTTTTCAAATAACATACTACTTTGGAACTTAATTTCATAATTTATAAGCATTATAAGTAAGATTAGAATTTTCCAGTCATTTTTTATTCTTTAGAATTGATCAGTAGTGACCTTGGTATGAAATGTATAATTTCTCAGTCTAAGGTAAGGTGTTGTGTTTCTTTTTGAATCAAGTGCTACTTGTTTTTTTAATTTCATGCAATCTTCAAAAGGCTATTGTGGCAATCGTTATGGAGGCTACTGAAATGTGATATTCTTTTGTCAGATTATATTCCTATTATTGATAAATCTAATCATCATAGGTGTGTATCATACTATGTGAGAAATGTTGAAATCATTTCATTACAGGCTTAGCTAGATAAAAAACAAAGAGTATTTGCTGGAATTACTTAATGGTATAGTTATATTGAGATTACTTAAATTACATTAGGGTTAAAATTGGTTAATAAATCACTCATTAGGCTAATACATCAAAAATAGTTGATCCAAATTAACATAATACTTGTTTTCACTGTGTGTAGTAATAAATAATTTTTTTTATTAATCTGTTATCACCGTGTGTAGTAATATATGTACTGATATGATATGTCATTGTATATTGTATGTTTGTTCATACAAGATTTTTTGTCTGTTTCTTCCCATGTTGATCTCAGATTTAAAACTGAGTTGTTGATTCTATTGGAGCATACTATACTCAGATCATATTTTTTCTAGATATCTATCCACATATACGGGTGTAAGCAGTAAATTGATATAGTATTGTGTATGGTATAAGCCTCTAAAAGGGGGCTGAGTTTTTGTGAGACCTTCTTTTCCCCTTTGATTAGTTATACAAATTAAATTCTAGTTGGTCCAACACTATGTAATGTTTAGGTTGGATGACTCTTGCCTTTGTGCATTATTACTTTTCAAGAATCATGCAAAGACATGGTGGTGTTTAACCACAAGTATAAATGAATAATCATTCGTTTTCAATAGTGTGGTCCAGGTTTTGCCTCAATGTAATTAAAACCTATTAACATTGGCTCATATCTATTTCCAATATACATGGCTCATATCTCACATCTATTACTATTAATGTTTGCTAGTGTGCTGCATACCCACCTTCACTCATACATGATCGTATTTTCCCATGAAAGGATAGACACCATTGGTGAGTAATAGATACTTTGAATGACTTTCATTCCCACAAAACATGTAGGTCTAGGTTGGTTAGGGGGATAAGCCTGGATAGACAACCTGATTTCAAGTAATTGGCTTTGGTTGACCTATTCTTCTTGTTGCACAGTGGGCATAGTGAGTTTTCAGGCTTCTTTTGTTGGTTATTAAGCTTTTTTTTTCTGCTTTTTTGGGCTCCAGCCTCTTGCCCTATAACCTTGGGCCGGGTTGTGGCCCCTCCTATGTTTCTTCTTTCTTTTATTAGATTGAGTTAACAATTCTTCATTTTTTAGGTTTGAGATATGGCTCCAGGAGATCCATCGAACTTGAAACAGAAGCGCTTCATTTCCAGACAATCTCTTTTCAAGGGAGCTTTAACTAATGCTAGAGTTACAGGACTTCAAGATGAAACACTCCAAAAAGGGTGTCCAAGTACTTTGCCAATCAAACACAACCCTAGCTGTCCACAAAATCCTATTATGCCTCTTACTCGAAGTGCAAACAATTTATCAAACGTAACATCTGAGGCTTCAGAACCCGTACATGAAACTTCTCCAATTCCATCTACGGAGAGCGTTCTGCATGCATCAAATGAAGATGCGGCTACTGCAACAGGTAAAGTATTATATTTTTAGGTGTTTTTTACGTGTTCTTCATTATCTTTAAAATAATAGTCGTGTATAAGGATTTATATCTTGTAAAAATATGCTTTTTCTTCACGTGTAGCTCTAGTTTCAAAGAAAAGGACTCGTGGTGAAACAACTGGAAAAGGATTGCTGAAGTACTTTGATGCTTTCGGGAAGTTTAAGATTGAGGTGGATCAAACAGTTGGGAGACCAACAACTGCGGTACAATCGTCAAAATTGGCAACTAATATTGGAATAGTAATGCGAAAAGTTCTCCCCGTACTAATACGGTGGAAAGAGGTAGATCAGGAAACTGGATTGAAGCCAGGGTTTGATCATCTGCAGGTATGAGTTGAAAATGTGTTTAATATATTATTTTAACCTTCTTTTATTTTAATTTGCATGTTCTATGCGAGTTGTAGATGCATATGGATTTGAATGTTGATAAGGCTGGAGTGAAGCGGAGCCTGGTCGATCGGGTGAGAGAAAGTTCTAGGCAACAACGTTATAAGTTGCATCTGCACTTTCTTAAGTATCCAGATCTATAGGAGGCTAAGGATCACAAACCAAAGGCATGTCCCAACCAAGATAACTGGGAAAAACTCTGTGATTATTTTGCCTCACCTGAATTCAAGGTAACGTTACCTTTGCTAATTTTAATGCACATAATTTTATAATTTTAATGGCTAACACTTTTAAATGCAAAAATTCTGATTTGTTTTTGTTCTTTATTATAATGCTCTTGCAGCGTTTAAGTGAAATCAATAAAAGCAACAGTATAAATTTGCTATCTGCAAGCATCTTCTTGGATGAAAAGCCTTTTTTCATCCGTCGCATGAACTTGTGAGTATATATTTTCAAGTATACTGTCAGTTCCTTAAGTATGCATTTTCTTTACTATCAGTTCCTTAAGTATGTGTTGGTTTCCGCATATTTGTTGGTGTTGGGAAATGAATTTAATAAAGAGGATTTTTTATTAGATCCCAAAACCCCTGAGTATGACATGTTCAGGATAATCTTGATAGTTGAGTCAGGATTCAGTTTTAGAGTGTTCAGGATGTTATTTGCACCGTGTATAGTAGGCAGATATAGATTAGGTTAGATTCTGAAGACTCAATAAGTTTCTGAAGAAACTGAAGTTTCTGAAGACTCAGTATGAAAATGAGAATCTGAAGACTCGGTATGAATCAAGAAACCTGAGACTCAGTATGTCAACGAACACTGAGGCTCAGATAGAAACTGAAGACTCAGTATGTCTCTGAAGACACCGAGACTCCAGAGAATCCTGAAGGCACAAGAATTATCAAGACTTCGCAATTATCGAATACTCGATATAAACTGAATGTTCCGAAGCAAAGAAACTGAGGAATATAGCCGTTGGAATTCAGCTGACGTGGACCAATGAGATGAAGACAACCAGCCTGGAAAAGCTGCAGAATTTACAAAGAATAGTATGGATTTGAATGTGATTCTCTCCAACGGTAACATTCAAATCCACACTATAAATACAAGATCTTCCATCAAATTAAGTGTGGAGAATATGCACAAGATGTTACAGAGCCAAGAGCGTTATAGTCAAGCATTCCCACCCTAGAACACAAGTCTATCGATATACAAATATGTTCAAGAGTGTTCTAGAACCCAATCTAAGCAACCCACGATGTATCCTAAGCTTAGAGAGATTTTCCCAACCTTAGCATTGAGGCTAAACAAATGTAAGGGAAAATCTCACCATAGTGTGAGAAAACACCAAACCCAAACCCCATTCTCGTAAGAGATAACTAGTGGTGAAGTGAGGTAGTTGTTAGGCAATCTCGAGAGAGGGTGATAAGTCCCGTTGGAGTGTGAACTCGTTAAACATCTAGAGGCGAGCCCGAGAGGGTGATAAGTCCAGAGGCGAGCCCAAGAGGGTGATAAGTCCAGTTTGAGTTAGTAAACTACAGAGGTAGTCAGAAAGCTCAAAGTAGAAAGGTTAGTAAACTACAGAGGTAGTCAGAAAGTCTTAGGAAGTGTTTGAAGGAATTTCCCTAGGAACAGGGAGAGTGGATGTAGGAGCTTGAGTCTCCGAACCACTATACGTTGTTGTGTTCTTTACTGCTTTATGTTCTTAGCTTGTCATATGCATTTGATTATAAGCAAGACACAACACATGAGCTTAAGAAGCGAAAAATCTGGAATCACCATTCCTTCACCCCTGTTTTTATATGCATCGCATGACATGTTTGCTTCCGCACGCGGAAAATGGGTTTTCCACCGGGCCTATCAGTTGGTATCTTAATCAACTAAAATGCTATATTACAAATTTACAACAATAAAAAAGGAATATGGCTAATGATATAAATGTTGATGTTGAGCTCCTGCTTTTTTGTTTTTATATGCAATCTTGAATGATTCTTCCCTGTGACCACTTGCCAGAAGTTCTTTTCCTTATAAATACAGCAGGATGTAGTATGCTAATCCAATTGGAACCACAATGAGCAATCCAAATAAAACCCTACAGATAAGAAATAAGTATAGCTTTCTGATATATTATTGCTGCTGAAAGCACCAAGTACCCTGTGAGTATGTCTGGATTTTCACTATACTCCTTTGAAAACACAAAAGGAACTATCCCTTTGGGGAGAGCTGCGTGCATCACATATAAGAGTGACTTTACATTAGTGTAATGTCAAATGCATAATATTAATTCTGGCGAAAGCTCCTGCACAATTGCCACTTTGGTTTGTGATGCCATGAAAAGGCCTACTAATCAAGTAATTGAAGTGTTTAAAGGAAATCAATTTTAAATATCTATGAAAGGCTTCCAAAAAGTGAAACTTAAAGAATACCTAGGCAGAACATAGCAATTCCAAGTCCTCCGTCTGGCAACAATGATACTGATATATATCTCTTATAAATTAGTGCATCCGAGTCCTGACTATCAATCATGTGGTTACAATATATAAGACATACACTTGTGTAATGCTCATGTTACCTGATATATATGTTTTCAGTTTTTGCATTCCTTGCACTAGTTGCATCTACACATCTATCACATAAAATAAGATTACCTTTGAAATATTGGAACTATTGCATTTTGACAGCTATCATTTAGTTGTTTGTGTTATGTACCTTGACTACTAATAGACATAAATTGACCCTAGGGCTAATCAGAATGAACATAATGAACATAATAAGAATTAGGCAGCCCCATTCTTATACTATAACCTACATCACATACAACAAATATGGTTGAAATACTTAATCAAATTCTCTTAGGTATAAAAAAAATACCTTCTTGTCACTAATTAAGGCAACTGTACATAAAAATGAAGAAGCTAAGCTTGCCATACCTCACACACAGTGTGCGTGTTCTTTCCTCCTTTTTTCCCTGTAAATTGTTTCCATTAACACAAAAGAAATCATCAATTAAGCATGCAGTGGAGTTATGAAAACCATAATCTGTGATTTCTGTTTTATAATCAGTTGATAAAGGAAATAATAGAGAAATGTGTTGGTATGAGCCCTATGTCCATTAAAAAGGGTAAGCAGTATCCTACATCTGATTATTTGTATACTTGTCATCTTTCTAATTCTCATAGAGTATTCACAACCCCTATTTCCCATATAATTGAACATAAGACCTGATGATATGTCAATAATTAAATCATATAAACATTAAAAGAAGGTAATTATGATTTTTATGAATATTTTATTTCAGTCTTTGGTATGGTGATGAAGTAGCTGATTTTTAATATTTTTTTGTAGTCTCTTGAACTTAAAGAACGGTGCGATCGGATTTACTTGTATGAGCAAACCCACGGTACAAAGAATAATGAGTGGATATCCGACAAGGCAAAAGAAAATTGGGTAAGTCGTGTAGACATTTATGATATTTTATTATGTTATTATTGAGGTTAATTTACTTTTTTTTTCAATTCAATTGAGCATTTTATATACTTTATTTATGCTTAAATACTAGGAAACAATGAAACGTAAGCGAGATGAATATGTTGAGCTCGGAATAGAGAGGACCGAACCTGAGATAGTCTTGGAGGTGTTGGGCCATGGGGCTGGATATACCAAAGGGTATGGTTACGGTTCAAAGCCTCCGAGTAGACGGAGTTCATTGTACAATTCTTCTGCTGAATATGAAGATGAGCTAAGAGAAACAACGGAAGAGTTGCAACACTCTAGAGCTCAAGTGGAAGAACTACAAGCTCAAGTAACTAGCTTGAAAGAGGACCTGGCTACACAAAATGATAATTTGACTGCCAAACTCTCTGAGCAAAATGAGATTCTCACTGCAAAACTCTCTGAGCAAAATGCAGCTATGAACAAAGTAATGGCTTTCATGAGGGACAAAGGGATTGCCATATAATTAAGGTTAGGTTCTATTTTTCTCTTTAGCCTTTACTTTATTATTTTCATTTTTCTTTTAGTAGTACTACTCATATGTGTAGCTTTAAATCTGTCTGTGTTAGAAGAGGGCATATATTATGATTTATTTGTGTTCAACATGTGTAACAAATAAGGGAATGTGATAACTACTAGTTTCTCACTCTCGAGATTAGGTCTTGTTGATGCTATTTCAAAGTGCAACTAGGTCTTGTAGATGCTGTAATTGCTGATTTTTTAGAGCATTGCAACTGCTGATTTGATTCAAACATAATATGTGTGTGATACAAATTAATTTTTTAGCTAGTTTATATGTGTATTGCATGTATATAGATAATGGTAGTACTGTACTTTGTATATTTCACTACCAAATCGTGATAGTTACTGTGTGTGAAGTAAATATTGCTGCATTTTAGTTCGTGGATGTAATGATTAAAACAAGTTAGTGTAATTTTGTTATACTCATTCTTAGATTTTGATTGTGTGAAGGAATTACTTTGAGATTCAAGATTTAGTATAGCTGAAATTGTTTCATGCTTGTGTGACTTGCTCTGGGGTTGGAGAATTGAATTCGATCTTGCTAAATTTGGGGGTTTCTGGAATTTTAGATCTGATTCTGGTTAAGGTTTATGAATTTTTGAATTATTGAACCTGGATGTGTTACCGTGCTGCTTTGAGAATATTTTGTTTTCTTTTTTGTTGGACAAGAAGTTGCACATTTACTGTGTTATTGATTTGGTAAAGTAGATACACCCTGAATTTTGTGGATTAGTCTTGGATAATTTAATATGTTGATGGTAGCAACTCTTTCTGGTTTTTTTTTTTTTGGGATCAAGTAGCGTTCTTATTCATATATGTCCCTGCGTTAGAGAAATATCAAATTCTTTTCTATGGCAGAAAGATTCTGATCTAAATAGCTAAACAGATAAAACTGTATGTGTGATAACTTGTTGTGTAGAAATGCTTATATGAGATTGGGTTTTTGTGATTGTTAATATGGCATTCTGTGTTAATTACTTGAGGTTTCAGAGATGGTTTTATTGAATACAGAGTAATTAAATGCAATGGACTTGGAAATAAAGTGAATATGTCTCCAATTAACTTGATTTCTTTCCTTGTTAGTTCGAATGAATGGAGTTGCTATTCATCTAGATGTTCTTATTTGTTGGTGAAACATCGTTTTGACTTATATTAGTAAGCAATTGTAATAGCAAATTCTCAAGATGCTTTCTCAATTTATTTAACTTGTTAAGTAGGCATGACTATATTTGAAGTTGATCACATGATGTATCTGTGAAAACACATTTATTTTTTTAACAGTAGTATGAGTGAGAAACTATTGTGGAATGAGTCTAGTTTGTTCCTATTATCTAAAGACCAAATGAGCGAAGATGACTTGGTTACTTAATTTTCTATTTTTTAACGATCGTGGATGTTAGACTATATAACGCTTTCATGGATATTTTTTCCCTTACACTTTTCTGACTTCTTTCTTGCCTCTCATCTAAAATTTGTTCATATAAAGGGAATGCAAAAGTCCTTATATTTAATATAACTAGGGCATATTGTCTCATTTTGTGCTTAAGATATTATCTTGTTTAATATAAATAATGTTTTGGCATGGTGTGCTTTACTTCGGTGATACTTTACGAAGTTATGCTTTCTTATAAATTCATCTTTTGATATGATATCTTTTTTATAGGTGATATCTAAGGAGGAGAAGATTTCAGATTAAATGCTTTTGAAGTGCATGGAATTTATTTTTGAAGACATATAAGACATTGTTTTTTTTTAGTTTATTGTTTTCATGTAGTTTTCATAACAAATATTGTTGATTGATTTCTAATTGTTTGACGGAGTTTTTTTGTTAATGCAATATATTTTTTTATCTTTAATTAATTTAGTTTTTATTGTAATATTTATTATTTAGTATTGATTACTGATTTAATATATATATAAAAATTCAAATAAATTTGTAATAGGAATAATTATTTCACGATGAAATAAATGCGTCACAATATGTATCATTTTTATGACGAAATAATAGTCACTGTATGTTAATTAATCATGACGATACATGTTGTCACTATATCAATTTCTTTAGTGACGATTATCATCATCGTCACTGAAAAATATTTTTATTGACAAAAATATTTTGTCACCATTTTTACGTCTTTAACGATGACGAGTATTTCGTCACTAAAGTCCAATTTCTTGAGACGAAAATCAGTTGTCACTTTACCTATATATATATAACCACGATCTTTTTTTTCGTCATTTTTTGGCAATTCTTTCATGACGAAAAAATGTCAAATATGACGAACAATATATTGTCACTAAATCTAAACTTTTAGTGATGAATATTATTTTTGTCACTGAATAATACATTATAGTGACAACAATAGTTCGTCACAATTTCCACATCATTTTGAGACAATAAAAATTTCGTCACTAAATCATACTATTTAGTGACAATTTTTATTGTCATTTTATATGTACGCATATAACGACGATCAACATTTCGTCACCGAATAACAACTCTTTCGTGACGAATATAGAAAATGTGACGAAATAATCAAGCTAATTGTGACAAAATTAATGTCACTAAAGTAACCTTTTTTGTGACACTTATTTAAATCGTCACGTAAAGTTGAACTTTAGTGACGAAATGTCATATTAAGTGACGAATTTTTGATGCCTAAGGTGACAATTTATGCGTCACAATAGATGGACACATTTAGGGACGATGAACATTTTCGTCACCAAATGATGCCCTTTCTCGACGAATTAGTATACCGTCACATTTTTCAAAATATCACGCACTATAAATGACGATCTCTGCTACAAAAAAAATCATCACAAATTATCAATTGTGATGAAAAATGATGTTTTAGTGACGAATGTTTTCATCGCGAAATCTCGAATTTCCTGTAGTGTTTCTCTTCCAAATTAAAGGTCGTTCGTGAGACATGTTTTGTGGTGCAAGTGGCCTCTTCCCCTCATGCCTATGTGTTTATTTCCAGTAGATGTAAGCCTTCTAAGCTCTTGTGTTTGCGCACCGGGTTGCAAATTTAGGGTCCGCTTGATTGGGGGTATGGAAGTCGGTAATGGGAATCATTTCCATAAAAAAAATGCTTGGCAAGTTTAATACATCCACAATGGGAATAGAAGTAAGTAATTGATTATCACATAATACACATTGTTATTATTCTAACAAAATGACGAGAACCGCGATTGCAAAACACAAATACTACGCAAAGAACGATTATAATTGTTGCCCCAACTTAGGTTGGCAAGAAACAATTAGGTTTTGACAAAATTGCCAAGAAGTTTTCTATTATTTTTCTGATTAAAAACAAAGAAAAAATGTTCCAAGTATTTTTAGGACAAATATAGGACCAGATCTGATCCAAAAATGACCAAATCTCACCCTAAATCTAGAAGCAATATACTTGAATGAAAATTAAAGGACAGAAATGAAATCTAGCCTATAAAATAAATAAAGACACTAAAGATATGATAATCTTGATCTTCCTTGTGAATCTTGCCAAATCTTAGAATATATCTTGGAAAATCTTGTCTATTAACTTTAGTTGCAAAAGTAGGACAATTCCTTGCCATATAATCTTGCACATATTATTGGGTCCAAAAACCCTCGTTCGCATCATTCCCGTCCCCTTCAATATCGTCCTTGTCCTCAAGGATCAATTATGGAAACACTCTCTTATCGAGCCTAAATCCCCCTTTATCTAATCGACATTTGCTTGCCACCAAATAATTGAGCTCAAAATTATCAGCTGTTCGGGTGTGGCAAAAAATCTTTAAACTATAGCGCAGACTTTTCGTAGTACTATCAACAAAATAACTATCATTAATTATAAAAAAAAAAAAAATTATTATGGGAGTCAAAACCTTTATCTTCATCGAAGTAGGACTTGGCGGACATCACCCAAGAAATTTGCATTATGAACGACATAGTTCATTTCAAAATTTTGCCACGAATCATCTGCGAGCTCGGTATCTTACAGGGGGAAGCACTTGGTCAAATACGGGCTGCTCTTCATCATAAATTGGTGGCCCATCATATTTAAAATTCCCAAAATAACTCTTAGACCCAACACTATCATAACTGTTATGACCAAACCCATATTCTTCATCATCTCCAAAATCAAATAAGGGAGATTTGTCATAATTATGAGCCTCATTAAAAGAACTTAGCCCAAGCTTAATTTCATCATCCAATGAAGAGTGCCCAACATTCATTCCTCTCGAATTAAACTCTGGCCCAAAAGAGACATCTTGTAATCCCTATCCAACAATACTAGCATCATCTTCTCGAATTAAACTCTGACCTTTTAAGTTGGAACCAACTGCAATATCCTTCATATTACACCTAGGCCCATCATTAATTAAAACCTTAATAATAACAGGCTTGATATCCTTTTCAAGAACAACCAGCGGCCCAAATATAGGGTTGAGGGCAACAGACGTGAACTGGTCACTAGGGATTCCAAGTTCTGTTGCAGCAGATTGACCTTCGTCTTCAGCGGCCGCAAGATCATCTTCTTCACTGACGGCTGCAGCCATGGTCGGATCGGTGCGGCACGGCGGCAGTACAGCAGCGGTATGCAAAACAGTACGAAAATGGCTGTCGTCGTAATCAGTCAAATCGGATGGTCCAAATCTCGACATAAGTTCCTTTTTGAAATCCTTCCACCGAACGATCCGTCCTTTCTTACGATATACCCTGCTAATCCATTGCCATCAATCATTCGCTTCTCCTTCCATATAGTATGCCGCATACTTCACCCTTTCGCTACGTGCGATGTCGTTCAGCGTGAAGTATAGGTTCGTCCAGCTTAGCCATGAATTTGGGTCGCTACCATTGAACGTAAGGCAGGTTATTTTGGGCCTCTACCGTTGAACGTAGGGCAGGTTATTTCTGGCCTCCCCCTTCCTTCCATTTTGCAAACAATAATTGTTATTTTTCGTTTAATGGTGATGTTTATAGAAATTCTCCTTTATAGAATGGTTTATACTTGTTGCATTGTGGACATAATATTCTTAATATACAAAACAAACGCCCAACTTACTTGTGGCATTGTAGGCTTGGTCATGCAAATGAGAATAGGATTACAAGGTTAAGGAAGTTAGACTACTTAACCCCATTCGACTTTGAGTTCTATGGAAATTGTGAATCCTGTCTCAAGGGCAAAATGACCAACAAACCATTTTTTGGGAAAGGGGTTCGTGTCAAAGAAGTTCTAGAGCTGATCCTCAGTGATGTCTGTGGACCATTGCCCACTCTAGCTAGGGGTAACTTCGCCTACTTCATCACTTTTACTGATGATTTCTCAAGATATGGATATGTGTATCTCATGAAACACAAATCCGAATCTTTTGAGAAATTCAAGGAGTTTAAAGCTGAAGTAGAGAAGCAACTTGGTAAGAGTATAAAGACTCTTCGATCGGATCGAGGAGGTGAATACCTTAGCCACGAGTTCGTGGATTACTTAAAGTTACATGGAATCCAATCCCAATGGACTCCTCCCGGAACACCGCAGATAAACGGAGTATCCGAGAGGAGAAACCGAACCTTGTTAGATATGGTAAGGTCCATGATGAGCTTTTCTTCTCTCCCAACATTCTTATAGGATACGCGTTACAAACCTTAATTTATATTCTGAATAGGATTCCATTCAAATCAGTTGAGCATACGCCATATGAACTATGGTGTGGCAAGAAGCCAACCTTTTCACATATCAAAACGTGGGGTTGCCCTGCAATTGTGAAAAGGATGATCACTGATAAGTTGGAATCCAAAGGTGAAAAGGGTTGCCTTGTGGGATATCCTAAGGAAACAAGAGGATATTATTTCTATCTACCTGAGAAACAAACGATAATTGTTTCTAGGCAGGTCAGGTCCCTCGAAGAAGACTATGTCTTCAAGGACCAAGGCCGTAAGATGATAGAACTTGAAGAAATTCAAGAATCACTTGGGATTTAATGTATATGAAAATAAACCCTAATCTTTATTTGAATAAATCTCTTAGATTTATTTTCTACGGATTTAATTCTCAAATATCTCAAATCTCTACGATTTATTTCCATATATATTAAATCCTACAATAATATTTCATTTATTATTATTGGGAATTCTTATTTAATTAAATCCAATTTAATTAAGCATTAATAATAATTAATTCTAAATTAATTCATTATTAATTAATTCCCCATAAATTAAATATTAAATCCAATTTAACATTTAATCAACCAACTATAATCCGTAAAAGGGAACTACTTGTCGTGTGAACCATAGGCCCTCATATATCGAGCGACTAGTCAAACTAACGATCTTAATTGAACCCTAGACAATAAATCAGATATTCTCAATATATGAGGTACGTTGCGAGAAATGTGCAACTACCTGTAACTGTAACATGAGCTATTGTGATTTCCTCCTTTCATTCACGAATACTCGATTAGCCTTGAACATGATGAAGTGTATATTCAAATAACTAAATCAATTTATATCTAATCACTAATTGATCACTCGTGTCACACTTGGTCACAAAGTCCAAGTTGAAGTGCATTGGCCAATGACTTTGATCCAATTATGATGAGAAAATGAGTATTCTCTCTAAATCCACTTTGAGGAATGAATCATTTTCTTGGCTCAACTACCACGCACATGCACTTCATGATGAACCCAATCCAAGTCATATCTACCCATGGAAGGGTGCAAGCGTCGGTCATGGTCAAAGTTCATCACTCCACACATGTCGTGCGTATTGACCTCAAGTCAAAGGAGTATCGCATTGCTCCCACTAACCGAGACACCCGTAGACACATATAGTGGAACTACATCAAACGGTTTCTCAAATGGGTATATCAATACCCTCTAAGGTATTTGTGCATCCATCATGAGATACCAAGTATCTCGTAGTAAGTGAGATCTTACTACACTCTCTAAGAGTATGATGTAGATCGCACACCAATCTCCATTGCATCATCAATATTCCATTCTTGATGATCCTTGATCGGGGCTATTGAGAATCATGCTTAAGTCATCTGAGTTCTCACAACCTCAATGACAGCAATGACTCATGGGAACACTTGTATGAATAAATGCAAACAATCAAACATAATATTCAAACAAGTGTATTGCCATACATTAATATTAAGTGAACTATAATATTTAATCAAACTGAATATCATCGAGTATTATGTCCTTACAATAGATTGTCTCTAGGACACTAACACTAACACGATTCTCTCTGGGAACGAATTGGAGTTATGGGAGTTATAAGGTGGATTGGCGATTTCGTTGAGTATTTAGGTGCTTGGTGTACTAACTACTAACTACTAACAACTAACTTTGCCCGATCAAAAAATTAAAAAATATATATATACAATGTATATGTATGCGATATATGAAAATATATCTTATACAAGTTTTTTTGTTGTCATTTAAATACCGGGATTTAAATCGAAATGATCCCGTAATTTGCACCTTTATTGAAAAGGTCCAGTATATATCACATGTTTCAATTTAATTCCGTATGTTTTCAATTTGTGCCGATTTAGTTCTAAATCACTGGAGACCGGTCAAACTACCCAAAAATCACGTCGTTTTATGATAAATTCCCGACCAAAATTAGGGGCGCATGTATCACACGCCCCTAAAACGACGTCATTTTTGGGTAGTTTGACCGGTTTCCGGCTATTTGGGACTAAATTGGCACAAATTGAAAACATACGGGACTAAATTGAAACATGTAATATATACGGGACTTTTTCAATAAAGGTGCAAAGTTACGGGACCATTAATTGACACAATAAAAGAATACATTTTAATGAATTTCGTCTCATCTAAAAGTCCAAACTTTTAGAGAGTTGTGGAATTAATTTGTTTATTTAATTTCTCTAACACTCCTCCTCACTCGTGGGCTAAATTCTCTTACTCCATCATTTGGAGGAGGCCCATTGAGTGGACAATTTAATTTAATGAGGTGGAGTTTCTTTCAGACCCAGGACCTAAGCGTGAGCCTGAAGGCTCTTATACCATGAAAGAATTTCATCTCATCATCTAAAAGTTCAAACTTTTAGAGAGTTGTGGAATTAATTCGTTTATTTAATTTCTCTAACAACATTTTATCTTAAAATAATTAAAACAAGACAGAAAACTTGAACTCATGACACAAAATTAAAAAAGGAAAAAATTTCTCACAAAGTTATACTCCCCCATCACTCTCTTATTTGAACATTTACTAAAAAAGTTTTGTTCCAAACTTACATTTCTATAAATAGACTACAATTTTTACCCTTTTATTTATATCACAGCTCAAACATCTCAGAGCCCGCTTGGTTGGGGGTATTAGAAGTGGTAATGAAAATTATTTCTATTAATATTGTTTGGCAGTTTTAATGTGTTCATAATGAGAATAGAAGTAAGTACGTAATTGATTATCCTACTTTCATCACTCACTCAACCCTCCTCACATAATACTCAATGTTGATTTTCTAACCAAGCAATAGCAATGCAATCAATAACCCTATAATGATTGACCCCTCAATGATACACATTATTATTACAATTCTCAAGTCATACCAAGCGAGCCCTTAATATTATACTCTATGCAATTATTATTTAATATTTTTATACTAAAGTTACCTTTATCTCATTTAATTTACAAAAATAGGTGCAAGATGTACCTTGTTGTTTGGGGTGGGTGGGTGGGGGGGCAGTTAGGTAGATCTGACTTTCCGAAGTGGCGGAGCCTCGTGAGCCGGACATAGTACAATGCGTACTCACATTGAACATTTCTTCTCTTACGAGATTTTTTGAGTAACCATAATTGTCTAAATCAGTCCAATTTACCCGCTAACTTGACTCCAACTACCGCCCTCGCAGTGAAACCCGCGCATAGCTACTATCTCTCGCCGCCTTCGTTTGATCAAAAATTTTCTTTCCGGAGTACCAAAAGCAAGCATGACACTCTTAGGCCTTGTCGCTTGGTGGTTCCCTGAACAAGTAAAGAAAAAGGCTACACAAAAAGTAGCGACTTTGCAGTTGAACCTCCGCAAACCAGTATGGACTCCACCAGCTAGTCTTTGAAAGCGAAATCTATCGAACGTAACTTTAGATTCAATGTTCTCATCAAAAAGTAATTTTATCCCTTTTAACCTAAACAAGTCTTATATTAAAACTCATGAAAATAGTAAATGTTAAATCAAGAGAGGGACGGAGGGAGTATTCATATAATATATTTTATTTAAAAAAAAAAAAAAAACCACGAAAATGGCTGCATATTTCTAGGTAATGTAGAAGTTACTCACACAAATTAACTTCATTAATCAGCATGTGGATTTGTCGGGGGAAAAAAATTGGATCTAAAGTTGATAGTATTTTAGTTTAATATTTTAAAAGTGCTGGATAAGGTGTCATGAATATCACGATACATAAGAAGCTACAATTGGTGACCACAAGAAACGTCAAGATTCAAGAAATTAACTAATCAAGCAAATATTCATATATATGCACAACATCCATGGCATGGCAGAAAGAAATTAAGAAACAAAAAGGCAGAGTAAAAAATAAGCAGGCATATCGATCTAAATGTCATTTTTTAGAATTGGATTGACGAGATCGCTTCCGAGTTCATATACCAAGTAGGCATCGACACAGGCGCGATGCACTTGAGCATTTGAGGCCGTACTGTCGTTGCAGCAGCCTGATCTTGGACTCCATGTCGTAGCCGACGAAGGTGTTGTTTTTGTCGGAGAGGAATTCTCTGAGTACGCCCGGGACTGCTGAGGGTGAGTTCGAAGACGAGGCATCTGGGGGGGGACGCAGAGCGTGAGAAGGACGATGCGACTATTGAAGCGACTGCGGAGCTTGATGTCAAGGCCGACGATGAGGCGGTGAGGTTGGGGGTAGGTTTCGATCTGGATTGCTCGGATCCAGTCGTTGGCGTTTTCGTGGATGATGACGTCGTACTTCTGCTCCAGGTTGAACGGGTCGGTGTTGTCGCGCGCTATAATCCTGGTTGCCATTGTTGACCGATCAAGATTTTAATTAATTTCTTGGAGCGTGTGAGAAGGCTTTGGTTTGTGAAATGGAGAGGAAGGAGAATGCATAAGTTCATATCACGTTTATATATAATGGAATGCGCGCGCGCGGTTGAAGCCGTTTTTTCTCTTTTTAATTTCTTGAGAGTTGATCAAAATGGTTTCTTGACGAATTGGCCGTTTCTAATATAATTTCTTAATTAGCTAGTACAACTATTAATTCAATATATTGTAAACAGATTCAATGATGTGAATTTTTTTGTTACCTTGTCATAATTAAAATATGATTAAATCTAGATGTTGAAAAGTGATAATTAAACATACTGATGGATAGAAATCGAAAATTAATGTTTTTTTTTCAAAAAATTATATAATTGACCCTTTAAAGAAATACTTACTCATTGAATATATTAGACATGTTCTATAGATATATGGGTAGGGTTGGGACGAATGCACAAATTTAACAATTGCACATGAGAATTTGTCTTAAATCATATATGTATAGTATTTCAATTTAATCAAATTCAATATCATATGATTTTTTTATAAGAGTTGTAAGCGTAGATTTTTTGTGAACTCGATTAAATTTCGATGTTGAAGAGTAATAAAAATACTGAGTAGAAATGGAAAATTAATGTTTTTTTTAATATTTATATAATTTTATACTATTAAATTATATCTATAACTATATATATATATATATATATATATAAAAAAAGAAACCACCCCAAAGTTGAAAATTATTAGATTTTTCCGCAAAAAAATAATTCTAAATTGAAAAATGAATATTTAAAAAAATATTAATAAATAATAATAGATTGAGAAAAAATCTTTGAGAATATTTAAAAAAAATATTAATTGCTAAATTGGGAAACAAATATTTAAAAAAATATTAACAAATAATAATAGATTGAGAAATTTTTTTGAGAATATTTAAAATAATAACGGATTGAGAATTTTTTTTTAAATAATAAATAATAATTATGGAAAACTCTCCATATAAAAACTATACACAAATCATGATCAAAGTAGAAACCGGTTCAAATTTAGAAACCATTGGATTTTCTCGCAAAAATTAATTGCTAAAGTGGAAAATGAATATGATAATGGATTGAGAAAAATCTTTGAAAAAAATATGTAGAATGTTTTCATAGCATTAATGATAAATTATATTTCCACAAGCTCTAATGTTAAATTGCGATCTTTGAATACCAATTTATTTTTCTCATCTCTTTTCTCTACAAGTCTAAATTTATATTTGAATTTTGCAGCAACAACAAATGTTTTCATTTTATATTAATTTTAAATTTTTTAGAGACAAATACATCACAACCATGCATTGCACGGGTTCAAATACTAATGTGTACAATATTTCAATTTAATCAAATTCAATGACATCATATAATTTTTTTAAGAGTACATTTTTTGTGAACTCTTTACGGTTATGCACGAACACTATCATTATTATATTTATGCACAGTATATCACTGACTTATATTATAATTGGGTATTAATCTTTTCTTTTTCTTTTTTAACAACAAAATGGGTATTAATTTTAATAATTAAAGGGTCATGCCAGTTTACATGTACAAATTTCACCTGCTCAATTATATTTTAATTAGTTGATTTTGTGAAGGTGTACTCATCTAAAAGTCTGATCACAAAATCCGTACCCGTCAAACTCGACTTCATTTGAAAAGTTTAGTCTCATGTGTATTTGGTTCATGGATTTTAGTTTCAATTAATGTCACATTTCAGTCACTTGTGTCAGATTTCACTTCATGTTCGGTCAAATTATATATCGATTAATTATATTAATCCGCGTGTTTTAATAAAAAATGTCGTATTTCAATTAAAACTGATGTCATGTGTCACTATTGTATTCATTTCCACCGTAACTGGTATACACAACAAGAATCCATATAGTTAATATTTTAGTTTTGTATTTTAAAGGTGATAATAAGGTACAATAGCTAGCCCCTTAGCCATGTAAATCATCTCTTAGCCCCACCCTCCCCCACACACACAACCACCACCACACACACATATATCTTCGAAAATCAACCCATAAACCGACTAGCAACATGAACATCATATATATAGAATTAATTCCTCCATGCTTTCATAAATTGACTAGCAACACGTACTATAGTGTATTTCACCATGCATTCATAAGTTGATGCGTGAGCCATTAATGATCGACACTTCAAGAAAACCTAAACATCCATATATCCATCCATAGAGTCAAATTCACTTTTAGTCCCACAAAATATGCCACTACAAAAAAGACGGGTTTAACGAGGAAATTAGCGACGGATACTAAAACCATAGCTAATTGCGACGGCTTTAGCGAGGGCCGTAGTCAAACGGTCAAATCCACCATTCTTAGCGACATAAAACAAAATTGTCGTTGCATATGACGGTTTAGCAACAGTTAATTCGAATCGCCGATTTTAGCGATGGTCGAAGCGACGAAATTTTGGAAACCTTCGCTAAATGGTGTAGAAAACGAAGAGATCCGCTCGTTGGGCGCCGCTGTCATTAATTGGGCAGGCTTTAGCGACGAATTTAGCGAGGGATATTTGAAATCTGTCGCTAAATCCAATTCTATAAATACCGCAGTCTGCCCATATGTTTAATCAATCACTTCAGAAAGCAAAACAAACGAGACAATTTCATTTGTATTCTTTGATATAACGGTAATACTTTAATATTTTTTTTTGTTTATTTATTTTTAATTGTATTTTATATAATTTAATTAATATATAAATTTCATATTTTATTTAGATGAAGCTGAAGGTGGTAATAACGTCCCAGCTTCATCCCGGTGCCTATTCCTTGTTTGCCTATCAATATCATCAATAGAAAGTAAGTATTATTATTTTTAATTATATATATAATTAATTAATTTAATATTAATTATTAATTATGTACTTATTTTTTAATGTGCTGGTATTGTACCCGGTCACGAGGCTTCCTCCACAGCTGAAAATACGTGCCAACTGACCAGCGTCAATTGTATTTCGAGGAGTTTACGGTATAAAATTTACTTAATATTTTATTTCAATATATATTGATTACAATTAATTAATTTGTCGTATTATAGAAAAAAATTATGTAGAGTCTCGATCTCAAGACCAATGATGTTTACAAGGCATTTTGCAAGGTTGCTCAACGACAGTACCATGACATGATGCACATGTGGCGTAGTCAGTGGAGGCATGAAGGGCTGAACCTATTAGAAGAACTTGGGCCGGAAGTATGGGACTCAATTGTGGCTGTTTGGAGGGCAAATATATTTTTAAATATTATTATTTAATTATATGAATAATTTGTAATTTTCTGAACAATTTATGATTCCTGTGTAAATTTTACTATTTTATGTATGATTGAACAATTTTAATTTATGTTTTTACTTTAATGAATGATTGAACAATTTTACGATTAGTTATTTTAATTGGATTGAATAATTTTCAAAAAAAATTAAATTATATTTTTAGCGACAGTTTTGGCGACGGATTCAGCGACGGATTTTTGAATTCCGTCACTAAACCGTCGCTAATAAGGACGGTAACTTCCATCGCTGAATCCGTCCCTAATGGCGACGGTTTCAAGTAACCATCGTTGAATCTGTCGCTAAAATCTGTCAAAAAATATTAGCAGTTTCATTTTACACAAAACAGTCGAACCAACTCCATTTTTTTTCAAAACCAACACCAAATTTTGTGTAGTTAGAGGCGAAAATTATTTTTGAAGTGCATATTGTGTAGCAAAAGCATTTCGACTCCTCGAGGACGATTTTATAGTACGTTTTCACATTTCTACCGTTTAAAAATATATAGTGTAATGTATATAATTGATAAGTTTGTTTTGTATTTGGTGTTGATATATATTGTGTAGATAGTTTATGTTAAATGAATATTGTGATTATAGAAAATTATAATTTGGTGGATTTGTTTGATGTTATTTGATAGAAGAATATATTTGGATATTTACATATAGAGATGAAACTCTGTCCATTTTTTTGTAGAATTAACATATTGATATGATTTGAAACAGATGGAACATTAATGAAGTTAATAACTTCATTTACTTTGCAACTAATCATGGTGCAACTGATTTAGAAGGTCGTATAAGATGTCCGTGTAATGCAAGAAAGTGTCAGAACAAGTCATACAGGTTGATTGTGGATGTTCAGACACATATCATCATGAATGGTTTTGTTCCTTATTACTATAATTGGACACGTCATGGTGAAGATCGATGGAATGTTGATTTCAATGATCTTGAAGAGTAATATAATGCTCTCGAATACAATGAGGCACACGATGATCCTGAAGTACAGTTTGAGACACCTGTAGTGGATACACCGGATATGTATCATACGATGATCATGGAAGCTGGTGGGTTTCAAGATGAGGATATGGAGGAGGAAGCAAATGAGGAAGCATCTAATTTTTACAGAATACTCAATAGAGGACCATTACGTCGGGTCAATATGTACCAAAGATACTGTAACGCCCCGAATCCAGAATGTCGGTCCTTGCGACTTCGACACTCTAAACTCCAGTCGCCACTTAGTGACCGTAAAATCTGAGCTTAAAAATTTCTTTTTAAAATATAAAAACAAGCATAAGTATTACATTTTTGCAACGGAAGAACATAATCATCAATATTAATTGAGATAAAGAATGTGGAAGGGCCCATAATTTAAATGCAAGATATACATAGTGGCGTTTATAAAAAGGGATAGTGTACATGATACTTTATCAAGTAACTTAAAAGGTTTCTCGGCATAATAGTAAAATCCTTTTATGAGATGATTACACATTCATTGAAAATCATTATTAGGGAAACTCTGTGTCACTGCTGCAGCTCCGGCCCCTCTCGATCCTGTCCTGAAAATATCAAACTGTGGGGGGGTGAGATAAAAATCTCAGTTGGCAACTTGTACGCTGTTACTCATACTGGTCATCGAAATATAATTATCTTTGTATTTTATTAAAGATTATTCATACGCTTTTGCGTAGGTGATTTTTGGAGGGTTGCCCGAAGTCGTTGTATAAACTCGTTCGTAGCTTGGTTTCTTATTGTAATATTTTTAGTAGATTAATTTCTTAACATTATTGATATTTATAAGATATCATTCATATTTAAGCTTAGTATTTTATTATAGATTGTTCTTACGATTTTGCGTAGTTAATTTTGGTATTCATGGTAGATTCGTAGTATATTCACATTCATAGCTTGAATTCCTAATAGTACACTCTTGTTCATAGTTCGGATAATAATAACTTAGAATCTCCTTTATCAATAGTGGATAACATTGGTAACAACTTATAAGATGAAATCCTCATATATAGTATCTTATACATCATAGTGGGACCACACTGGTGACGACTTACCACGTGCAATCCCCATCATTTTCTTTTCATCATAGTGGGACCACACTGGTAATTAACGACTTACCACGTGTAATCCTCATCGTCTCCTTTATCGCATATCATATATCTCATATCATGATATCATAATCATAAGATTATTTTTGAAACCTTATATTCTTATATACTTGTTGTTGGGAGATGAATTTTAATAAAGATTTATGATTTTGATTAGATCCCAAAACCCCTGAGTATGACATGTTCAGAATGATCTTGATAAGTTGAGTCAGGATTCAGATTTTAGAATATTCAGGATGTTATCTGCAGAATGTATAGTCAGCAGATATAGTTCAGATAATTCTCAAGACTCAAGAGGATATTGAAAATCAAGACTCAAAGACATCGGTCCAAGATAAACTACAAAGATTCGAAGACCACGAAGACTCGTAAGACTCAAGACAAAAAAAGATCAAGATCGAGAAACTAAAGATCAAGAATACCAAGCACAAAGAATTACTGAAGAATCAGTGAGGTACCGAATGCTCAGTATGAACCTGAATGTTCCGAGGCACTGAATATATCTATCTGAAGGATGCAATACTGAGAAGATCGCGATTCCTTAGAAAGTTAGATATCCGCCAAGACATTCAAATGCGCATAAAAAGGAACTAAGTCGAGAAGTGTTGTTAAGGTTATATCAAACTCGAGTTTGTAACCAAAAAAAGTCGTTGAAGGTGTCTACCTTCAACTGGAGACAAAAGTCAAAGAGAGAAAGACAACACTGTACCATACTGACACTGACAGGTCTCTGAAAAAGATGTCAGATGTACAAAAGTTCCGCATCGCAAAAAGTGAAGACCGCTACATGGAAGTCTATTGCCTAGAAAGTGTTAGGGAGTTTCAAACCCTAAATATAGTTGTTTTTCACACACCACAAAGAGGAACTCACGGTTGTCTCTCCAACGGATATTTTTCAAGAGTGACCTTGGTGTATGCTATAAATACTGGTGACCCTCTACATTGTAAGGTTACGGAAATTTATACGCAAACTTAAGAGCTCAAGCCTATTCTTGTAAAAAGTTAAAAGCACTTTCGAAAAAACTTAGAATTTCCCAAGTGCTTCAATATTGAAGAGAGCTCACTATACTAAGCCTAGCTTGATAAGAATTATCCAAAGCTTAGTCGAGATATCCTAACCCTTTGCATTGTGCTTCATTGTAAAGGATATCTCATCCTAGTTGAAAACAACCAAGAAACCCCAAACCCTTGTGAAGGTAGTTGAGTGTGTTTGTTGGTGAGAAGTGTTGTTGTAAAAGAGTTAGTAAAATACGCGAGTAGTCGTAAAACTCTAGAGGAGAAGTTAGTAAGCTTCATGTGGGTAGTCCGAAAGCTTGTGTGTGATTGAGTAAGTAAACTACGGAGGTAGTCGAAAAGCTCAAGGTCGGGTTGAGTAAGTAAACTACGGAGTAGTCGTAAAACTCAGTACGAAGTTGAGTAAGTAAACTACGAGGTAGTCAGAAAGCTCATAAGTTGATAGTGAATTTCTCTGAAGAGTCGGAGAGAGTGGACGTAGGAGCTTGAGTCTCTGAACCACTATAATTGTTGTGTTCTTTATTGCTTTCCTTATCTGTGCTTATCTGTTGCATTGACTTGATTTTGAAAGCATACTTTTCACTGATATTCAGTTGGAATCAATCCACTAAAGTTGCATAAGTGAATCACAGCCTAATCACTATTTCATAAAGGGAATGTTTTCTGCAAAGCTTAAAACGAGTATAAACTAAGGGCCAAACCATTCCGCACAACTGAGTAGCTAGAACAGATAGTTACCAAACTGAACGTACTCTTCCGAGGGTTCATAGAAGTTAGTTATCCGATCCAAGCAACTCAGATCTCTGACACTCGGGACTCGGTTGGGATTATCCGAGGTTTTCGAAAGTTGCTTCGGGATCACCGCCTCGAAGAGACTTTGACTCGAGCGATCTGTGGCTTCTCGAAACCTAATCTTCGAGGATTATCGACCCAAGTGACCTCGAAGAAAAAAAGTTTTAAAAACACCAACACGCAGTATTCCCCCATACACGTGTAAGACTCGTTTGCACCGACCAACAAGTGGTATCGGAGCGGTGGTTCAACTTGACCACTGTTTGTGTTGACCAAAGTTTTATTTTCAAAAATACTTGTGGTCTATCTGAACTGATCTTATTTGCTGAAACCTTTTATTTTTCAAGAGATCAGAAAAATGTCTTCTAAAAAACTTCCCATATTCTCAGTGGAGAACTATGATCTATGGAGATCGAGAAATGCAGGCTCATCTCAGATTTCAAACATGAGCGTATGTGGAGAGTGGTCTCTCAAGGACCATTCCAGGTTCATCAGTAGTGAATCCCAGAGGAATGTAAGATGAGAGAATTGATCCTAGAGCGAGAATTTCCTAAGTCGATGACCAACCGACTCTGAGGAGAGAAAGTTAGTCAATCTAGACTACATTGCAAAAGACACACTATACAAAGACAATTGATGATGGTGTGATGGGAATGATCTCTCACCGTAATATCGCTAAAGAGATTTGGGATACACTAGTTGTTATGTGCCAAGGCACGATCATATAAAAAAAAACAAACTTTCAAAGGGCAATTGGAAAGTTTGACAGGTTTTGAAAATGGATGATGGTGAATCAATAGACAAACCGAAGTCGATTCACTAAAGATCATGAATGATCTAAATGCACTTGGAAAAGAAATACCCACGAGAGAAGTTGCATTGAAAATTCTTAGAGGTCTATCTAAGAAATGGGATATTCATGCAAAGGTGATTGAAAACACCAAGAATATTAACTCAATGTCTTACCAACAAGTCTTCTCCGAAATTTGAAAGCCTATGAATTTGTAATTGATAAGAAATCCAAAAAGGCCGACAAAGAAAGATGATTCTTCATCGAGTAAGAATGCGCCTTAAAAGCCAAAGATAAAACTCAGAAAACTAGAGAGTCTCGAGAACCCCCATGCCAAAAAATCGGGATGAGCTTGAGGAAAAGCTAGCAGACCGATGGCAAGAAGGTTTGATAGACTCAATAGTAGATTTGGAAAATACAAAAACTATTACAGAACCCACAGTACCGAAAGAAACCCGAGGACAAATCAACCGAGAAGAAGAAAGACACGAAAAGGGATCTTCATCCAAAAGAAAGGACTTCAAGTCCAAAGAAGAAAATGATCGGGATGATGATGCCAACATATGCTATAACCGCGCGCCAGAAGAAAGGTCACTTCCAAAGATGATTGTCCGTGATTTGAGTGCTATGGAGAGAAGAGAAAGGCAAGCTATAAGAGAGACTAGAAGTTCTCAAGCAAAAAGGCCATGATTGCGGAAGAACAACACTCGAGGAGGTATCTAGCTCTTCGATGAGATATTCTCGCATGCGGGAAAGTGATGACATCCGTCGATGGCCATTGAGGAGGTAAACTCTTCTTTCTCTCTTGTTGTTGCTCCTACACTAGCACAAGAGTTTTCAAGTTCCACCGAAAAACAAATCATTTTGACCTCGATGGATTCTTTCGAGAATCAATGAAGGACTATCTTTGTTTTGCAAGGATCGCTAAATCAAACTCAAGAGCGTAATAAAGAACCGAAAGTCGAAAATCTAAAATGGAAAGACTCTAGCAATATCGAAGTCACTTCTCAATTAATGGGAGCTACTGATGAACTGGATGTTCGAAAGTACAACTCTCCAGAGAAAGAGAAGTTGATAGTGTCCCTAACTGAAAAGCTAGAGAAATCCACTGAAGAGATTCACTAATCGTAATCGAAGTTCAATGACCTCTCTCGAGAAGCATAAAACTCTACAGAACTGTGAGGATAGTGCACAGAAGAAGTTAACTCTATTGAATAATGCATCTAATGTAATAGATGAAATTCAGAGTTACCAGAGATCTGTGACTATAAAATCTGGATTGGGATATATTCCAGGGGGAACCTCACAAGGTCATCTAAATGCTGCGTCAAGTAGCAAGAAGACTATCTTTGTAAAACCAGTGGCACCTACACTTCAAACCGAAGAAATGCCCAAGGTTGTAGACAAGGGAAAATGACCTATGGTCTCAAAAAACCGAATGATCGTGTTAGAAAGCCCAAACCTCGGTGAAGGCAAGAAAACTCGAAAGGTCGATTACCGAAAGTTTCGAGCAAGTACTTCAAAGCCTCGGTAGAATGCAAACCCGAAAGGCTCCACATCAACCATCGAGAGGAATCCTCGGATGAGAAACACTCCGCAGAGACATTCTCAACTAAAGAGACCAAGTCTTCGATTAGAAAGACCGAAGACCTAGATTTCAAAGATGCATAACCCGAACCTCACTTGCTTAAGGGTAAAGGTTATCCAACCCGTGTCATCAAAGATTTAGACCGGCCGCACAAAAGCCTAAGCATCCAATGTAAGGCCCGAACCAAAGAAGAACTCTAAGGCACATGTTCATGCTAAAGCTAGCACATATATACGTAAAAAGCGCTAAGGCACCCGTAGAGTAGTGGATGTATATGTTGATGTTTATGGAAGACAAATTAGCCACTCTAAAGTGATTAGAGTTGTCGGCGATTTGGATTCCGAAAAGTACAATTAACCTCGTAGGACCCTACACAAAAAATGGGTACCTAAGAATTGATCTGCTTTTTCGAGGAAAACCAGGCACTAAGTCGATGAAAGATCACATGGCAATCGATGAAAGCGAGATGAAAAAAAGCTCCCGATGTATGGTATCTTGACAAATGGATGCTCAAGACATATGACAGATTCAAGAAGATGCTTTCAATGACTATGTTGAACAAAGAGGCCCACGATCACTTTTGGAGATAACTCCAAGGGGATCGATCAAGGATATGGAACTTTGGAAGTCGACTCGATTCATATCCATGGTGTTTCATATGTATCCGGATTGAAGCATAACTTGCACACCAAATTAGCCAATTCTGTGATAAGGGTTTCAATGTTGAGTTCTCCAAGAACTTATGCTTTGTGAAAGATGATACATCACGTAAAAAGTATTCTTGACCGGTACAAAAGAAAAGGGAATGTGTATCTTGGTGATTGAGTTCAACTCCTAAAGATACATGTTTAATTGCTAAAAGTTCCACAGATACCAAATTGGTTATGGCATAAAAGAATGAATCACCTAAACTTCAAAACCCCGAACAAGCTTGCAAGATTAGCTCTTGTGAGAGGGTTGCCTAATGAAGTGTTCAAGATGAGGAACACATTTGTGATCTTGTGCGCGAAAAGGAAAACAAGTCAAAGCATCATTTAAAAAGCAAAGTAGAAGTTTCTACCGAGAGAATACTTGACCAGATACGGATCTGTTTGGTCCTATAACACCGTGAGCACTAATGGCGGAAATACACATTGGTAGTAGTTGATGACTACTCAAGATATACTTGGGTCATATTCTTACTCAAGAAGAAAAATAGACTCGATATAAAGCTACCAGAATTCATCGAAAAGACTCAAGAATGAGAAAAATCGAGTGTGGTCAAAATCGATCCGACAAAAAGGAACCGAATCGAAGTTTATAAATCATATCATTTCGATTATTGTGCGAAAAATGGAATTCTACATGAAACATCACCGCAAGGACCCTCAACAAAATGGTGTTCTTTGAAAGAAGGAATGTAACTCAAAGAAGTTCGCAAGGACAATGATAAATTTGGTTGATATTCCTAAAAGATTTTGGGTTTGAAGTCAACAACACCGTGATGCTACTCTCAAAATAGATCCATGCTAACAAAAATTCAAGGCAAAAGGCCTTATGAGCTTTGGAATGAAAGAAAAGCCTCTTGTTTTTTTCTTTTCGTGTGTTTTAGTTGCAAGTGTTTCATACACAATAATGGTAAAGATCAGTTGAAAACATTTGATAGTAAAAAGTTCGATGAAGGAATATTCTTAGGATATTCTCGAAGTCAAGAAAAACTTTCGAGTTTACAACCGTAGGACTCTTATTGTGGGAGGAAACACCTCATGTTGTTTTTTTGATGAATCTGTTTGTGTTCGGAAGAAACAGAAACATGATGCAAATGAACTCGACAAAAGAGGATCACCAGATTAAGCCCAAAATGTAAGATAAATCATCCACCGAATCAAAAAGAAGAAGTCGGTCATTATCTATGATTGGAGTGACTCGGACTCAGATAAAGAAGTTCAGGATGGAAATCAGGATGGTGAGACCCAGGAAAACCAACACTCCAAAGGTGACCAATCTGAATGGACACCGCCTCGGACTCGTGTGCGTGATGCCAATGAAGATGTGGTCACAAATGAGGCAATTTCTCGAATCTATCAACCAAAGGGGACAAATGTCTCGACAATGTTCTCAATAAATTTCCCGAGGAAGATGATTCCTTTCTCCCTGTTTTTTGTTGTTCCCGAAGTTTGTCGATTTAATCAACCTAACATTTCAAATGTTGAGGATACCATTGAAGGGGAACATCAAGAAGGAAATGGTTAGATAGCCATCCTACAAGCCGATTGTGGGTGATCTAACTGAAGGTGTTAAGACTAGAAGGTTCCATGGAGAGAGTGCACTATTCTGGCTGCTTCCTATCAGAGAAAGAACCAACTGAGATTGGTGAAGCTCTACAAGATTCTCACTAGATTACTGCCATGCAAGATGAGCTGAATCAATTCTCGAGGAATGAAGTATGGGAGCTAGTAGATAGACCAGAAAGGCACAACGTCATTGGAACCAAGTGGGTTTTCAAGAACAAAAGAGATGAAAACAACAACATTGTGAGAAACAAGGCAAGGCTAGTTTCTTGAAGGTTATTCCCAAGAAGGCTTGGATTATGATGAAACCTTTGCACTGTTGCAAAGACTAGAAGCCATCGATTGTTTCTTGCATATCTTTGCCCACATGAAGTTCACATCTGTCGGATGGATGTGAAAAGTGCATTTCTGAACAGGCGTGCTTAAAGAAAAGAGGTTTATGTGGAACAACCTCCGGTTTCAAAACAGAATGACCAAGTTTACAAAAGAAAAAAAGCTTTGTATGGTCTTAAACAAGCACCCGAGCATGGTATGATACTCTTTCTCGGTTTCTTCTTGACCATGGTTTTGTCAAAGGAATCTGTTGATAGAACTCGCTCGTGATATAGGATGGGAAGATATCTTACTAGTTCGGATATATGTTGATGACATCATTTTTGGATCTCAAACCATCACCGTGTGTGAAAAGTTTTCAACACCGATGAAAGGCAAGTTTGAGATGTCAATGATGGGAGAGATGAATTTCTTTCTAGGACTTCAAGTGAAACAATCAAAGGAAGGAATATTCATCAACCGAGCAAAAAGTACACCGTAGATCCGATTGCGAAATATGGTGTACAGACTTGCAATCTGATTAGAATTCCCATGAATACTAACTACAAGATGGATCCCGATTACAAGGCAAATCAGTAAGTCATACTGATTATAGAGGAATCATTGGATCATTGCTCTATCTCACAGCAAGTAGGCCGGATATAACATTTGTTGTTGGGATATGTGCAAGATACCAAGCTAATCCTAAGGCTAGTCACATGGATCTTTGCCAAAAAAGATAATTGAAATATCTTAAGGGGCCGGTGAATAGAGGATTATGGTATCCAAATGATGATAACCTAGAGTTAAGTGGTTACTCGGATGTTGATTATGGAGGATCAGAAGTGACAGAAGTCCACTTCGAGAACTTGTCAATTTCTAGGAAGCAAAGTCGATTTCTTGGTTTTTGAAGAAAGCAGGACCTCGATGAGCAACAAGTACTCACCGAAAATTTGAATATATGGGCTGCAGGAAGTTCTTTGTCCGCATTCTTTGCCTCGATACAACAATTGAGGGATTATAAAGTTGTAGCCAATGAAGTACCAATATTTTGTGATATAATAGTGCCATTGCTATTTCACAAAACCCGGATTGCACACCGATGCAAGCATGTGGATATCGGACATCACTTCATCGAGAGATCATGTCGAGAAGAAGGACATAAGGATGGAGAAAATTTCATCTTGATAAACGAGAAGTGATATCTTGACTAAACCTTTGGCGGAATCAAGATTTCAAGAACTTTCGGTTGAATTAGGGATCTTTAGAACCAGGTGTATAGAATAAAATCAAAAAATTGAAGGTTTTCGGATGCATGAAGTTTTCTCGTAATCCTTCCGGTAAGCTCGGATAAAATGGAAATACTTGAATCAATCTCGAAAAACTTCGAAGAAGATAATGAACCAATTCAAGATGCAAAGATATAATCGACATTTTATCAAGATCGAGACTCAAGAAGACCGATAGAGGGAAATTGGTCCGAAGAAGTAATGACTAAATGCGATCCATTTATTGCTCAAGTAAATTCAAGAATCATTCGCAATAAATATAAAAACACCGAGGAATATTTTTTTTTTAAGGGATCGTTTTAAATTCGAAGAAGGTCAATAAATCATTTAATGCTCTCTTACATTAATGACCAATGAGGATGTTTTGGCGGCTTACTTTTTTCGGAGATCGTTTGGTTCAGATACCCGATTAATCGGAGATTAATCTCAACCGTTGTTACTCACCTAACCAACACGATTCCCCATGATCTCAAGGCTATATAAACCCCAATCAGCCATTCAAGCCAAAATTTTTATCAAACCCTTCATTTTCAAATCCTCTGCAATTAAAAATCCCTTGCCCTTGCGAAATTCTCCAAACCCTAAAGCTTCCCTTCTTCAATCAAACTCTAAAATGGCTCCAACCCCGCTCGAGAGATTAAATTAAACCAACAAGCCGTGGGTACGAGTTCGTTGTCTCACTCGAAAGCACAACCAACTCAAAACCGTAAGAGAGGCTCTGCGATATGATTCGACCGGATAAACTCACTTAACTAGTCGCAAACCCACCGCACCAGAGTTTGCGAAAAGAGGTAATCGAATTCATCTCAGAATTTGAAGATAGATGAAGAGGGTCAGATGCATTCTAAGTTAATCAGATCACACTTAGAGCAATCATCCAAATACGCCGATTTTGAGAGGGATCAGATATTGTTCCGAAAAAAAAATCAATGATGTTTTTGAGCTCGTGATAGAGGAGAGGATCCTACGACGATGTATATGTCGGGAAGAGAGCAGGAGTACTTAGATAGGATTGCCGAGAATCTGTTATGTTTGAGGCGACATTTGCAAAGGCAGGCACCCAAGCCACAATATCGTGTGTTGATGGATATTGTGAGCAAGTGCATCATGAGTCTTCTTGGGGAGTTTTGAGCGGATAAGTACCCAAGCTCGATTGATGGCGGCGATAAACTTCACCCACCACGATTTCAACCGGGTGAAATTCTGATCCGCACGGTGAGTGAAAGCGGACCAAAGTTTTGAGGAAGATTGACGGGCGATCTCAATCAAAGGCAAGATCCACCATGCCACCAAAATTGCTTACATTTTGGAGATGTGCGAGAGGAGGAGGATATCTTCGCCAATTCGACCCCATTTCCTAAATCCAAAATTCTCCTTAAACCCATTCTTTTTTGCAAAGAAGCGGTCATCATCGGGGGAGAGAAAAAAGAAGGTAGAATCACCTTCTCGCAGCTTTCTTTGAAAAAAAACCCAACAAACTAAGGGAAGATGTTGTTGGAGGCAAAGATGGAGCGGGAGCAAAAATGATGAAAAATGTAAGAATCTTGCTCCAAAACGCAGAAGATTGGTGGTTCTCACCGATGAAGATGGAAGTGATTCTCAAGAGATTCAACCCGAGGGCCAAACCGCCGAGTTCACCATTACAAGTGTTGGCTCGGGTTATCTCCGGACACAAGATCGATCGGCGAGAGGAGGTGTCTTTTTCGAGGTGCTCGAGACATCGCTCAAGATGAGATAAAATTTCTCGGAAAATTTTCAAAGGAGCTCAGACCTCGTAGATGCCTACCTCGGTGTGTGCAGCTTAGATAAAGAGCCACCGCTCGAGTCGATCCGAAGATGTGCAAGCTCGATCGACGAGCCAACTCGGACTAAATCGAGGATATACCAGTTCGAGCCCTCGTAACCCACACAGATACAAACCGAGGACTGACCGCACAAACTTCAAATGTTTCTTTAAGACTCGGGAGCGAAATAGTCTTGATGAGCTCTGAGTGATCTACTTTTTGATCCCTTAGCGTAAACTTCAAATGAACCGTAGAGCCCGAGATGGAAGAAAGCGAGGGTTTGAAGAAGGCGAGAGGAGGAGCAAGGGAAACGGTTCATACTTGTCCGATACTGAAGCTCAAATTTCATATCCCGATCTGCAAGATATTTTCTTGATTAAGGACAATCAGATTTATCCTCAATCGACTCTTCCCGAGATGCTTGATATTGCCGCTTTTAGAGGGAAGATCGGTGGAATGAGGAGACAACCTTTTCGACCGACTTCTCGGGGTTCGGAAGACAAAGCTCGGGATGAAAAACTCCGATTTTGATGAGCCGGTTCGGAGGAAGTTGGTTGAGAGGAGAGCAACCGGGTTGGTGCCCCAAGCAAATGGAGACAAATCTCAAGATGGAGATGGGGACCAACAGGGAGATGTTGAGAAGTTAGCCTCAGATTGAAAAGAGACTTCTGTTGCTGATCAACCTGGATCTAGTCAACATCAGAATGTTGATAGTACTCTTCGATCGAGGCATACCGAGACCGGAGCTCAAAATGAAGCCGAGCTCAAGATGATCGACAACACAGAGGGTACAGAAGATTCCCGAGATTGATCTCACCTCCGATAGAGAAACTTGAGAAGGTTGAGCCAATAATGATCAAGATTGCTCAGATGGAAGAAACGTTGGCCAATCAAGCTCAAAAGATGGACGGTCTTAGTCACTCTTCAAACTGGTACAAATTCAAAACACTCTAACCACCCGATGACCTCCATGGAAGGAAAGCTAAATGAGAAGTTCGAGGAGTCAAGGCCGAAGTTAAGTGATGAATCGAAGGGTAAACACCAGAAAGTTCTCGATTTCCTAGAGGTGAAACCGAGAAAAGAATGAGGTGCTAATCAAGTCTGCTTTGAGGAAAATGAGCTCAATGCTCATGACCAAGA
Source organism: Stenogyne calaminthoides (assembly GCA_037126765.1). Taxonomy (NCBI): domain Eukaryota; kingdom Viridiplantae; phylum Streptophyta; class Magnoliopsida; order Lamiales; family Lamiaceae; genus Stenogyne; species Stenogyne calaminthoides. The sequence continues at coordinate 2,639,771 of JBBCBC010000047.1, read as the reverse complement.
TGACAGAGATGTTCAAAGAAGCACTCTTCGCCGGGCATTGCCCACTTATCTCAAGAATTTTTCGTGACCAAGAACCATCTAAGGAGGTCGAGACGAAAAAAAAGATTAGATATAGCGAGAGAAGTTCGCTTTGTAAGCAAAAAGAGCAATATCACATGGACACAAAGACTTCCGTGCTTCTTCCAAATTACGGTGCCAAGAAGGGAAAAATTCTCGTAAAGTTCATGGCACGTACTTTGGAGAAGAATGCTCGAAAGATCCAAATGTACAATCTAGCAAAAAGCCTTTAAAGAAGCTCTGAGCTACCGAGAAGTTGAAGTTCGCCAGTAGAAAAGCCTATCTACGGTGCGAAGGGGAAAAAATAAGTCAAGATCTCGTAAAGTTCATGGCACGTACTTTTTGGAGAAGAAGGCCGAAAAGATCTTTGAAATGTATAATCTAGCAAAAAAGCCTTTAAAGAAGCTCTGAGCTACTTGAGAAGTTGAAGTTCGCCGGTAGAAAAAGCCTATCTACACTCGAAGTTTCGAAAGCAAGCTATGCTTGATGTTGCAAGAGAGAAACCGAAAAGGTAGAGCAAAGGTTGGAACAAGCCAGTCAGCCGCTGAATCGCTTATGAAGAGGGAAAGCCTCGGGGCGTTGTTCAACCCGAAAAGCAAACGTCTGAAAGGCTTCTAAGCCAATCCAGAGAAAAATCGATTCGGATGATGAAGAAAAAGAACAACCAAAGGAATCTGAGTCTCAACCTCGGAAGAAAGTCTTCAACACGAGAAATGCTCAAGACACTCCAAGAAGAACAAGCTAAGAAAGTTGTCGCTTCGGTCTCGAGAACGCCTGTGGATCGTAAAAGAAGATAGACGAAGAGCGTGTCGAAGGTGTGATTTCGGGAAGTTTATGAGGAAGAGGAAAGGAACATCAAAAGCACTAAAGTGGGCCCCACGTTGATAAATGGATGCCTATCAAACTCAACGGTATGTGGGAAGAAGTCAAGAGGACCTTCGGTTCAATTATGATGTTCTCGGGAATGGAGAGGAAAGCTCGGATCGGAATGAAGCTTTCATTGAATACCTTCTTATCTTCTATCCAAAGTATCTACAGAGTGGATTAACTTTTGGATGAAGGAGAGGTACAAATAGTAGCCCCGTCCATATTCCTATCCACTCCAAAACTTGATAATGGCTTGGTGAATGGTAAGGCCATTATTCAAGAGATTGCTCAATATCTTTGGTCATTGGGTTTAACAGAAACAAATGATCCGGACATCATCAAGGAAAGAAATGAGTCAAGAAGAGATTTTTCGGAATGTTTGACTGGAGGTGCCCAATGAAGTTGAGAATGAAGCAAATCAAGAGCGAAAGATCAAGAGCCAAAATCGTAAGATCAAGATCAAGACTCGTAAGATTTTGTAATCTTTATATTTTGTCTTTTTGATTTTGTTGATAAACTCATTGTAATATGTAACGGATATCAATCATCAATGAAGATTTATCATTATGCTCAAAAGATAATATCTCATTATCTTATTTACATGTATTTTATTTTGATATGCCTAAATGAATGTCTCCGAACTAATTGTATGATTGATAAGGGAGAAATTGTTTAAGTATTTGGTAATGAACTAGTTAAAGAGATTCATTATCAAGAAATTGTTTGAATGATTAAACTGTTGAGAAACTCAAAATTGTTGAGAGATTCTCTCGATTTAAGAAATTGTTAGAGACAACCAATCTTGAAATAGGATAAATCAAAACCCGAGTATAGGTTATTTGTTTGTAACAAGATAGGTTTTGGCATCATCAAAAAGGGAAAATTGTTGGGAGATGAATTTTAATAAAGATTTATGATTTTGATTAGATCCCAAAACCCCGAGAAGTATGACATGTTCGTAATGATCTTGATAAGTTGAGTCGATTCGCTTTTTAGAATATTCAGGATGTTATCTGCGGAATGTATAGTCGTGAGATATAGTTCGAGATAGTTCTCAAGACTTCGATGAGGATACCGAAAGAATCAAGACTTCGGCGAGAAGACTCAAAGACATCGGTCCAAGATAAACTACAAAGATTCGAAGACCAAGAAGACTCGTAAGACACAAAGATCAAGATCGAGAAACTAAAGATCAAGAATATCAAGGCACGAAGATTATTGAAGAATCGCTGAGGTATCAATGCTCAAGATGAACTCAATGTTCCGAGGCAATCAATATATCTATCCGAAGGATGCAATATCGGTAAGATCGCGATTCCTTAGAAAGTTAGATATCCGCCAAGACATTCAAATGCGCATAAAAGGAACTAAGTCGAAGTGTTGTTAAAGTTATATCAAACTCGAGTTTGTAACCAAAAAAGAGCCGCTTGAAGGTGTCTACCTTTAACCGGAGACAAAAGTCAAAGAGAGAAAGACAACATTGTACCTTCTACACACATCGACAATGATGTGTCTCTCAAAAAGATGTCGGATGTACAAAAGTTCCAGATCGCAAAAAAAGTGAAGACCGGCTACATGGAAGGTTATTGCCAGGAAAGTGTTAGGGAGTTTCAAACCCTAAATATAGTCGTTTCACACACCACAAGAGGGAATTCACGGTTGTCTCTCCAACGGATAGTTTTCAAGAGTGACCTTGGTGTATGCCTATAAATCTTGGTGACCCTCTACATTGTAAGGTTACGGAAATTTATACGCAACTTAAGAGCTCAAGCCTATTCTTGTAAAAGTTAAAAGCACTTTCGAAAAACTTAGAATTTCCCAAGTGCTTCAATATTGAAGAGAGCTCACTATACTAAGCCTAGCTTGATAAGAATTATCCAAAGCTTAGTCGAGATATCCTAACCCTTTGATTGTGCTTCATTGTAAAGGATATCTCATCCTAGTTGAAAACCAACCAAGAAACCCCAAACCCTTGTGAAGGTAGTTGGAGTGTGTTTGTTGGTGAGAAGTGTTGTAAAGAGTTAGTAAACCACGCGAAAGTAGTCGAAAACTCTGGAGGAGAAGTTAGTAAGTTTCTGGGGGTAGTCCGAAAGCTTGTGTGTGATTGAGTAAGTAAACTACGAGGTAGTCGAAAAGCTCAAGGCCGGGTTGAGTAAGTAAACTACGCGGGAGTAGTCGAAAAACTTCGTACGAGTTGAGTAAGTAAACTACGAGGTAGTCGTCGAAAAGCTCATAAGTTGATAGTGAATTTCTCTCAAGAGCCCGGAGAGAGTGGACGTAGGAGCTTGAGTCTCTCGAACCACTATAATTGTTGTGTTCTTTATTGCTTTCCTTATCCGGCTTATCTGTTACATTGACTTGATTTTGAAAGCATACTTTTCAATCGATATTCGGGTTGGAATCAATCCACCGAAGTTGCATAAGTGAATCACGACTTAATCACTATTTCATAAAGGGAAGGTTTTTCTCGCAAAGCTTAAAACGAAAGTATAAACTAAGGGCCAAACCATTCTTTAAACCGAACCGAGTAGCTAGAATGAGATAGTTACCAAACCGAACGCATTTCTTACGAGGGTTCGAAGAAGTTAGTTATCCGATCCAAGCAACTCAGGATCTCTGACACTCGGACTCGGTTGGGATTATCCGAGGTTTACGAAAAGCGATCACCGGGATCAAGAGATCTCGATGGACTTTTGACTCGAGCGATCTTTTCTCGAAACCTAATCTTCGTGATTATCGACCCCAAGTTCGACCTCGATGAAAAAAAAAAGTTTTAAAAACACTGAACACGTGTATTCCCCATACACGTGTAAGACTCGTTTGCACCGGGACCAACACTTGTGTTATTTGGTTATAGATTTGTGTTTGTATAGTCGAGTTCAGAATACACCAACAATCACTGTAACATAAACCATTGTATACAAATAGTGTCACCCACCTTATAACTTTATAGATAAGTTAGAACTGTTTTTGAATACTTTTGCAGAAACTCAAGTTGTAGGGACGTCCCGAGCCTCTAGTCCGAAGCACTCCTCCCAGCACGTTTTCTTGAAAGTTTAATTATTATCAGAACCTCTTGATTCATTACATTACTTAATAATATTCCTTCCTTTATATTCTCATAAGTAATATCATAATCACCAATTAAAACAAACAATCAAGTAAAATTGAACATGTATCTATTTATGCACCTTAGCAAATAATAATTTATGGTACCATTCATCTTTAATTTAAACATGTATTTCTCTTAAACAATTAAAAAGAAGTAACAAATAAATTCTAATGATTATCTCATAAGCATGGAGATAATAATGAAAATAATAATTTTGATATGATTATATATATCAATGGAAATAGTAACATCACTTTTATTTAAAAATTATAATATATATTTATAATAATATTTTATAATATTAAGAGCACATTTATAATAATATAATATTAATAATAATATAATAATAGCATGTATTTATGATAGATAATAATAATAGCTCATGTATATATATTGTAGTAGTAAGCATAAATATACACAGGACGCGTAAATTAATATTAACTAAGTTTATATATATGAGTGACAAGTAGGATGACAATAATAATTATTATACTATGTACATAACAATATACCTTTCTCATTTTTAAGTGACAATTGATCAAACAAATAAATAGAGTAGACTTACAAACACTAAATATTAATTTATGAGACAAGAACACGTCATTTTTCTATATATTTGCTAGATTAATAATCTAAAGTGAAAGAGTATTTTTTTAAGTATAATTTTTCAATATTAGTAGAATGCAAGTATATAAATTATTTCACAAATATATAATTTGATGATCAAAAGATTGGACACTTTATTACTCAATTAAATTAGTGTATACTTAGATTAGTATATTATTAAACATATACTTTACAAAAGTATAAGGATAGTAGTAATAGAAAAACTATTAATTAATAGCATTAATAATTTAGGTGGAAGTATGATAATAATAATATAGATGTATTTAGTAATTAAAATAATAACATTATAGTTTTAAAATTAAAAGTGATAAAAATATTTAGCACACCACACTTTGCAAAACTGATATTCCAGGTTACACACACATGATAATAATAATAATAACTAGTATTTTCTTTGTTAGCAATTATAATAATAATAATAAAACTATTTATAATAATATTATACTACTCTTATTGATTACTCACATCAGCACATATTCACACTTGACACAATAATAGATTAATATATTAATACATATAGTATATACATATATGTAAACACACACGCACGCAACAACACACACATCACGCTTCTCTCTCTTCACTTTCCAGAAACACACACCCACACTAAACGCACAGAGCACCAGAATTTAACAACACCATGGAAGAAGAGAAGATTAAGAAGAGACACGCAGCCACATACTCAAAAGCAAGCAAACGAGAAGATGATTCAGTTTTAAGAGAAAAGGGAGGGTTTTTAACCGTAATTTTTCCGGCGACAAATCGAAGGCATCTCGGGTCCGATCATTAAATTGTTTGAGGGCTTTTGTTCTACTCGTCAAGGGCTTTCAATTGGTACCAGAATCGAGACCAACCGTGCAGCGGTGCGACGGCGGCGTTATTGGAAAAGGTAAGATTCGAAACTTTAAATTGAAATTACTTTCAAATGAAGAGTTATATGAACGATCGGTTTGTGTATTTAGATTACCCGTGTATGGATTTGATGCAACGACGAAGGTCGCCGGCGGCCGGTTTTCGGCCGTGGTGTTCCGGCGGAGGCGTTGGGAGACCGAATTGGTTGAGGGATTTTGTATTTCTGGTGGTGGTCTTTAATTTTTTATATAGTTAGATGTATTTTGGGACTGGTTCAATTAGAGGCAGTAGCTTCAATTTCTTTGGTGATGGTGGATTAGAGATTGTTGAGAGATGAAGGAGGTGGGTGCTTGGTGGTGAAGGTGGCGTGAGTTTTGGTGAGTTGTATCCTCTAATTGTGTAGGCTTAGTGTTTGAGGGGGTGGAGGAATACGGCAGAGTCGCCGGTGTCCGTTTCCGATGGGGTTGGCCGCTGCGCCACTTGGGATGGGGGGAGGAAGAAGAGGGTGGTTTCGTTATGCAGAATTGAGTAGGAAGGAGAAGGAGAGATGGTGCAATTTCTTTCTTAGCCAAGCTCCTATTATATAGGAAGAGATGTACACATGAACAGCATATACATATGTATTATGAAATCCAAATAAAATACTGTACTAACTAGTATGTATGTATCGATGAATAGTGTAATATGCAGATTTTGTATTTCTATCTCATTTTGTAGTAGTGTATATATTATTTCTCATTTAGGGAAGAAGATAGTATTAAGTATCTAACAAAGTCCAATTAAGAAAATGACCGAGGCCCAAAGTAAATCAAATGTCGAATGGAGACCCAACGGATTAACCCAACGACTAATAATATTTCGGCCCAAGTGATAAAAGAAACTAAATATGAAAGGCCACTTAAAGCAACAATATGTTTGTCCAATTTGACACAACCATGATCATTTATTTCAAGACCTATTTTTAATCTAAGAGTGGGTTTGAAAATGTTCAATATTAGAAAACAAACTCCGATGAGAGCAATATTAATATCATGGACAAAGACAAGGCAAATGATAATCTTTGTAATTAAGAATATCTTATTTATTAGATATCATAATTGTTATGATGGTGAATTAAATTAATTACGTTTATATATTTTCGCATCAAAGTTAGAAGTAACTAGAAAATATTACCTTATTAAAATTATCATGTTTTTCATTAGTGTTGAGTTGCTAAGCGCAATAAAATAATTGATTTAAATTATTAGACTTCTTCTATTTTAAGTTTCAATAATATAATAAAATAATCAAACCTTATACTTTCATTTAATTCTTTATTATGTGTTACGAGTGCTCCAAGCTCAAAATGTTCGTCCGTCTTCCTGAAATCAAATCTTTTGAAAACATAGAGCGTTGTTAATATAATTGAAAACTCATAAATCGCTTATCCTTTTATTTCTTATTAATTTTGGGACGGGGTGTTACAGATACTATGTAAATGGTTACAATTTCCATACGGTGGAGTATGCATCGACCAGATCTACTGCAAACAGTGGAGTTTGCATTAACAGTGCAATGTTCAATGGAGAAAGCTATGACTACTTCGGACACCTGCAAGAAATCGTTGAAGTAGGATATAAGGGGTTCCCTGAGAAGACTGTTGTGTTGTTCAAGTGTGATTGGTATGATCCATCTGCTTCAGGAACAAGGATTCATCCCGAATAAAACTGGTCGATGTTCATAGAAGAATAAAATATCCGGGGTATGATTCGTTTGTGTTTGCTGCTCAGGTTTTCCAAGTATAATCTTTCAAGACGATCCGTGTTCAAGAGCAAATAATGAATGGATGGTTGTTTGCAAAGTAAAGGCGAGATCACTGGTGCAAGTTCCTAAACCGGATTCAACTGTCGCGGTTGACGACACTCCGTTCCAAACAGAATAAGTTGATGCTCAAACTGAAGTGCATACATGAGATTTCAATCTTTTCGTAGACTTAACAGCTGCAAATCAAGATTTGATAGAGATTGACAATGGCGGGGAGGATAACGAGTATGATGAAGATGAGGATGTGAATGAGAATGAAGATGGTGAGGAAGAGGAGGATGAAGAGGAGGAGGACAAATGATAATTATATTGTCTTTCATTTGTAATATTTCATGTTGACAATTATATTTGCACATTACATGTTATTTGACATTGCTTAACATAATTTATTTTTTGCTAATTATCAAATATAAAAACTATAATTAAATAAGATAATTGAAATAAAGAATTTAAAAAAAATTTGAAAAAAATGAATTTTAAATAAATGTACAATTAATTTTATTCAAAATAATTAAAAAAAATACAATTTTAATATAATATAATATAATTAAATTTATAAATAAAAAATATAAATTATTATATTAATGTAATTGAATAATTAAATAAGATAATTAAAATAAAGAATTTTAAAAAATTGAAAAAAAATGAATTGTAAATTAATATAGAATTATTTTTATTAAAAATAAATAAAATAAATAAATTTTAATATAATATAATTTATAAATAAAAATTATAAATTATTATATTAAAATGTAATTAAATAATTAAATAAGATAATTAAAATAAAGAATTTAAAAAAAATTGAAAAAAATGAATTGTAAATTAATATAGAATTAATTTTATTAAAAATAAGTAAAAAAAAATATAAAGAATTTAAAAAAAAATTGAAAAAAATGAATTGTAAATTAATATAGAATTAATTTTATTAAAAATAAGTAAAAAAAATATAATTTTAATATAATATAATTCAATTAAAATTTATAAATAAAAAATATAAATTACTATATTAAAATATAATTGAATTATTAAATAAGATAATAAAAATAAAGACTTTAAAAAAAATGAAAAAAAAATAATTTTAGGACATATAGAATTAATTTCATTAAGTAAACGCAAGAAAGCAACTGCCCGAGCGGAATTGATCCCCGCTCAGGCGCCAAGGTCTCGTGTTCAGTCCCCCATGGAGTGAATAATTGTCTCATTTAATTGGGAGGCTTGGTGGCTTATATATGAGATGCTTAGTGGTTGGGTTCGAGATGGTCCGTGGCTCGGGTGGTTCGGTGCCCCCCCGGGTGCCCCCGGGCCCGGGTTCGAACCACCGCGATTCATTTTTTTTCGAAAATTCACGATTTAGCGACGGTTATAGTGATATATTTAGCGACGAAAATAACCGTCGCTAATAACGACGGTTTATAACTGTCGCACATTTCGACGGATAATACCGTCGCTAATACCGAAGGATAATTGTCACTGTTAACGACAGTTTTATGACGTCATAACCGTCGACAATATATCGACAGTTTAGTGACGGTTTTAGCGACGGCTTTTCTAACACGGGTCCGGGCCCATATAACCATTGACAAAACCGTCGCTATGTTGCGATGGTAAAAAGCCATCGATATTTCGCGATGGATAAAAGCCGTCACTAGTTAGCGATGGAGTGGGAAAAACCGTTGCTAAATGTTAGCGACCCTCATTTTCCAGACGGATGAAAAACCGTCGCTAAAACCATCGCAAATCCTTATTGCGATGGTTTTAACCGTCGTAAAACACCGTCTTTTTTGTAGTGTGCACCCTTACGATTTTGGTCCCAACACTCGCTATTTTGGTCCCAAATTCATTTTTTTTTTACACTTTTTGACCTGCCGTTACGTTTTCCGTTAATGTTTGTTGCAGTTTTGATCCCACAAGTTTCACAGTCAATAGGGGCGCGTGGGTCAGTTTATAGAGGAAAAAAATTACAGTTTTGGTCCCAGGCGATTTTCTACTCTATTTTTCTCAATTTTTTTAATTTTCGAAAGGGAAAATGACACTTTTTTGGCACCTTTTTGGCGCCATATTCACTTATATATATGCGGCAAAATCCTGACTCATTCATAGCAACCAAACAGAAAAAAAAAAAAAAAAAAAAGCATGAGCAAGGAAGGAGCTTCATCATCCTCCTCAACACAAAAATGCTAACATCATCTCGTGTGCTATTTCGATAAACTTATAGTCATATATGTGTCTCAAAGGCTAAAAAGCTGCAAAGGTAAGTTGTTCCATACCTGTATTGACTCCATATGTGGTGGCTGCAATTTCTTTGTTTGGTCAAATGAACATGATGTGGTTGGGAAAGCATGTTTCCTTGAATGATGAGGAGAATTGACAACCTAGTTGCTGAAAACTTGGGCCTGACTCGGAATTTAAAAGATGTAGCTCATGGGGAAAGAAACACTATTGAAATGTCTGAAGAAATGAAGAAGCAACTAATAATTCTGTCTTAGACACCTACTATCTTCAAATGGAAGGGTTGAATCTATGTGTAAAAAGCAGGGCTTGAACCTATGTATTTGGGATCCTACTATTTTGTAAAAGTCTCAACTTATATATTTGGGCACCTAGCTAGTACTTCCTATTGTTCAATGAAAACAGAACATAGTTCAATGAAAACAACTCCACAACATCACAATCCCATTCTCACAAACTGACACAAAATTCATAGTTCAATGAAACATAACATAGTGCATCCACAATACATATCATAATACAATCCCATTGTCAAAACAAAATAACACAATTTCAGCAGAATTTTCAGTTAATTAAACAAAACCCACGACACCCATCAGAATCCCATTGTCTAAAACAGAACAATCCTATTGTCTAAAACATTATAACCCTAGAGCTAGCATAATGGCAACAATACGTAAAAAGCGATATTGAAATCACCTTTATATATTAAGAACAAAGTTCCCAACTCTGGCTTGTGCATAATGACGATCCACATTTAGTATGATTTCATCTTCTTGATCCTCACTGAAAATGAATAAGCAAATCATAAAATTGCAGATAGAGTACAAAATTTGAACTGAATTAAGGTTTAGGGCCACAATATGTCATTATGTTGGAGGGAAAATGGTACTTTTCTGTAAAGTCCAAAATCAATTCAAGTAAAGGAAACGTTGATAAACATTAATATTTTAATAACACTCTAACAATTCTTCTCCGACTGTACTGGATAAGATGCAGCCCTGTTTCAGGTGAGAAACTAACAGAAAGCAGGGATTTTCCTTACCCATAAATTTCACCTGCCTGAAATTCTGGTTTTCACAGAGATGAAAGACGGAAAATATCTTTGTATAAAGGCGAAATCGAGTTTTAATTTATCAATCAAAGAAAAGATTTAGAAGCCGTAAAAAATATCTGATTTTAACAGAGACGGGGAACATATCTTTGTATGCACAACAACAACACTCAAGAAAGAGTTCACGTAAACCTAATTCTCAGAGAACTTACTGATCATTAGACAAAAGATTAATCATATATTCCTTTGGCAATTGGATAGACGAGATAGTATTGAGAATGTGAAGATGGCCATGCATGATTACATGAGAGAGCATGTGCACGAGAAGGAGCATGGCAAAAGGATGGACCACAATCAGTACAACCGAGCTGTTATGAGGAAATATACAGCTAGCCCTAATCGAATATTATATGTAGGAGTGTGTGTCGTTGGCTTTGTCTAGTAGTGAGTAGCAAATAATACAGGAACACGTGTAGATGTTATCCTCATTGTAGTTTTGGCTATATATATATTGTATCTGATGAATGAAAGAATGGAATGAAAACAATACACTTTATGAGCTCAATATTCGAGTAATACTTTTTCCTTGTTTTACTATGACTTTATGCTATTTTCATCATGGTATCAGAGCTGCAGGTTAATCACTGCAATCTCTGTGTCTTTCCTCTTTCATTTCTCTTTGTTTTAGCTTTTAGTCATGGCTAGTGGGTCAGAAAACTCCAGATCTGATGGAGGTTCATCTGCACCCTCACAAGCCTCTTTTCATATACCTTTTCACCAAATCAATGTGGTGAAACTCACAGAAAACAATTATCTTGTGTGGAGGCAACAAGTACTTGCTGGTGTGAAAGGCCATGGGCTCGAAGGATTCATCACTGGAAGTAAAGCTTGTCCACCATAATTTCTTGAAAACTCTGAAAAAGGTGAAGGTACCATCAATCCTGAATTTGTTACTTGGAACAAACATGATCAACTTCTTGCCTCTTGGTTGTTAGGCTCTATTTCTGAAAGCTTACTCATTAGCACTGTAGGATTGAATACCTCAAAAGAAATATGGGAGAGATTAGAATCTGATTTCTCTAGTCAATCTAGAGCTAAGATTATGCAATATAAGCAGCAATTGCAGAATGTTAAGAAAGGTTCCCTTTCTATGAGGGAATACTTAAACAAGATTAAGGGATGTTGTGATCTTTTGAATGCTTCTGGTCATAGAGTCAGTGATGAGGATCATCTTCTTTACATTATATCTGGTTTAGGTGCTGAGTATAACCCTGTCATGGTCTCTATTAGTACCAGATTTGATCCTATTACTGTTTCTGAGATAAGCTCACTACTGCTCACTTTTGAGGCTAGTTTAGAAAGTGTTGTGCACACCTCTTTCAGCACAGATGGATCTAGACCATCAGTAAACCTCACTACTCAGGGAAACAAGACTGGTTTCCACAATTCTCAAGCTGGAAGAGGTGGTGGAAATGGCAACAATAGAGGTGGAAAAACATCTTTCAGAGGGGGTTCTCAGAGAGGAAGAGGTGGAGGAAGGTCCAATGGTCCTAGATGTCAAATTTGCTATAGAACAAATCACACAGCCAAGAAATGTTTCTATAGAGCCAATCTTGACTATGTCCCTTCCTCTCAGAATCAGAATCAAAACAACCACCAGCAGCAGTTCAACCATCAGCAGTTCAACATCAACAACCATAGATCATATCAGCCTTCAGTAAACTCAGCTAGCTTTGATGGTGGAGAGTCAACCATTGAAAATTCATGGTATCCTGATTCTGGTGCTTCAAGTCATGTCACTTTTGACTTGAATAACTTGAGTTTGGGATCTGAGTATCAAGGGACAGATAGAGTGCATATTGGGAATGGCACAGGTTTGCATATATCTCATCTTGGTTCTTCAATTATGACTGTGCCTAGTTCTGATAATTCCAAATATTTCTTACTTAAAAACTTGCTCCATGTTCCTCACATCAAGAAAAACTTGCTCAGTGTTTCACAATTTGCTAATGATAACCATGTGTATTTTGAGTTTCACCCCTCATATTGTCTTTTGAAGGACCAAGTCACCCATCAAGTTCTTCTACAAGGGGCTCTTGATCAGGGCCTCTACAAGTTTAGACTCACCACTTCACCAACATCTCATCCATCCATTCCACACTCTCCACTTCCATCATCTCAAGTAAACTCAGCTACTGTTTCCAGAAGTTCATCTCTTAGTCTGTGACATAAGAGACTTGGACATCCATCCTATCTACTCACCAAGAAAGCATTGTCAAACCACCACATACCTTATGTTGATGATGCCAGTAGTTCTCTTTGCACTGCTTGTATGAAGGCTAAATGCCATAAGCTTCCTTTTTCACTTTCTGAAACTACTGTAGATGAGCCTTTCTCTTTGATACATTCTGACTTATGGGGTCCTGCCCCCATTGTATCTACCGATGGTTTCAGATATTATATCAGTTTTATTGATGCCTTCTCTAAATACACATGGCTTTATCTGTTGAAATTGAAATCTGATGTGTTGAAAGCCTTTACTCATTTTAAATCTCTGATTGAGACTCAGTTTAATAAAAAGATCAAAATCATGCAAACAGATGGTGGAACTGAGTTTAAATCCTTAATTCCCACATTCAATGAATCTGGTATCATCCATCAGATTTCATGTTCATACACTCCACAACAAAATGGAACTGCAGAAAGAATGCATAGACACATTGTTGAACATGCTCTAGTTATTCTCTCTCACTCTCAGGTTCCATTAATTCACTGGGATGATGCATTTTCTACAAGTGTCTATCTCATCAATAGAACACCATCTGCTTCACTGCAATACAAAACTCCACTTGAAATTCTCACTGGAAAAAGGCCTGATTATCACAGATTGAAAACCTTTGGCTGTTTGTGTTATCCTTATTTGAGACCCTATACTGATCATAAACTTGAGAATAGATCAGAAAAGTGTGTTTTCCTAGGATATAACTCTCAATATAAAGGATACAAAGCTCTACTGCCTGACAACAGGATCATCATTACTAGACATATGTTCTTTGATGAGAAGTCCTTCCCTTTTTCTGCAGACACACCAGCTCACTTCACTGAAACTCCATCTTCTCCCTCATTTATATCATCTCTTCCATTCTCATCTCATGAGACCACTACTCCACCTCCATCACCTACACCTTCTACTCCATCATCTTCTTCATCATCTCACTCTTTTCACTCATCTCCACATCATAGTCATGAATCTCACCCATACAGTCCATCATCTTCTCACTCTCATTCTGCTAATACTCCCTCTCATGGCCAGTCATATGTTGAATCACCAAGGTTAGATATTGAAAATCATATTGTTTCTCATAACTCTCTAGAATGTATAGATGCACAAGTTCAACCACCCTCAGAATTTGCATCCCATGATTACTAGAGGAAAAGATGGGATTTTCAAACCAAAAGCTTATGCATTATCCACTGGATCAGATGTTGAGCCACTTAATCACATTGAAGCTCTCACTGATCCTAATTGGAAAGCTGCTATGGAAGTTGAATATGCAGCATTGATGAAGAATGGTACATGGGATCTTACAACATTACCTCCTACACACAGTTCTGTAGGTTGTAAGTGGGTGTTCAAACTTAAGAAACATGCAGATGGATCAATAGCAAGATACAAAGCCAGGCTTGTTGCTAAGGGCTACACTCAAGTTCCAGGTTTTGACTACATTGACACCTTTTCTCTAGTAGTTAAACCTGTTACTGTCAAAATTTTGTTGTCCATTTCTCTATACCACTCTTGGCCCTTACATCAACTTGATGTTGATAATGCCTTTTTGAATGGTGATTTGGATTTTGAGCTCTACATGGTACAACCCCCCTGGTTTTGAGTTAGCAAAGGGGCACAACATGGTCTGCAAACTCAAAAAGTCTATTTATGGTCTAAAACAGGCTTCAAGAGCATGGACTTCAAAATTTGCATATGTGCTCAAGAACCTTGGTGTTTCTATTTCTCAAGCTGATAATTCATTGTTTTATAAACATCAGAAGAATGCCACTTTCTTTATAGTGGCCTATGTTGATGATATCATCATCACTGGTTCACATCCTACAGAAATCAGGAAGGTGATTGGTGATTTAAGGAAATTCTTTTCACTTAAAGACTTAGGTGAACTGAATTATTTCCTTGGGATAGAGATTAAGAGATCTGATCATGGAATATTTCTTTCACAAAAGAAGTATGTGCAAGAGCTATTGAAAAGAGCAGGAATGGAATCTGCTAATGGACTTAACACACCTATGATCACAGGAAATCAACTATCCAAATTTGATGGTGATCCCATTCCTGATCCACAGAAATACAGAAGCCTAGTAGGTGCTTTTGTTGGGATTATACTGGAAAGTATGCTTTTACTTTGTATAATCAGACTAACTGAATTTCGGACTTATTTACTGAAATAAATTGTTTATCACTGATGCTTTAAATATCATTGAATGTTACATATATTTACTGCATAACTGTTCATTAAATAGTACGTGTTACATTGTAGTTAATTTAGTGATACTAAGATCACAGAAGATTAAATTAACAGTTCCTTGTAACTAAAAGTACACCATTCACGACCTAGATGGAAATGAACAATCCATCGTGAAAGGTTGTAGTGTAAGGCTCAGGTTGGTTTGTCTTGATCAAGGGATTACACTAGTGCATGACTGATGCATTGAAGAGGACCTACAGGAGGACAAATTCTTCAGAACTGAACTAGGAAGAATTAGACCGCAGTGGTTAGTTATTTCTTAATCTTCGTCCCTTAAATAGGATTGTGTGTGGTTAGTAACTATTGCTTTGACTTATTATGGGAAGAGAATCAGTGAGATTAAATACCCTATATCTTGGGCAATATTATTGGTCACATGCGATTGCTAAGATTTAATACGGAGAATCGTGTGCAAGTACGCTTGTTCGATTTGCCCCCTTGGGACGTTCATAAGTTTTATCATACCAAATCTTGCAAGTGGAACTAGTTTCCGGTATGGATAATAATGTTGAACCGTTCCTTTACCAAGGATAAAAGATATTGATTAATGGAAAGCTATTTCAGTGGCTTGAATTAATTAATGGACTAGACAATCTTAAACACGGGAAATAATAACCGGGAGCCATATTAACTGTAATATGGGTTAAGATGGATAGTGCAATATTAATTATGTAGTGGGATTAATTAATATTTATGGGCTTGAATAATATTGTGGCTCAATATTGATAATTCAAGGTCCATTGGAAGGTCCAATCTTAATTCTCCTAAAGGCCCCCCAAGTAGCCCAAGATAAAGTCCAATAACTGAAAAATGTGTTTAAAAATAAAATAAATTTGTTGCTATATTTCCTTGTTTTTTCGAAAATTATGGATAAAAGGGGAGAAAGATTTTCTTTGAATTTTGTTATGTAATGAAGATATGTATTCTTGGAATACAAGATTATCTCATTAAATTCAAGAAATCTCCCACTTGGTTATTCATATAGATAAGTTTCGAAAATTTTGAAATATGAGGGAAAGAAAGATTTTCTTGATTTTCTTGAAAAGATATTATGGAAGATATGTATTTCTTGAAGTACAAGTATATCTCATAAATTCAAGAAGATCCAAATCTTGGAATCTTGGACCCTAATATTTCAAAAATCACCATAGCAAGATGAGGTGGGATTTTTGTGGAATATTTTAATTATGGGGAAAAGAATATAGGAGATATATTCAAGATTTCTTGGAGATCAAGAAAAGATTCTCCCACATTGATTTTTCCCCAATATTTCGACCACCACCTATCTATAAATAGGGGATGATTCTTTCATTCCCAAGTACAATTCCATGTGCTGGAAAAATTAGTAAATCCACAAAAGTGGTGCAACAAAGTTTATTTTTCCTTTTGTTAATTGTTCGCGAGTATCCTTCCACCGGATTGTCGAACAAGGACGTGGGAATACTTGAGAAGGACTTTTGGTGTGTTTTCATATACAAGACCATTGTCATTCCAAGAGGTAAGTTCACGTAAACTCGTAGTATTTCCGCATGCGTAGGATTTACGTGAATTGTTTATATGCATGATTTGTTGTTGAATTATTATTTGAATTAATATGGGTTAATTCATGCTAGTAATAATTGTCAAGAATTAAATTTGTATTTAAATATTCATCCCGAATAGATCCGGGCAATTAATTCCCCAACAACTAGTATCAGAGCCTCGGTTTTGGGCTCTGAATTTTAAATTGTAATTTAATTCACTGTCATTAAATTTTGAAATTGGATAGTAGAATTGCTAGATGTTTTTTGCAGGTATCCAATTGTCATGGAATTTAATGTGTTTAATTTATGCATGCATATAAATTGTGGTTTTTTTAATTCGATTCGTTCGGATTCGTTTTGCCTCGTGAGAAAATCCACGAGTAGATTAGTATTTATTTGATTTTATCAATGTAATAGACTAGTCTAGATCTAGGTTTATTTATTTTGTAAATAAATTGTAACCGGATCGGAAACGGAGGCGGAGATGAAGAATTAAAAGACGGGATCCAAAACTGGGCGTAGGCAGCGTGCGTTGAGCAAAGCGTGCCAAGGGAGGCACGCGCTGGCGACGCGACGCTATGGCGCCAAGACGGGCGTAGGGCGAGGCCGAGGGGCCGAAGACGCGACCGACGGCGACGCTGGCGGCGCAGGCGGGCGGTACCGCCCTAGGCGCTGGGCGACGGGCGACGCTGGGCGATGTAACGGGCGACGCGCGCACGGGCGGGCGATGCTGCCGAGGCGTGGCGAGGGATGCGTCAGCGTCGGGCAAAAGCTGCCGAGATGGGCGCGGGCGATGCGCCGGGCGCTTTGGCGCGTGCGCACGGGCGCCATTCGACATGGCCGGGGGAGTGCTAGGCGGGCACTCCGACCCGCGAGCTGGTCGATGAAGTGGCTAGACAAGGCATTTTTTTGAAACGATCAAGTGGGAGCTTTTCGAGACGAACGATGAAGGCAATGAAGACGATTTCTCAAGATCAAAACATAACAAAATTAACCATGCCACTGTTACAAGGCCTGAAATAGCTTTCTCTATAAACAAAGTGAGTCAGTTCATGCAAAACCAACTCCACACTCACTTAAAGGTTGTCAAAAGAATCCTCAGATACCTAGCTGGAACACAGAAATTTGGCCTCAATCTGCAAAAACCAGAAGACATGAGAGTTGTTGCATTTGCTGATGCAGATTGGGCAGCAGATGTAGATGACAGAAGATCAGTCTCTGGTCATTGTGTATATGTGGGTGGTAATTTGGTATCTTGGAGTTCAAAGAAGCAAGTAACTGTTTCAAGATCATCCACTGAAGCTGAATATAGGAGTCTTGCAACAGCTACTTGTGAAGTCATGTGGATTCAATCTTTACTGATGGAAATTCACCAGATGAGCAACATGATTCCTACCATTTGGGTAGACAATCAAGGTGTTATTTCATTGGCAAGTAATCCAGTGTTTCACTCAAGGACAAAACACTTGGAGTTGGACCTTCATTTCATCAGAGAAAAAGTTTCAAGAAAATAAGTTCAAGTGCTGCATGTGCCAAGTTTGGATCAAACAGATGACATCTTCACAAAACCGCTTGTAGGACAATTCTTCTATCGCCTACGTAACAAGTTGAATGTGAGACTTGAAGGCTCTTTCGAATTGAAGGGGCATATTGAGAATGTGAAGATGGCCATGCATGATTACATGAGAGAGCATGTGCATGAGAAGGAGCATGTTATGAGGAAATATACAGCTAGCCCTAATCGAATATTACATGTAGGGAGTGTGTCATTAGCTTTGTCTAGTAGTGAGTAGCAAATAATAGAGGAACACGTGTAGATGTTATCCTCATTGTAGTTTTGGCTATATATATGTTGTATCTGATGAATGAAAGAATGGAATGAAAACAATACACTTTATGAGCTTAATATTCGAGTAATACTTTTTCCTTGTTTTACTATGACTTTATGCTATTTTCATCAGATAGCTTTCGAGTTCAAAACTCACATAAGCATCGATACACTCGTGATGCACTTGCTCATTAGAGAGCTTAACCGCATCCCAATTATGAGCCACCAGCGGCCTCTCCACGTCTTTTCCATGTAAAAACACCCGTCGTTCACTCAGCCTCGCGTTTTCCAGATCCTGCTGATTATAATATCGGCCCGCCCCGAGGCTACCCAAATCAGCGTGCCTGGCGCCTACCCCAAGGCCAAACTCTCGTTGCAGCTGCGCAAACTTGGAGTCTATCCCCACGCCAACGAACGTGTTGTTTCGATTGGAGAGGAATCGGGCGAGTGAGCTCAGGACTGACGTGGGCTCGAAGACGAGGCAGCTGCGGCGGACGCAGAGCACGAGAAGGGTGCGGTTCTTGAGGTCGAGGTCGACGATGAGGCGGAGGGGATTGCCTTTGTTTTTGGACTCCACATTGTTGATCCACTCGTCGGCATTTTTGTTGAGGGCGGTGACGATGGTGGAAGATTTTTTTGTCAAAGATGACAACGTCGTAGGTCTGCTCTGTGAAATCAAAGTAGGTAATAAGGTAGCTGGAAGACACGGAAATAAAGGCGAAATAGGCACAAGGAAAGAGCAGCAGGCCGGACCAGCCTACAAAAATGAAACGGTCCCTCCGCAACCAGTCATCCATAATATCAAATAAATCATTTTTGTCTTTGGTAAATTTACCAAGGGCTATAGTCATAGCGATCCTCCTATTCAACTACTTCGACCATTTCCGAGCACTCTTTCATCTCCGATGTGAACTAGTTAACTATCGGATCCTACCTACCTTAGCGCTAGATGGTTGGCTACTCAATATCAGAGCAGAGCTGGAGAGAGAGCTCTTACTATAACTATAAGAAAGCGCTTCCTGAGAAAGAAGGCTTGAACTAGACCAAGATCACACTCGAAATTATGTATCTACTTATCGTATTTTTGCCCCTCCTCGGTAGTTCCGTAGCAGGTTTTTTCGGACGTTTTCTAGGCTCAGAAGGAACCGCAATAATTCGGTCTCTCCCTGCCTTTAATCATTGGAAGTTCGATCAAAGCATTCTTATATGCATCTCCTGTTGTTAAACAAACTAACCGGCTTTTTCCAAGGGCGGCAGGTAGGCTAGTTACAATTGCTAAGTAAAGATTATTCCTGGAGTGACTACCCTTACACTCACTCGCTTGCCCAAGCTCGTTTCGTTTGCTTGAGGTTGCTAGTAGCTAGTTCAGGATGTTTAAGGTGCGCTTGCTTTTTCCCAGCAAAGATACTGTTGACAGCTCAATTCGTAAGTTCACACTAGTCAGTACAACTTTTTTTGAAAGAACATGGGAATTAACACCATTCATATGAAGAGACAACAAAGGGGAAGCCCTCTCTCTATCTCGGTCTTGGTTTAGCATCATATATTGACCTGGAGAAAATTTTGATTGGTTGTAGTACGGATTAAGGAGCAGCTCCTCCATACTGTGGCTGTGGAGGTGGGTTCTGCCGCCGCCTGATAGAGGCTGAAGCGGGGGCCACCAGAGCTATCTACATCGAAAGATTTCCGTCTACCAAGACTCGACCTAAGCTTGATTTAGCTTCATCTCATTCTTATTCTTGGAAAAAACCAAGGCGATTGAAGAGCAAGTCTCCCTTTTTTGGGAAGCAGGAGTTGTCATTCAGTCAATCAATAAATTAGGAGAGTAGGTGAGAGCAATTGATCAAGAACATCTATTCTAGTTCTACCCAGTAAGACGAAGTCGACTAACTAAAGTGCAACCTTAGGTTCTTAGTCGGAAAGGTCGAAGAAGGAAAGCAGTCTTGTCCACATTCTACCCCTCAGAAGCAGAGTTAGAACTAGGAGTGGAATGCACAGATCTATTATCTAAGCAATTTCTTGAACTGGATCAAGCAAATCCTCACTTTTGCACCTAGGCGAGTAGGCATTTTTTATCCAGAAATTATTCGTGTATATATTTCACAGAAACGTGAAATCAAAGTAGGCAATAAAGTAGCTGGAAGACACGGAAACAAAGGTATCATTTCAAAAATTTTGCCTATGCTATTCTTAGCATCTCGAGAGAAGCAGTCGATTAGTGTGTTGGGATTATACTGAAAAGTATGTCTTTTACTTTGTATAATCGAAACTGAATTTCTCAGACTTATTTACTGAAATAAATAGTTTATCACTGATGCTTTAAATATCATTGAATGTTACATATATTTACTGCATAACTGTTCAATACGTCGTACGTGTTACATTGTAGTTAATTTAGTGATACCAGATCACAGAATTAAATTAACAGTCCCTTGTAACTAAAAGTACGCTATTCACGACCTAGATGGAAATGAACAACCCATCGTGAAAGGTTTAAGTGTAAGGCTCAGATTGGCTTGTCTTGACCAAGAGATTACACTAGTGCATGACTAATGCACTGAATAGGACCTACAGGAGGATAAATTCTTCAGAACTGAACAAGGAAGAATTAGACCTCAGTGGTTCGTTATTTCTTAACCTTCGTCCCTTAAATAGGATCACGTGGGATTGGTAACTATTGCTTTGACTTATCATGGGTAGCGAATCAAAGAGATTCAATACTTTTTATCTTGGGCAATATTATTGGTCACATGTGATTGCTAAGATTTAATACTGAAGAATCGTGTGCAAAGTACGCTTGTTTGATTTGCCCCTTGGGAGGTTCATAAGCTTTATCATACCAAATCTTGCAAGTGGAATTAGTTTCCGTATGGATAATAATGTTGAACCGTTCCTCGACCAAGGACAAAAAGATGTTAATTAATGGAAAGCTATTTCAAAGGGCTTGAATTAATTAATGGGCTAGATAATCTTAAACACGGGAAATAATGACCGGAGCCATATTGATCGTAATATATGGGTTAGATGGATAGTGCAATATTAATTATGTAGTGGGATTAATTAATATTTATGGGCTTGAATTATATTGTGGCTCAATATTAGATATTCAAAGTCCATTAGAAGGTCCAATCTTAATTCTCCTAAAGGCCCCCTGAGTAGCCCAACATATAGTCCATTAACTTAAAAGGTGATTAAAATAAAATAAATATTGTTGCTTAATTTTTCCTAAATATTTCGAAATTATAGATATAGTAGGGAGAAATATTTTTCTTTGAATTTTGTTATGGAATGAAGATATGTATTCTTGGAATACAAGATTATCTCATTAAATTCAAGAAATCTCCCACTTGGTTATCTATATAGAATTTTCGAAATTTTTGAATATAATGGGCAAGAAAGATTTTCTTGATTTTCTTAAAAAGATATTATGGAAGATATGTATTTCTTGAAATACAAGAATATCTCATAAATTCAAGAAGATCCAAATCTTGGATTCTTGCATCATTTTTTCGAAAATACCTGGGAAGTCCTTTTTGTTAGTCCGTCCGACCGAAGTCACTGTCATCCCGAGAGGTACGTTCACGTAAACCCGTAGATTCCGCATGCGTAGGTTTTACGTGGCTTTTTATATGCATGATATGTTGTTGCAATTATTATTTGAATTAATATAGGATTAATTCATGCTAGTAATAATTAATGAATTAAATTTGTATTTAAATATTCACCCCGAATAGATCTCGTGGCAACTCATTCCCCAACAAGGTATCGTCGAGCCACGGTTTAAGCTCAATTTTTTTAAATTGTAATTTAATTAAATGGACATTAAATTTGAAATTGGATAGTAGAACTGTTAGATCTGTTTTGCAGGTATCCAATTGTCATGGATTTTAATGTGTTTATTTATGCATGCATATAAATTGTGGTTTTAATTCGATTCGTTCGGATTTGTTTTGCCTCGTGAGAAAATCCACGAGTAGACTAGGATTTGTTTGATTTGATCAATGTAATAGACTAGTCTAGATCTAGGTTTATTTATTTTTGTAAATAAATTGTAACCGGATCGGGAACGAAGAGACGAAGAATTAAAGGACAAAATCCAGAACCGGGCGTAGGCGGCGCGGGCGCGCGCTGGCACGCACGGGCGCAGGGCGAGGCCGGGCCGGCCGAGCGCGCGCGAGGAGCAGGCCGCGCGCACGGGCGGGCGCAAGGCGCACGCGGTACCGTGCGCGCATCAGGCCAAGCGGACGGGGCGGCCGCACGCGGGCGCGCGCAGGGACGCGGGGCTGCCGAGGTCGCGGGCGAGGCGGAGGCGGGCGAGCGCGGATGCGCGCGTCGCCTGCCGAGAGCTGCCGACGCCTGCCGAGGCGTGCCGAGGCACTGGCGGGCGCGGCCCGCCGGGCGGTGCCGAGGCTGCCGAGGCTGTTCTAGGCCAAGTGGCCGGCCGGATGCGGGCGTGCATCCCGGCTGCGAGCTGCTTGGCGTGGCGTTTCGAGACGAAGTATTTTTTCGAGACGAACGAGTGGGAGAAATTCGAGACGTGTTTCTTCAAGATCAAGTCAAGAAAAATCAAACCATGACAATTGGATAATTTGTGCCCAATATGTTTATTTTTCTGTTTTGCTTGATTTATTTGTGCTATCTTATGCTTTATTTAATTTGTCTAAAGATATGATAATCTTGATCTTCCTTGTGAATCTTGCCAAATCTTAGAATATATCTTGGAAAATCTTGTCTATTAACTTTAGTTGCAAAAGTAGGACAATTCCTTGCCATATAATCTTGCACATATTATTGGGTCCAAAAACCCTCGTTCGCATCATTCCCGTCCCCTTCAATATCGTCCTTGTCCTCAAGGATCAATTATGGGAACACTCTCTTATCGAGCCTAAATCCCCCTTTATCTAATCGCCATTTGCTTGCCACCAAATAATTGTGCTCAAAATTATCAGCTGTTCGGGTGTGGCAAAAAATCTTTAAACTATAGTGCAGACTTTTCGTAGTACTATCAACAAAATAACTATCATTAGTTATAAAAAAAATAATTATTATTATGGGAGTCAAAACCTTTATCTTCATCGAAGTAGGACTTGGCGGACATCACCCAAGAAATTTGCATTATGAACGACATAGTTCATTTCAAAATTTTGCCACGAATCATCTGCGAGCTCGGTATCTTACAGGGGGAAGCACTTGGTCAAATACGGGCTGCTCTTCATCATAAATTGGTGGCCCATCATATTTAAAATTCCCAAAATAACTCTTAGACCCAACACTATCAAAACTGTTATGACCAAACCCATATTCTTCATCATCTCCAAAATCAAATAAGGGAGATTTGTCATAATTATGAGCCTCATTAAAAGAACTTAGCCCAAGCTTAATTTCATCATCCAATGAAGAGTGCCCAACATTCATTCCTCTCGAATTAAACTCTGGCCCAAAAGAGACATCTTGTAATCCCTATCCAACAATACTAGCATCATCTTCTCGAATTAAACTCTGACCTTTTAAGTTGGAACCAACTGCAATATCCTTCATATTACACCTAGGCCCATCATTAATTAAAACCTTAATAATAACAGGCTTGATATCCTTTTCAAGAACAACCAGCGGCCCAAATATAGGGTTGAGGGCAACAGACGTGAACTGGTCACTAGGGATTCCAAGTTCTGTTGCAACAGATTGACCTTCGTCTTCAGCGGCCGCAAGATCATCTTCTTCACTGACGGCTGCAGCCATGGTCGGATCGGTGCGGCACGGCGGCAGTACAGCAGCGGTATGCAAAACAGTACGAAAATGGCTGTGGTCGTAATCAGTCAAATCGGATGGTCCAAATCTCGACATAAGTTCCTTTTTGAAATCCTTCCACCGAACGATCCGTCCTTTCTTACGATATACCCTGCTAATCCATTGCCATCAATCATTCGCTTCTCCTTCCATATAGTATGCCGCATACTTCACCCTTTCGCTACGTGCGATGTCGTTCAGCGTGAAGTATAGGTTCGTCCAGCTTAGCCATGAATTTGGGTCGCTACCATTGAACGTAAGGCAGGTTATTTTGGGCCTCTACCGTTGAACGTAGGGCAGGTTATTTCTGGCCTCCCCCTTCCTTCCATTTTGCAAACAATAATTGTTATTTTTCGTTTAATGGTGATGTTTATAGAAATGCTCCTTTATCGAATGGTTTATACTTGTTGCATTGTGGACATAATATTCTTAATATACAAAACAAACTCCCAACTTACTTGTGGCATTGTAGGCTTGGTCATGCAAATGAGAATAGGATTACAAGGTTAAGGAAGTTAGACTACTTAACCCCATTCGACTTTGAGTCCTATGGAAATTGTGAATCCTGTCTCAAGGGCAAAATGACCAACAAACCATTTTTTGGGAAAGGGGTTCGTGCCAAAGAAGTTCTAGAGCTGATCCACAGTGATGTCTGTGGACCATTGCCCACTCTAGCTATGGGTAACTTCGCCTACTTCATCACTTTTACTGATGATTTGTCAAGATATGGATATGTGTATCTCATGAAACACAAATCCGAATCTTTTGAGAAATTCAAGGAGTTTAAAGCTGAAGTAGAGAAGCAACTTGGTAAGAGTATAAAGACTCTTCGATCGGATCGAGGAGGTATTCACCTTAGCCACGAGTTCGTGGATTACTTAAAGTTACATGGAATCCAATCCCAATGGACTCCTCCCGGAACACCGCAGATAAACGGAGTATCCGAGAGGAGAAACCGAACCTTGTTAGATATGGTAAGGTCCATGATGAGCTTTTCTTCTCTCCCAACATTCTTATGGGGATACGCGTTACAAACCTTAATTTATATTCTGAATAGGATTCCATTCAAATCAGTTGAGCATACGCCATATGAACTATGGTGTGGCAAGAAGCCAACCTTTTCACATATCAAAACGTGGGGTTGCCCTGCAATTGTGAAAATGATGATCACTGATAAGTTGGAATCCAAAGGTGAAAAGGGTTGCCTTGTGGGATATCCTAAGGAAACGAGAGGATATTATTTCTATCTACCTGAGAAACAAACGATAATTGTTTCTAGGCAGGTCAGGTTCCTCGAAGAAGACTATGTCTTCAAGGACCAAGGCCGTAAGATGATAGAACTTGAAGAAATTCAAGAACCACTTGGGATTTAATGTATATGAAAATAAACCCTAATCTTTATTTGAATAAATCTCTTAGATTTATTTTCTACATATAATATCTCTACGGATTTAATTCTCAAATATGTCAAATCTCTACGATTTATTTCCATATATATTAAATCCTACAATAATATTTCATTTATTATTATTGGGAATTCTTATTTAATTAAATCCAATTTAATTAAGCATTAATAATAATTAATTCTAAATTAATTCATTATTAATTAATTCCCCATAAATTAAATATTAAATCCAATTTAACATTTAATCAACCAACTATAATCCGTAAAAGGGAACTACTTGTCGTGTGAACCATAGGCCCTCATATATCGAGCGACTAGTCAAACTAACGATCTTAATTGAACCCTAGACAATAAATCAGATATTCTCAATATATGAGGTACGTTGCGAGAAATGTGCAACTACCTGTAACTGTAACATGAGCTATTGTGATTTTCTCCTTTCATTCACGAATACTCGATTAGCCTTGAACATGATGAAGTGTATATTCAAATAACTAAATCAATTTATATCTAATCACTAATTGATCACTCGTGTCACACTTGGTCACAAAGTCCAAGTTGAAGTGCATTGGCCAATGACTTTGATCCAATTATGATGAGAAAATGAGTATTCTCTCTAAATCCACTTTGAGGAATGAATCATTTTCGCTCAACTACCACGCACATGCACTTCATGATGAACCCAATCCAAGTCATATCTACCCATGGAAGGGTGCAAGCGTCGGTCATGGTCAAAGTTCATCACTCCACACATGTCGTGCGTATTGACCTCAAGTCAAATGAGTATCGCATTGCTCCCACTAACCGAGACACACGTAGACACATATAGTGGAACTACATCAAACGGTTTCTCAAATGGGTATACCAATACCCTCTAAGGTATTTGTGCATCCATCATGAGATACCAAGTATCTCGTAGTAAGTGAGATCTTACTACACTCTCTAAGAGTATGATGTAGATCGCACACCAATCTCCATTGCATCATCAATATTCCATTCTTGATGATCCTTGATCGGGGCTATTTGAGAATCATGCTTAAGTCATCTGAGTTCTCACAACCTCAATGACAGGAATGACTCATGGGAACACTTGTATGAATAAATGCAAACAATCAAACATAATATTCAAACAAGTGTATTGCCATACATTAATATTAAGTGAACTATAATATTTAATCAAACTGAATATCATCGAGTATTATGTCCTTACAATAGATTGTCTCTAGGACACTAACACTAAGACGATTCTCTCTGGGAACGAATTGGAGTTATGGGAGTTATAAGGTGGATTGGCGATTTCGTTGAGTATTTAGGTGCTTGGTGTACTAACTACTAACTACTAACAACTAACTTTGCCCGATCAAAAAATTATAAAATATATATATACAATGTATATGTATGCGATATATGAAAATATATCTTATACAAGTTTTTTTGTTGTCATTTAAATACCGGGATAGAAATCGAAATGATCCAGAATTTGCACCTTTTGATTGAAAGGTCCAATTATATATCACATGTTTCAATTTAATTCCGTATGTTTTCAATTTGTGCCGATTTAGTTCTAAATCACTGGAGACCGGTCAAACTACCCAAAAATCACGTCGTTTTATGATAAATTCCCGACCAAAATTAGGGGCGCATGTATCACACGCCCCTAAAACGACGTCATTTTTGGGTAGTTTGACCGGTTTCCGGCTATTTGGGACTAAATTGGCACAAATTGAAAACATACGGGACTAAATTGAAACATGTAATATATACGGGACTTTTTCAATAAAGGTGCAAAGTTTGACCATTAATTGACACAATAAAAGAATACATTTTAATGAATTTCGCCTCATCTAAAAGTCCAAACTTTTAGAGAGTTGTGGAATTAATTTGTTTATTTAATTTCTCTAACACTTATTTAATTTTACTCCATCATTTGGACAACATTTTTTAATCTTAAAATAATTAAAAGCAAGACCAGAAAATCTTGAAAAGTTCAAACTTTTAGATAGTTGTGAATTAATGATCTTAAAATAATTAAAATTAAAAAAATGAAAAAAATTAAAAAAGGAAAAAAATTCTCACAAAGTTATACTCCCCCATCACTCTCTTATTTGAACATTTACTAAAAAGTTTTGTTCCAAACTTACATTTCTATAAATAGACTACAATTTTTACCCTTTTATTTATATCACAGCTCAAACATCTCAGAGCCCGCTTGGTTGGGGGTATTAGAAGTGGTAATGAAAATTATTTCTATTAATATTGTTTGGCAGTTTTAATGTGTTCATAATGAGAATAGAAGTAAGTACGTAATTGATTATCCTACTTTCATCACTCACTCAACCCTCCTCACATAATACTCAATGTTGATTTTCTAACCAAGCAATAGCAATGCAATCAATAACCCTATAATGATTGACCCCTCAATGATACACATTATTATTACAATTCTCAAGTCATACCAAGCGAGCCCTTAATATTATACTCTATGCAATTATTATTTAATATTTTTATACTAAAGTTACCTTTATCTCATTTAATTTACAAAAATAGGTGCAAGATGTACCTTGTTGTTTGGGGTGGGTGGGTGGGTGGGGGGGCAGTTAGGTAGATCTGACTTTCCGAAGTGGCGGAGCCTCGTGAGCCGGACATAGTACAATGCGTACTCACATTGAACATTTCTTCTCTTACGAGATTTTTTGAGTAACCATAATTGTCTAAATCAGTCCAATTTACCCGCTAACTTGACTCCAACTACCGCCCTCGCAGTGAAACCCGCGCATAGCTACTATCTCTCGCCGCCTTCGTTTGATCAAAAATTTTCTTTCCGGAGTACCAAAAGCAAGCATGACACTCTTAGGCCTTGTCGCTTGGTGGTTCCCTGAACAAGTAAAGAAAAGGGCTACACAAAAAGTAGCGACTTTGCAGTTGAACCTCCGCAAACCAGTATGGACTCCACCAGCTAGTCTTTGAAAGCGAAATCTATCGAACGTAACTTTAGATTCAATGTTCTCATCAAAAAGTAATTTTATCCCTTTTAACCTAAACAAGTCTTATATTAAAACTCATGAAAATAGTAAATGTTAAATCAAGAGAGGGACGGAGGGAGTATTCATATAATATATTTTATTTAAAAAAAAAAAACCACGAAAAAATGGCTGCATATTTCTAGGTAATGTAGAAGTTACTCACACAAATTAACTTCATTAATCAGCATGTGGATTTGTCGGGGAAAAAATTGGATCTAAAGTTGATAGTATTTTAGTTTAATATTTTAAAAGTGCTGGATAAGGTGTCATGAATATCACGATACATAAGAAGCTACAATTGGTGACCACAAGAAACGTCAAGATTCAAGAAATTAACTAATCAAGCAAATATTCATATATATGCACAACATCCATGGCATGGCAGAAAGAAATTAAGAAACAAAAAGGCAGAGTAAAAAATAAGCAGGCATATCGATCTAAATGTCATTTTTTAGAATTGGATTGACGAGATCGCTTCCGAGTTCATATACCAAGTAGGCATCGACACAGGCGCGATGCACTTGAGCATTTGAGGCCGTACTGTCGTTGCAGCAGCCTGATCTTGGACTCCATGTCGTAGCCGACGAAGGTGTTGTTTTTGTCGGAGAGGAATTCTCTGAGTACGCCCGGGACTGCTGAGGGTGAGTTCGAAGATGAGGCATCTGGGGGGGACGCAGAGCGTGAGAAGGACGATGCGACTATTGAAGCGACTGCGGAGCTTGATGTCAAGGCCGACGATGAGGCGGTGAGGTTGGGGGTAGGTTTCGATCTGGATTGCTCGGATCCAGTCGTTGGCGTTTTCGTGGATGATGACGTCGTACTTCTGCTCCAGGTTGAACGGGTCGGTGTTGTCGCGCGCTATAATCCTGGTTGCCATTGTTGACCGATCAAGATTTTAATTAATTTCTTGGAGCGTGTGAGAAGGCTTTGGTTTGTGAAATGGAGAGGAAGGAGAATGCATAAGTTCATATCACGTTTATATATAATGGAATGCGCGCGCGCGGTTGAAGCCGTTTTTTCTCTTTTTAATTTCTTGAGAGTTGATCAAAATGGTTTCTTGACGAATTGGCCGTTTCTAATATAATTTCTTAATTAGCTAGTACAACTATTAATTCAATATATTGTAAACAGATTCAATGATGTGAATTTTTTTGTTACCTTGTCATAATTAAAATATGATTAAATCTAGATGTTGAAAAGTGATAATTAAACATACTGATGGATAGAAATCGAAAATTAATGTTTTTTTTTCAAAAAATTATATAATTGACCCTTTAAAGAAATACTTACTCATTGAATATATTAGACATGTTCTATAGATATATGGGTAGGGTTGGGACGAATGCACAAATTTAACAATTGCACATGAGAATTTGTCTTAAATCATATATGTACAGTATTTCAATTTAATCAAATTCAATATCATATGATTTTTTTATAAGAGTTGTAAGCGTAGATTTTTTGTGAACTCTTTTAAATTTCGATGTTGAAGAGTAATAAAAATACTGAGTAGAAATGGAAAATTAATGTTTTTTTTAATATTTATATAATTTTATACTATTAAATTATATCTATAACTATATATATATATATATATATATATATATATATATATATAAAAGCAGAAACCACCCCAAAGTTGAAAATTATTAGATTTTTTCGCAAAAAAATAATTCTAAATTGAAAAATGAATATTTAAAAAAATATTAATAAATAATAATAGATTGAGAAAAAATCTTTGAGAATATTTAAAAAAAATATTAATTGCTAAATTGGGAAACAAATATTTAAAAAAAATATTAACAAATAATAATAGATTGAGAAATTTTTTTGAGAATATTTAAAATAATAACGGATTGAGAATTTTTTTTGAAATAATAAATAATAATTATGGAAAACTCTCCATATAAAAAATATACACAAATCATGATCAAAGTAGAAACCGGCTCAAATTTAGAAACCATTGGATTTTCTCGCAAAAATTAATTGCTAAAGTGGAAAATGAATATGATAATGGATTGAGAAAAATCTTTGAAAAAAATATGTAGAATGTTTTCATAGCATTAATGATAAATTATATTTCCACAAGCTCTAATGTTAAATTGCGATCTTTGAATACCAATTTATTTTTCTCATCTCTTTTCTCTACAAGTCTAAATTTATATTTGAATTTTGCAGCAACAACAAATGTTTTCATTTTATATTAATTTTAATTTTTTTAGAGACAAATACATCACAACCGTGCATTGCACGGGTTCAAATACTAGTGTGTACAATATTTCAATTTAATCAAATTCAATGACATCATATAATTTTTTTAAGAGTACATTTTTTGTGAACTCTTTACGGTTATGCACGAACACTATCATTATTATATTTATGCACAGTATATCACTGACTTATATTATAATTGGGTATTAATCTTTTCTTTTTCTTTTTTAACAACAAAATGGGTATTAATTTTAATAATTAGGGTCATGCCAGTTTACATGTACAAATTTCACCTGCTCAATTATATTTTAATTAGTTGATTTTGTGAAGGTGTACTCATCTAAAAGTCTGACCACAAAATCCGTACCCGTCAAACTCGACTTCATTTGAAAAGTTTAGTCTCATGTGTATTTGGTTCATGGATTTTAGTTTCAATTAATGTCACATTTCAGTCACTTGTGTCAGATTTCACTTCATGTTCGGTCAAATTATATATCGATTAATTATATTAATCCGCGTGTTTTAATAAAAAATGTCGTATTTCAATTAAAACTGATGTCATGTGTCACTATTGTATTCATTTCCACCGTAACTGGTATACACAACAAGAATCCATATAGTTAATATTTTAGTTTTGTATTTTAAAGGTGATAATAAGGTACAATAGCTAGCCCCTTAGCCATGTAAATCATCTCTTAGCCCCACCCTCCCCCA
Source organism: Stenogyne calaminthoides (assembly GCA_037126765.1). NCBI lineage: Eukaryota > Viridiplantae > Streptophyta > Magnoliopsida > Lamiales > Lamiaceae > Stenogyne > Stenogyne calaminthoides. The sequence continues at coordinate 2,608,144 of JBBCBC010000047.1, read as the reverse complement.
CACACACAACCACCACCACACACACATATATCTTCGAAAATCAACCCATAAACTGACTAGCAACATGAACATCATATATATAGAATTAATTCCTCCATGCTTTCATAAATTGACTAGCAACACGTACTATAGTGTATTTCACCATGCATTCATAAGTTGATGCGTGAGCCATTAATGATCGACACTTCAAGAAAACCTAAACATCCATATATCCATCCATAGAGTCAAATTCACTTTTAGTCCCACAAAATATGCCACTACAAAAAAGACGGGTTTAACGAGGAAATTAGCGACGGATACTAAAACCATAGCTAATTGCGACGGCTTTAGCGAGGGCCGTAGTCAAACGGTCAAATCCACCATTCTTAGCGACATAAAACAAAATTGTCGTTGCATATGACGGTTTAGCAACAGTTAATTCGAATCGCCGATTTTAGCGATGGTCGAAGCGACAAAATTTTGGAAACCTTCGCTAAATGGTGTAGAAAACGAAGAGATCCGCTCGTTGGGCGCCGCTGTCATTAATTGGGCAGGCTTTAGCGACGAATTTAGCGAGGGATATTTGAAATCTGTCGCTAAATCCAATTCTATAAATACCGCAGTCTGCCCATATGTTTAATCAATCACTTCAGAAAGCAAAACAAACGAGACAATTTCATTTGTATTCTTTGATATAACGGTAATACTTTAATATTTTTTTTTGTTTATTTATTTTTAATTGTATTTTATATAATTTAATTAATATATAAATTTCATATTTTATTTAGATGAAGCTGAAGGTGGTAATAACGTCCCAGCTTCATCCCGGCGCCTATTCCTTGTTTGCCTATCAATATCATCAATAGAAAGTAAGTATTATTATTTTTAATTATATATATAATTAATTAATTTAATATTAATTATTAATTATGTACTTATTTTTTAATGTGTTGGTATTGTACCCGGTCACGAGGCTTCCTCCACAGCTGAAAATACGTGCCAACTGACCAGCGTCAATTGTATTTCGAGGAGTTTACGGTATAAAATTTACTTAATATTTTATTTCAATATATATTGATTACAATTAATTAATTTGTCGTATTATAGAAAAAAATTATGTAGAGTCTCGATCTCAAGACCAATGATGTTTACAAGGCATTTTGCAAGGTTGCTCAACGACAGTACCATGACATGATGCACATGTGGCGTAGTCAGTGGAGGCATGAAGGGCTGAACCTATCAGAAGAACTTGGGCCGGAAGTATGGGACTCAATTGTGGCTGTTTGGAGGGCAAATATATTTTTAAATATTATTATTTAATTATATGAATAATTTGTAATTTTCTGAACAATTTATGATTCCTGTGTAAATTTTACTATTTTATGTATGATTTAACAATTTTAATTTATGTTTTTACTTTAATGAATGATTGAACAATTTTACGATTAGTTATTTTAATTGGATTGAATAATTTTCAAAAAAAATTAAATTATATTTTTAGCGACAGTTTTGGCGACGGATTCAGCGACGGATTTTTGAATTCCGTCACTAAACCGTCGCTAATAAGGACGGTAACTTCCATCGCTGAATCCGTCCCTAATGGCGACGGTTTCAAGTAACCATCGTTGAATCTGTCGCTAAAATCTGTCAAAAAATATTAGCAGTTTCATTTTACACAAAACAGTCGAACCAACTCCATTTTTTTTCAAAACCAACACCAAATTTTGTGTAGTTAGAGGCGAAAATTATTTTTGAAGTGCATATTGTGTAGCAAAAGCATTTCGACTCCTCGAGGACGATTTTATAGTACGTTTTCACATTTCTACCGTTTAAAAATATATAGTGTAATGTATATAATTGATAAGTTTGTTTTGTATTTGGTGTTGATATATATTGTGTAGATAGTTTATGTTAAATGAATATTGTGATTATAGAAAATTATAATTTGGTGGATTTGTTTGATGTTATTTGATAGAAGAATATATTTGGATATTTACATATAGAGATGAAACTCTGTCCATTTTTTTGTAGAATTAACATATTGATATGATTTGAAACAGATGGAATATCCGAATCGTCAGTGGATGTATTCGACTCCTTGACTTATCAACGGATGTATAAATATGGGGTTCATTAATGAAGTTAATAACTTCATTTACTTTGCAACTAATCATGGTGCAACTGATTTAGAAGGTCGTATAAGATGTCCGTGTAATGCAAGAAAGTGTCAGAACAAGTCATACAGGTTGATTGTGGATGTTCAGACACATATCATCATGAATGGTTTTGTTCCTTATTACTATAATTGGACACGTCATGGTGAAGATCGATGGAATGTTGATTTCAATGATCTTGAAGAGTAATATAATGCTCTCGAATACAATGAGGCACACGATGATCCTGAAGTACAGTTTGAGACACCTGTAGTGGATACACCGGATATGTATCATACGATGATCATGGAAGCTGGTGGGTTTCAAGATGAGGATATGGAGGAGGAAGCAAATGAGGAAGCATCTAATTTTTACAGAATACTCAATAGAGGACCATTACGTCGGGTCAATACGTACCAAAGATATTGTAACGCCCCGAATCCAGAATGTCGGTCCTTGCGACTTCGACACTCTAAACTCCAGTCGCCACTTAGTGACCGTAAAATCTGAGCTTAAAAATTTCTTTTTAAAATATAAAAACAAGCATAAGTATTACATTTTTGCAACGGAAGAACATAATCATCAATATTAATTGAGATAAAGAATGTGGAAGGGCCCATAATTTAAATGCAAGATATACATAGTGGCGTTTAAAAAAGGGATAGTGTACATGATACTTTATCAAGTAACTTAAAAAGCTTTCAAGATAATAGTAAAATCCTTTTATGAGATGATTACACATTCATTGAAAAATCATTATTAGGAAAACTCAGGTCATCGCTGCAGCCCCGACTCAGCCCTCTCGATCCTCGTCCCCTAAAATATCAAATCATAGGGGTGAGATAAAAATCTCAGTTAAGCAACTTGTACATTGCTACATAATGGTCATCAAGTATAATTATCTTTGTATTTTATTAAAGATTATTCATACGCTTTAGAGGTGATTTTTGAGGGTTGCCCAAGTCGCTTGTATAAACTCGCGTTCTTAGCTTGGTTTCTTATTGTAATATTTTTAGTAGATTAATTTCTTAACATTATTGATATTTATAAGATATCATTCATATTTAAGCTTAGTATTTTATTATAGATTGTTCTTACGATTTTGCGTAGTTAATTTTGGTATTCATGGTAGATTCGTAGTATATTCACATTCATAGCTTGAATTCCTAATAGTACACTCTTGTTCATAGTTCGGATAATAATAACTTAGAATCTCCTTTATCAATAGTGGATAACATTGGTAAATAACTTATAAGATGAAATCCTCATATATATATATCTTATACATCATAATGGGACCACAATCGGTGACGACTTACCACGTCAATCCCCATCATTTTCTTTTCATCATAGTGGGACCACACTGGTAATTAACGACTTACCACGTGTAATCCTCATCGTCTCCTTTATCGCATATCATATATCTCATATCATGATATCATAATCATAATCATAATCATAAGATTATTTTTGAAACCTTATATTCTTATATACTTGTTGTTGGGAGATGAATTTTAATAAAGATTTATGATTTTGATTAGATCCCAAAACCCCTGAGTATGACATGTTCAGAATGATCTTGATAAGTTGAGTCGATTCGCTTTTTAGAATATTCAGGATGTTATCTGCAAATGTATAGTCGCCAGATATAGTTCGTGATAATTCTTCAAGACTCAAGAGGATATCGAAATAATCAAGACTCAAAGACATCACCAAGATAAACTACAAAGATTCGAAGACCACAAGACTCGTAAGACTCAAGACAAAAGATCAAGATCGAGAAACTAAAGATCAAGAATATCGGCGCAAGAATTATCAAGAATCAAATGAGGTATCAATGCTCAAGATGAACCCTCAATGTTCCAAGGCATCAATATATCTATCCGGCGATGCAACATCGGTAAGATCGCGATTCCTTAGAAAGTTAGATAAATGCCAAGACATTCAAATGCGCATAAAATGAACTAAGTCAAGTGTTGTTAAGGTTATATCAAACTCGTAGTTTGTAACCAAAAAGAGTCGTTGAAGGTGTCTACCTTTAATCGAGACAAAAGTCAAAGAGAGAAAGACAACATCAGATCATACCGACACCGACAAAGGATGTGTCTTTGAAAAAAGATGTCGATGTACAAAAGTTCCAGATCGCAAAAAAGTGAAGACCTGGCTACATGGAAGCGTTATTGCCTAGAAAGTGTTAGGGAGTTTCAAACCCTAAATATAGCCAAGCCACACACCACAAGAGGAACTCACGGTTGTCTCTCCAACGGATAGTTTTCAAGAGTGACCTTGGTGTATGCCTATAAATACCGGGTGACCTCTACATTGTAAGGTTACGGAAATTTATATAATGAACTTAAGAGCTCAAGCCTATTCTTGTAAAAAGTTAAAAGCACTCAAAAACTTAGAATTTCCCAAGTGCTTCAATATTGAAGAGAGCTCACTATACTAAGCCTAGCTTGATAAGAATTATCCAAAGTTTAGTCGAGATATCCTAACCCTTTTGCATTGTGCATCATTGAAAGGATATCTCATCCTAGTTGAAAACCAACCAAGAAACCCCAAAACCCTCAAGGTGAAGGTAGTTGAGTGTGTTTGTTGGTGAGAAGTGTTGTAAAGAGTTAGTAAACTACGCCGAGTAGTCGAAAAACTCTGAGGAGAAGCTTAGTAAGCCATGGGTAGTCCGGAAAGCTTGTGTGTGATTGAGTAAGTAAACTACGGAGGTAGTCGTAAAGCTCAAGGCCGGGTTGAGTAAGTAAACTACGGAGTAGTCGTAAAACTCAAAAAGTTGAGTAAGTAAACTACGCAGGTAGTCGAAAAGCTCATAAGTTGATAAAGTGAATTTCTCCAAGAGCCCGGAGAGAGGACGAGGAGCTTGAGTCTCCGAACCACTATAATTGTTGTGTTCTTTTATTGCTTGCCTTATCCGCGGCTTATCCGCTTGCATCGACTTGATTTTGAAAGCATACTTTTCAATCGATATTCAGCTTGAATCAATCCACTAAAGTTGCATAAGTGAATCACAAACCAATCACTATTTCATAAAGGGAATGTTTTCTCGCAAAGCTTAAAACGAGTATAAACTAAGGGCCAAACCATTCTCAAGACAACCGAGTAGCTAGAACAGATAGTTACCAAACCTAACGCATTCTTCCGAGGGTTCAGAAGTTAGTTATCCGATCCAAGCAACTCAGATCTCCACTCGTGACTCAGACTGGGATTATCCGAGGTTTCGAAAGTAGCTCAGATCACCGCCTCAAGAGACTTTGACTCAGAGCGATCTGTGCTTCTTAACCCAATCTTCGTGATTATCCCACCCAAGCCGACCTCGATGAAAAAAAGTTTTAAAACACCAACACGCAGTATTCCCCCCATACACGCGTAAGACTCGTTTGCACCGACCAACAAGTGGTATCGAAAGCAAAGGGTTCAACTTGACCACTGGTTTGGTTGACCAAAGTTTTATTTTCAAAAATACTTGTGGTCTATCCGAATCGATCTTATTTGTTAAACCTTTTATTTTTCAAGAGATCGTAAAAATGTCTTCTAAAAACTTCCCATATTCTCAAAGGAGAACTATGATCTATGGAGATCGAGAATGTAGGCTCATCTCAGATTCCAAACATGAGCGATGACAGGAGAGTGGTCTCTCAAGGACCATTCCAGCTTCATCGAAGTGAATCCCAGAGGAACGTAAGATGAGAGAATTGATCCTAGAGCAGACTTTCTAAGTCCGATGACCAACCGACTCGAGGAGAGAAAGTTAGTAATCTAGACTACATTGCAAAAGACACACTATACAAAGACAATTGATGATGGTGTGATGGGAATGATCTCTCACCGTAATATCGCTAAAAGAGATTTGGGATACACTACCGTTATGTGCCAAGGCACGATCATATAAAAGAAAACAAACTTTCAAAGGGCAATTGAAAGTTTGACAGCTTTTGAAATGGATGATGGTGAATCAATAGACAAACCGAAGTCGATTCACTAAAGATCATGAATGATCTAAATGCACTTGGAAAGAAATACCCACGGAGAGAAGTTGATTGAAAATTCTTAGAGGTCTATCTAAGAAATGGGATATTCATGCGCAAGGGTGATTGAAAACACCAAGAATATTAACTCAACGTCTTACCAACAAGTCTTCTCGAAATTTGAGCCTATGAATTTGTAATTGATAAGAAATCCAAAAAGGCCGACAAAGAAAGATGATTCTTCATCGAAAAGAATGCGCCTTAAAAGCCCAAAGATAAAACCTCAGAAAACTAGAGAGTTCGAGAACCCCATGCCAAAAAATCGTGATGAGCTTGAGGAAAAGCTAAGACCGATGGCAAGAAAGGTTTGATAGACTCAATAAGAGATTTGGAAAAATACAAAAACTATTACAGAACCACAGTACCGTAAGAAACCCGAGGACAAATCAACCGAGAAGAAGAAAGACTGAAAGTCGGAAGGATCTTCATCCAAAAGAAAAGGACTTCAAGTCCAAAGAAGAAAATGATCGGATGATGATGCCAACAGATGCTATAACCGCCGAAGAAAGGTCACTTCCAAAGATGATTGTCCAGATTTGAGTGCTATGGAGAGAAGAGAAAGGCAAGCTATAAGAGACCGTAAGTTCTCAAGCAAAAAAGGCCATGATTGCGTAAGAACACTCGGCGAGGTATCTAGCTCTTCGTTTGAGATATTCTCGACAAAGAAAAGTGATGACATCCGCTCCGATGGCCATTGAGGAGGTAAACTTTCTTTCTCTCGTTGTTGCTCCTACACTAGCACAAGAGTTTTCAAGTTCCACCGAAAAACACTATTTTGACTGATGGATTCTTTCGAGAATCATGAAGACTATGTTTGCTTTTGCAAGGATCGCTAAATCAAACTCAAGAGCGTAATAAATCGAAAAGTCAAAAAATCTAAAATGGAAAGACTCTAGCAATATCGGGTCACTTCTCAATTAATGGGAGCTACCGATGAACCGATGTTCTCAAAGTACAACTCTCGTGAGAAAGAGAAGTTGATAGTGTCCCCTAATCGAAAAGCTAGAGAAATCCATCAAGAGATTCACTTAATCGTAACCGAGTTCAATGACCTCTCCGAAGCATAAAACTCTACAGAATCGTGAGGATAGTGCACAAAAGAAGTTAACTCTATCAATAACGCATCTAATGTAATAGATGAAATTCGTAGTTACCCAGAGATCTGCGGACTATAAAATCTGGATTGGGATATATTCCAGGGGAACCTCACAAGGTCATCTAAATGTCAAGGCCAAGTAGCAAGAAGACTATCTTTGTAAAACCAAAGGGGCACCTACACTTCAAATCAAGAAATGCCCAAGGTTGTGGACAAGGAAAAGGACCTATGGTCTCAAAGAAACTCAATGATCGTGTTAGAAAGCCCAAACCCTCAAAGTGAAGGCAAGAAAACCCGAAAGGGGGGCCACTGAAAGTTTCGTGCAAGTACTTCAAAGCCTCAAAGCTAAGAATGCAAACCCGAAAGGCTCCACATCAACCATCGAGGAATCCTCGACGAGAAACACTCAGAGACATTCTCAATCAAGAGACCAAGTCTTCAAGATGTCAGACCCAGATTTCAAAGATGCATAACCCGAACCTTCACTCGCTTAAGGGTAAAGGTTATCTCAACCCGTGTCATCAAAGATTTAGACCGTCGCACAAAAGCCTAAGCATCCAAACGTATGCCCCAACCAAAGAAGAACTCTAAGGCACATGTTCATGCTAAAGCTAGCACATATATAAAAGAAAAATCGCTAAGGCACCCGTAGTAAATGGATGTATATGTTGATGTTTATGGAAGACAAATTAGCCACTCTAAAGTGATTAGAGTTGTCAGCGATTTGATTCCGGAAGGTACAAATAACCTCGTAGGACCCCTACACAAAATGGGTACCTAAGAATTGATCTGCTTTTTCGAGGAAAACCAGGCACTAAAGTCGATGAAAGATCACACGGCAATCGATGAAAGCGGAGATGAAAAAGCTCCCGATGTATGGTATCTTGACAAATGATGCTCAAGACATATACGTGATTCAAGAAGATGCTCAAATGACTATGTTGAACAAAGAGGCCCACGATCACTTTTTGATGATAACTCCAAGGGATGGATCAAGGATATGGAACTTTGGAAGTCGACTCACCATATCCATGGTGTTTCATATGTATCCGGATTGAAGCATAACTTGTCACACAATTAGCCAATTCGTGATAAGGGTTTCAATGTTGAGTTCTCCAAGAACTTATGCTTTGTGAAAGATGATACATCACGTAAAGTATTACCGACCGGGTACAAGAAAAGGAATGTGTATCTTGGTGATTGAGTTCAACTCCTAAAGATACATGTTTAATTGCTAAAAGTTCCACAGATACCAGTTGGTTATGGCATAAAAGAATGAATCACCTAAACTTCAAAACCCCGAACAAGCTTGCAAGATTAGCTCTTTGTGGAGAGGGTCATTTAATGAAGTGTTCAAGAAGGAACACATTTGTGATGCGCGCAGAAAAGGAAAACAAGTCAAAGATCATTTAAAAGCAAAGTAGAAGTTTCTACGGAGAGAATACTTCACCAGATATGGATCTGCTTGGTCCTATAACACCTGTGAGCACTAATGGCGGAAATACACATTTGTAGTAGTTGATGACTACTCAAGATATATTGGTCATATTCTTACTCAAAGAAGAAAGAGACTCGATAAAGTCGCCAGATTCATCAAAAGACTCAAGAATGAGAAAAATCTGAGTGGGTCAAAATCGATCCGACAAAGGAACCGAAGTTTATAAATCATATCATTTCGATTATTGTGCAAAGAAATGGAATTCTACATGAAACATCACCGCAAAGGACTCCTCAACAAAAATGGTGTTCTTGAAAAGAAGAATGAACTCCGAAAGAAGTTCTGCAAGGACAATGATAAATGGTTCGATATTCCTAAAAGATTTTGGGTCAAGTCACAACACCGTGACGCTACTCAAAATAGATCCATGCCGACAAAAAATTCAAGGCAAAACGCCTTATGAGCTTTGGAATGAAAAAGAAGCCTCTTGTTTCTTTTCTTTTTCGTAGGTTTGGTTGCAAGTGTTTCATACACAATAATGGTAAAGATCGCTTGAAAACATTTGATAGTAAAGTTCTATGAAGGAATATTCTTAGATATTCTCAAGTCAAGAAAGCTTTCGAGTTTACAACCGTAGGGACTCTTATTGTGAGAAAAACACCTCATGTTGTTTTTGATGAATCTGCTTGTGTTCGTAAGAAACAGAACATGATGCAAATGAACCGACAAAAGGATCACCAGATTAAGCCCAAAAACAAAGATAAATCATCCAATCGAATCAAAAAAAGAAGTCACCATTATCTATGATCGAGTTGACTCAGACCAGATAAAGAAGTTCGATGGAAATCGATGGTGAGACCTGTGAAAACCAACACTCCAAAGGTGACCAATCAACAGACACCCGCCTCGCACTCGTGCACGCGATGCCAAGAAGACGTGGTCACAAATGAGGCAATTTCTCAATCTATCAACAAAAGGGGAACAAATGTCTCTCGACAATGTTCTCGGCTAGAATTTCCCCTGGGAGATGATTCCCTTTCTCCCGCTTTTGTTGTTCCCTCGAAGTTTGCCGATTTAATCAAACCTAACATTTCAAATGTTGAGGATACCATCAAGGGGAACATCAAGAAGGAAATGGTTAGATAGCCATCCTACAAGCCAAATTGTGGGTGATCTAACCGAAGGTGTTAAGATCGAAGGTTCCATGGAGAGAGTGCACTATTCTCGCCGCTTTCTATCGAGAGAAAGAACCCACCGAGATTGGGCGAAGCTCTACAAGATTCTCACTAGATTACGCCATGCAAGACGAAATAATCAATTCTCGAGGAATGAAGTATGGGAGCTAGTAGATGTACCGAAAGGCACAACGTCATTGGAACCAAGTGGGTTGTCAAGAACAAAAGAGATGAAAACAACAACATTGTGAGAAAACAAGGCAAGGCTAGTCAGACAAGGTTATTCCCAAGAAGAAGGCTCGATTATGATGAAACCTTTGCACCTCAGCAAGACTAGAAGCCATCGATTGTTTCTTGCATATGTTGCCCACATGAAGTTCACATACCATCGATGGATGTGAAAAGTGCATTTCCGAATCCAAGGCGGCTTAAAGAAGAGGTTTATGTGGAACAACCTCCCGGTTTCAAACAGAATGACCAAGTTTACAAGAAAAGCTTTGTATGGTCTTAAAACAAGCACCCGGCATGGTATGATACTCTTTCTCGCTTTCTTCTTGACCATGGTTTTGTCAAAGGAATCGCTGATAACTCGCTCTGGTGATAGAGGATGGGAAGATATATTACTAGTTCGGATATATGTTGATGACATCATTTTTGATTCTCCAAACCATCACCGTGGTGAAAAGTTTTCAACACCGATGAAAGGCAAGTTTGAGATGTCAATGATGGGAGAGATGAATTTATTTCTAGGACTTCAAGTGAAACAATCAAGGAAGGAATATTCATCAACCGTGCAAAAATACACGGTGATCCGATTGCCAAATATGGTGTATGAGAATTGCAATACTGCTTAGAATTCCCATGAATACTAACTACAAGATGGATCCCGATTACGAAGGCAAATCAAGAAGTCATAATGATTATAGAGGAATCATTGGATCATTGCTCTATCTCTCACGCCAAGGGCCTGATATAACATTTCTTTGTTGGGATATGTGCAAATACCAAGCTAATCCTAAGGCTAATCACATGGATGTTTGCCAAAAGAATCTTTTTTCATATCTTAAAAGCACAAAGTGAATGAGGATTATGGTATCCAAATTAATGATAACCTAGAGTTAAGTACTTTTTTCGGATGTTGATTATGGAGAATCGACAATGGCGAAGTCCACTTCAGAACTTGTCAATTTCTAGAAGCAAGTGATTTCTTGGTTTTCGAAGAAATAGAACCTCAAGAGTAACAAGTACCACCGTCAATATATGGTCATTTCTGAAGAAATCATTGCGTTGCATGCATTCTTTGCCTCGCACAACAATTGAGGGATTATAAAGTTGTAGCCAATGAAGTACCAATATTTTTGTGACAATAATAAAAGCCATTCTTTTCACAAAACTTCGAATTGCACAACCAAGATGCAAGCATGTGGATATCGGACATCACTTCGCCGGAGATCATGTAACTAGTTAAGGACATAAGGATGGAAAAAATTCATCCCGATAAGCGAATTCATCTTGACTAAAAGATAGGTCGAATCAAGATTTCCAAGAACTTTCTACTGAATTAAGGATCTTTAAACGAGAGTGTATAGAATAAAAATTCAAAAATTGAAGGTTTTGAGCTCGCGTGATAGAGAAGAGGGAATCCTTCGGTAAGCTCAGAATAAATGTAAAATACCGAATCAATCTCGAAAAATCCCGCATTATTAGGCTTGAACTAATTGAGACCCGATTATTATCCACATTTTATGGAGATCCGCATTGCACTCGCGAGTCGAGAGGAAAAGGAAATTGGTCCGAAGAAGTAATGACTCATGCGATCCATTTATTGCTCAAGTAAATTTCAATTAATCATTCCTGTAATAACTATAAAAACACCTGGGAATATTTTTTGAGGAAGATTGACGTTTTAAATCAGAAGGCAAGGTCATGATCATTTAAAATTGCTACATTAATGACAGTAGGGATATTTTGGCGGCTTACTTTTAAATCCAAAATTTCCTTATGCCCATTGTCGGGAAGAATCTCAACGTTGTTACTCACCTAACCAACCACGATTCCCCGCGATCTCAACCCTATAAAAACCCCGAAGACATTTCAGGCAAAATTTTTATCAACCATACCATTTCGATCCTACATTAAAATCCTTTTGCCCCGAAATTCAAACCACTGACTTAAATACCTTCAATTCAGAACTCTAAAATGAAAACCGACCTGTTAGAAATTGGCAACAACAAGCCGTCAATGCGATTTGATTTATCTCACTGGCTTCCAACAGCTAAAAGAAAAGCGGAAGAAGCTGCATATGATTGTTGGATAAGCTGACTAATCATGACCGGCAGGACGGAGTTTAAAAGAATGTCAGTTATACATATCTTGAAGTAGATGAAGAGGTATATATGCGTTAAAGTTAAGCTAATATCACACCTTACGAATAAATCCAAATCTCACCATTCGATTTTTGAGAGAGTGCAGCATATTGTTAAAAATCTGAATGATGTTTTTGAGCCTGCCTTGAAGAAGAGGATCTGGTATATATATCGGGAAGAAGCGAGTACTTAGATGGATTGAGAATCTATTGGCAAAAATCAGTGGTGAAATGAGATAAAGTTTTGGGAAGATTGGTAGGCGGTCTCAATCAAAGAGGCAGATCCACCACTTGCAGGTTGCTTTGACTTTTGGAGATGTAGAGGAGGAGGATATCTTGGCAGGTTAAATCGAAATTCCACCATCCAAACCCCGTGGGGAGAAAAGAAAAAATTAAATCTATACTGCGATTCTTGAAAAATAAACCAGCCCAAGAGGTATTGGAGAATCAAATGAGCCAAAATGATGTAATCTCTCCAAAAGCATGAAGATTGGTGGTTACCATGAAAGATAAATGAATTGAAGATTAACTGGCTGATTCACCATTACAAGTGTTGGCTCAGGAGTTATCTCAGATTGGTGAGGTGCTGAGGACATGGCTGATCAGATAAAATTTCTCAGAAGTGCCAGAACTCGAGACCTCGGAGGTGCACCTCGGGGTGAGGCTTAGAGCAGGAGTGGCTTCAGTCTGATCGAGATCTTCGGGTGGCTGGAACCCTGAAAAATCTCTTTAAGACTCAGGGAATGAGAATAAATCTTGTCAGGCTCTGATCCTCCAAATGGATGATGGAGGAGTTAAGACTCATCCATCTCTGAGATGTTGGATCCAAGACGGTATTTATCCTCAATGGATGTGATGTTGTGGAATGGGGGCTGACATACGATAAAACCTGGGGTTTAGGAAGACTGACGAGGGATGAAAAGAAACTCGATTTGATAGAAACTTTGGTTGAGAGGAAGTTGGTTGAAAGCAATGAAGTTGTTTTACAGCAATCGAGGAATGGAGATGGAGGACATAGCAGGGGAGATGGCGAAAGCAGTCTGGTTGAACACAGCTGATCAAAATCAACATCGAATATTGATAAAAACCAGGAATGAAGTGGAACTCAAGTGATCCGATTGGAAGATTCAGAGATTGATCTAATATCGTGAAGAAACTTGGAAAGTTGACCGATGAATCAAAGTTACTTTCCGGATCTGGGAAGAAAGCGTTGTGATGACTCAAAAAGGGTGAATGATGCTTGGTATCCTTGGTACAAAATTCAAACCTGTACGGTTGGAAGAAAGCTGGTAGAAAATTTGGTGAGTTAAATGATGGTAGAGAGTTAAGTTTTCTGAGAAAAAAGAATGATCTTGTCAGTCATTGTTGAAATGGCTCAATGTAAATGGTCTTGAAGATGTTCAATATAATTTGGAAGATTAGATAAGGGAGGATTCATTTGGCAGCAAACGTATCAATGGACAGCCTCTGCCGAGTCCCAGGTAGAAGGGGAAAAATTGAAGATGGAAAGTTAGCGTGCGTCTTTTGGAAAACTGAAAGAATCTTTGATATAATCTGGCAAAAAGTCGAATCTGAGGAGAGTTAGAGTTGTTTCAGGAGTGAAAAACTGTCTCAGTGCGAGGGAAAAGGAGGTGAAGATCAGAAGTTCATGGAAATCAAATGTAAATCTATGGCCAAAGTCAGACTCAAGGGTTGGGGTTCTCTGGCTATACAAATAGTTCCAGGAGCAATGTTATAGGATAGTAGTAATAGAAAAACTATTAATTAATAGCATTAATAATTTAGGTGGAAGTATGATAATAATAATATAGATGTATTTAGTAATTAAAATAATAACATTATAGTTTTAAAATTAAAAGTGATAAAAATATTTAGCACACCACACTTTGCAAAACTGATATTCCAGGTTACACACACATGATAATAATAATAATAACTAGTATTTTCTTTGTTAGCAATTATAATAATAATAATAATAATAATAAAACTATTTATAATAATATTATACTACTCTTATTGATTACTCACATCAGCACATATTCACACTTGACACAATAATAGATTAATATATTAATACATATAGTATATACATATATGTAAACACACACGCACGCAACAACACACACATCACGCTTCTCTCTCTTCACTTTCCAGAAACACACACCCACACTAAACGCACAGAGCACCAGAATTTAACAACACCATGGAAGAAGAGAAGATTAAGAAGAGACACGCAGCCACATACTCAAAAGCAAGCAAACGAGAAGATGATTCAGTTTTAAGAGAAAAGGGAGGGTTTTTAACCGTAATTTTTCCGGCGACAAATCGAAGGCATCTCGGGTCCGATCATTAAATTGTTTGAGGGCTTTTGTTCTACTCGTCAAGGGCTTTCAATTGGTACCAGAATCGAGACCAACCGTGCAGCGGTGCGACGGCGGCGTTATTGGAAAAGGTAAGATTCGAAACTTTAAATTGAAATTACTTTCAAATGAAGAGTTATATGAACGATCGGTTTGTGTATTTAGATTACCCGTGTATGGATTTGATGCAACGACGAAGGTCGCCGGCGGCCGGTTTTCGGCCGTGGTGTTCCGGCGGAGGCGTTGGGAGACCGAATTGGTTGAGGGATTTTGTATTTCTGGTGGTGGTCTTTAATTTTTTATATAGTTAGATGTATTTTGGGACTGGTTCAATTAGAGGCAGTAGCTTCAATTTCTTTGGTGATGGTGGATTAGAGATTGTTGAGAGATGAAGAAGGAGGTGGGTGCTTGGTGGTGAAGGTGGCGTGAGTTTTGGTGAGTTGTATCCTCTAATTGTGTAGGCTTAGTGTTTGAGGGGGTGGAGGAATACGGCAGAGTCGCCGGTGTCCGTTTCCGATGGGGTTGGCCGCTGCGCCACTTGGGATGGGGGGAGGAAGAAGAGGGTGGTTTCGTTATGCAGAATTGAGTAGGAAGGAGAAGGAGAGATGGTGCAATTTCTTTCTTAGCCAAGCTCCTATTATATAGGAAGAGATGTACACATGAACAGCATATACATATGTATTATGAAATCCAAATAAAATACTGTACTAACTAGTATGTATGTATCGATGAATAGTGTAATATGCAGATTTTGTATTTCTATCTCATTTTGTAGTAGTGTATATATTATTTCTCATTTAGGGAAGAAGATAGTATTAAGTATCTAACAAAGTCCAATTAAGAAAATGACCGAGGCCCAAAGTAAATCAAATGTCGAATGGAGACCCAACGGATTAACCCAACGACTAATAATATTTCGGCCCAAGTGATAAAAGAAACTAAATATGAAAGGCCACTTAAAGCAACAATATGTTTGTCCAATTTGACACAACCATGATCATTTATTTCAAGACCTATTTTTAATCTAAGAGTGGGTTTGAAAATGTTCAATATTAGAAAACAAACTCCGATGAGAGCAATATTAATATCATGGACAAAGACAAGGCAAATGATAATCTTTGTAATTAAGAATATCTTATTTATTAGATATCATAATTGTTATGATGGTGAATTAAATTAATTACGTTTATATATTTTCGCATCAAAGTTAGAAGTAACTAGAAAATATTACCTTATTAAAATTATCATGTTTTTCATTAGTGTTGAGTTGCTAAGCGCAATAAAATAATTGATTTAAATTATTAGACTTCTTCTATTTTAGGTTTCAATAATATAATAAAATAATCAAACCTTATACTTTCATTTAATTCTTTATTATGTGTTTCACGAGTGCTTTCAAGCTCAAAAATGTTCAATCCTTCTTCCCAAATCAAATCTTTTGAAAACATAGAGCGTTGTTAATATAATTGAAAACTCATAAATCGCTTATCCTTTTATTTCTTATTAATTTTGGGACGGGGTGTTACAGATACTATGTAAATGGTTACAATTTCCATACGGTGGAGTATGCATCGACCAGATCTACTGCAAACAGTGGAGTTTGCATTAACAGTGCAATGTTCAATGGAGAAAGCTATGACTACTTTTACACCGCAAGAAATCGTTGAAGTAGGATATAAGGGGTTCCCTGAGAAGACTGTTGTGTTGTTCAAGTGTGATTGGTATGATCCATCTGCTTCAGGAACAAGGATTCATCCCGAATAAAACTGGTCGATGTTCATAGAAGAATAAAATATCCGGGGTATGATTCGTTTGTGTTTGCTGCTCAGGTTTTCCAAGTATAATACTGCACGTATCCAGGTTCAAGAGCAAATAATGAATGGATGGTTGTTTGCAAAGTAAAGGCGAGATCACTGGTGCAAGTTCCTAAACCGGATTCAACTGTCGCGGTTGACGACACTCCGTTCCAAACAGAATAAGTTGATGCTCAAACTGAAGTGCATACATGAGATTTCAATCTTTTCGTAGACTTAACAACTGCAAATCAAGATTTGATAGAGATTGACAACGGCGGGGAGGATAACGAGTATGATGAAGATGAGGATGTGAATGAGAATGAAGATGGTGAGGAAGAGGAGGATGAAGAGGAGGAGGACAAATGATAATTATATTGTCTTTCATTTGTAATATTTCATGTTGACAATTATATTTGCACATTACATGTTATTTGACATTGCTTAACATAATTATTTTTTGCTAATTATCAAATATAAAAACTATAATTAAATAAGATAATTGAAATAAAGAATTTAAAAAAAATTGAAAAAAATGAATTTTAAATAAATGTACAATTAATTTTATTCAAAATAATTAAAAAAAAATACAATTTTAATATAATATAATATAATTAAATTTATAAATAAAAAATATAAATTATTATATTAATGTAATTGAATAATTAAATAAGATAATTAAAATAAAGAATTTTAAAAAATTGAAAAAAAATGAATTGTAAATTAATATAGAATTATTTTTATTAAAAATAAATAAAATAAATAAATTTTAATATAATATAATTTATAAATAAAAATTATAAATTATTATATTAAAATGTAATTAAATAATTAAATAAGATAATTAAAATAAAGAATTTAAAAAAAATTGAAAAAAATGAATTGTAAATTAATATAGAATTAATTTTATTAAAAATAAGTAAAAAAAATATAAAGAATTTAAAAAAAATTTGAAAAAAATGAATTGTAAATTAATATAGAATTAATTTTATTAAAAATAAGTAAAAAAAATATAATTTTAATATAATATAATTCAATTAAAATTTATAAATAAAAAATATAAATTACTATATTAAAATATAATTGAATTATTAAATAAGATAATAAAAATAAAGACTTTAAAAAAAATGAAAAAAAAAATAATTTTAGGACATATAAATTAATTTCATTAAGAAACGCAGAAGAAAGAATCGCCTCGAAATGGAATTGATCCCCGCTCAGGCGCCAAGGTCTCGTGTTCACTCCCCCATGGAGTGAATAATTGTCTCATTTAATTGGGAGGCTTGGTGGCTTATATATGAGATGCTTAGTGGTTGGGTTCGAGATGGTCCGTGGCTCGGGTGGTTCGGTGCGGGTGCCCCCCGGCCCGATTCGAACCACCGATTCATTTTTTTTTTTCGGTAATTCACGATTTAGCTTACTTATAGTGATATATTTAGCGATTTAAAATAACCGCCGCTAATAACGACGATTTATAATCGTCAGACATTTTTTACGGATAATACCGCCGCTAATACTGAAGATAATTGTCATTTATTAACGACGGTTTATGACGTCATAACCATCGACAATATATCGACAGTTTAGTGACGGTTTTAGCGACGGCTTTTCTAACACGGGTCCCGGCCCATATAACCATTGACAAAACCGTCGCTATGTTGCGATGGTAAAAAACCATCGATATTTCGCGATGGATAAAAGTCGTCACTAGTTAGCGATGGAGTGGGAAAAACCGTGCTAAATGTTAGCGACCCTCATTTTCCAGACGGATGAAAAACCGTCGCTAAAACCATCGCAAATCCTTATTGCGATGGTTTTAACCGTCGTAAAACACCGTCTTTTTTGTAGTGTGCACCCTTACGATTTTGGTCCCAACACTCGCTATTTTGGTCCCAAATTCATTTTTTTTTTACACTTTTTGACCTGCCGTTACGTTTTCCGTTAATGTTTGTTGCAGTTTTGATCCCACAAGTTTCACAGTCAATAGGGGCGCGTGGGTCAGTTTATAGAGGAAAAAAATTACAGTTTTGGTCCCAGGCGATTTCTACTCTATTTTTCTCAATTTTTTTAATTTTCGAAAGGGAAAATGACACTTTTTTGGCACCTTTTTGGCGCCATATTCACTTATATATATGCGGCAAAATCCTGACTCATTCATAGCAACCAAACAGAAAAAAAAAAAAAAAAAGCATGAGCAAGGAAGGAGCTTCATCATCCTCCTCAACACAAAAATGCTAACATCATCTCGTGTGCTATTTCGATAAACTTATAGTCATATATGTGTCTCAAAGGCTAAAAAGCTGCAAAGGTAAGTTGTTCCATACCTGTATTGACTCCATATGTGGTGGCTGCAATTTCTTTGTTTGGTCAAATGAACATGATGTGGTTGGGAAAGCATGTTTCCTTGAATGATGAGGAGAATTGACAACCTAGTTGCTGAAAACTTGGGCCTGACTCGGAATTTAAAAGATGTAGCTCATGGGGAAAGAAACACTATTGAAATGTCTGAAGAAATGAAGAAGCAACGAATAATTCTGTCTTAGACACCTACTATCTTCAAATGGAAGGGTTGAATCTATGTGTAAAAAGCAGGGCTTGAACCTATGTATTTGGGATCCTACTATTTTGTAAAAGTCTCAACTTATATATTTGGGCACCTAGCTAGTACTTCCTATTGTTCAATGAAAACAGAACATAGTTCAATGAAAACAACTCCACAACATCACAATCCCATTCTCACAAACTGACACAAAATTCATAGTTCAATGAAACATAACATAGTGCATCCACAATACATATCATAATACAATCCCATTGTCAAAACAAAATAACACAATTTCAGCAGAATTTTCAGTTAATTAAACAAAACCCACGACACCCATCAGAATCCCATTGTCTAAAACAGAACAATCCTATTGTCTAAAACATTATAACCCTAGAGCTAGCATAATGGCAACAATACGTAAAAAGCGATATTGAAATCACCTTTATATATTAAGAACAAAGTTCCCAACTCTGGCTTGTGCATAATGACGATCCACATTTAGTATGATTTCATCTTCTTGATCCTCACTGAAAATGAATAAGCAAATCATAAAATTGCAGATAGAGTACAAAATTTGAACTGAATTAAGGTTTAGGGCCACAATATGTCATTATGTTGGAGGGAAAATGGTACTTTTCTGTAAAGTCCAAAATCAATTCAAGTAAAGGAAACGTTGATAAACATTAATATTTTAATAACACTCTAACAATTCTTCTCCGACTGTACTGGATAAGATGCAGCCCTGTTTCAGGTGAGAAACTAACAGAAAGCAGGGATTTTCCTTACCCATAAATTTCACCTGCCTGAAATTCTGGTTTTCACAGAGATGAAAGACGGAAAATATCTTTGTATAAAGGCGAAATCGAGTTTTAATTTATCAATCAAAGAAAAAGATTTAGAAGCCGTAAAAAATATCTGATTTTAACAGAGACGGGGAACATATCTTTGTATGCACAACAACAACACTCAAGAAAAAGAGTTCACGTAAACCTAATTCTCAGAGAACTTACTGATCATTAGACAAAAGATTAATCATATATTCCTTTGGCAATTGGATAGACGAGATAGTATTGAGAATGTGAAGATGGCCATGCATGATTACATGAGAGAGCATGTGCACGAGAAGGAGCATGGCAAAAGGATGGACCACAATCAGTACAACCGAGCTGTTATGAGGAAATATACAGCTAGCCCTAATCGAATATTATATGTAGGGAGTGTGTCGTTGGCTTTGTCTAGTAGTGAGTAGCAAATAATACAGGAACACGTGTAGATGTTATCCTCATTGTAGTTTTGGCTATATATATATTGTATCTGATGAATGAAAGAATGGAATGAAAACAATACACTTTATGAGCTCAATATTCGAGTAATACTTTTTCCTTGTTTTACTATGACTTTATGCTATTTTCATCATGGTATCAGAGCTGCAGGTTAATCACTGCAATCTCTGTGTCTTTCCTCTTTCATTTCTCTTTTGTTTTAGCTTTTAGTCATGGCTAGTGGGTCAGAAAACTCCAGATCTGATGGAGGTTCATCTGCACCCTCACAAGCCTCTTTTCATATACCTTTTCACCAAATCAATGTGGTGAAACTCACAGAAAACAATTATCTTGTGTGGAGGCAACAAGTACTTGCTGGTGTGAAAGGCCATGGGCTCGAAGGATTTCATCACTGGAAGTAAAGCTTGTCCACCATAATTTCTTGAAAACTCTGAAAAAGGTGAAGGTACCATCAATCCTGAATTTGTTACTTGGAACAAACATGATCAACTTCTTGCCTCTTGGTTGTTAGGCTCTATTTCTGAAAGCTTACTCATTAGCACTGTAGGATTGAATACCTCAAAAGAAATATGGGAGAGATTAGAATCTGATTTCTCTAGTCAATCTAGAGCTAAGATTATGCAATATAAGCAGCAATTGCAGAATGTTAAGAAAGGTTCCCTTTCTATGAGGGAATACTTAAACAAGATTAAGGGATGTTGTGATGTTTTGAATGCTTCTGGTCATAGAGTCAGTGATGAGGATCATCTTCTTTACATTATATCTGGTTTAGGTGCTGAGTATAACCCTGTCATGGTCTCTATTAGTACCAGATTTGATCCTATTACTGTTTCTGAGATAAGCTCACTACTGCTCACTTTGGAGGCTAGATTAGAAA
This sequence comes from Stenogyne calaminthoides, assembly GCA_037126765.1. Taxonomy (NCBI): domain Eukaryota; kingdom Viridiplantae; phylum Streptophyta; class Magnoliopsida; order Lamiales; family Lamiaceae; genus Stenogyne; species Stenogyne calaminthoides. The sequence continues at coordinate 2,587,043 of JBBCBC010000047.1, read as the reverse complement.
GTGTTGTGCACACCTCTTTCAGCACAGATGGATCTAGACCATCAGTAAACCTCACTACTCAGGGAAACAATACTGGTTTCCACAATTCTCAAGCTGGAAGAGGTGGTGGAAATGGCAACAATAGAGGTGGAAAAACATCTTTCAGAGGGGGTTCTCAGAGAGGAAGAGGTGGAGGAAGGTCCAATGGTCCTAGATGTCAAATTTGCTATAGAACAAATCACACAGCCAAGAAATGTTTATATAGAGCCAATCTTGACTATGTCCCTTCCTCTCAGAATCAGAATCAAAACAACCACCAGCAGCAGTTCAACCATCAGCAGTTCAACATCAACAACCATAGATCATATCAGCCTTCAGTAAACTCAGCTAGCTTTGATGGTGGAGAGTCAGCCATTGAAAATTCATGGTATCCTGATTCTGGTGCTTCAAGTCATGTCACTTTTGACTTGAATAACTTGAGTTTGGGATCTGAGTATCAAGGGACAGATAGAGTGCATATTGGGAATGGCACAGGTTTGCATATATCTCATCTTGGTTCTTCAATTATGACTGTGCCTAGTTCTGATAATTCCAAATATTTCTTACTTAAAAACTTGCTCCATGTTCCTCACATCAAGAAAAACTTGCTCAGTGTTTCACAATTTGCTAATGATAACCATGTGTATTTTGAGTTTCACCCCTCATATTGTCTTTTGAAGGACCAAGTCACCCATCAAGTTCTTCTACAAGGGGCTCTTGATCGGGGGCCTCTACAAGTTTAGACTCACCACTTCACCAACATCTCATCCATCCATTCCACACTCTCCACTTCCATCATCTCAAGTAAACTCAGCTACTGTTTCCAGAAGTTCATCTCTTAGTCTGTGACATAAGAGACTTGGACATCCATCCTATCTACTCACCAAGAAAGCATTGTCAAACCACCACATACCTTATGTTGATGATGCCAGTAGTTCTCTTTGCACTGCTTGTATGAAGGCTAAATGCCATAAGCTTCCTTTTTTCACTTTCCTCAAACCATCAGATGAGCCTTTCTCTTTGATACATTACGACTTATGGGGTCCTCGCCCCATTGTATCTACCGATGGTTTTAGATATTATATCAGTTTTATTGATGCCTTCTCTAAATACACATGGCTTTATCTGTTCAAATTGAAATCTGATGTGTTGAAAGCCTTTACTCATTTTAAATCTCGATTGAGACTCGGTTTAATAAAAAGATCAAAATCATGCAAACAGATGGTGGAACCGAGTTTAAATCCTTAATTCCCACATTCAATGAATCGCATCATCCATCGATTTCATGTCCATACACTCCACAACAAAATGGAACTACGAGAAAAGAATGCATAGACACATTGTTGAACATGCTCTAGTTATTCTCTCTCACTCTCGGGTTCCATTAATTCACCGATGATGCATTTTCTACAAGTGTCTATCTCATCAATAGAACACCATCTCGCTTCCTTTGCAATACAAAACTCCACTTGAAATTCTCCTTTGAAAAAAGGCCCCGATTATCACAGTTGAAAACCTTTGGTCGCTTTGTGTTATCCTTATTTGAGACCCTATAATCGATCATAAACTTGAGAATAGATCGAAAAAGTGTGTTTTCCTAGGATATAACTCTCAATATAAAGGATACAAAGCTCTCTTGCTCGACAACAGATCATCATTACTAGACATATGTTCTTTTGATGAGAAGTCCTTCCTTTTTCTCTGCAGACACACCAAATTCCACTTCAATTTGAAACTCCATCTTCTCCCTCATTTATATCATCTCTTCCATTCTCATCTCATGAGACCACTACTCCACCTCCATCACCTACACCTTCTACTCCATCATCTTCTTCATCATCTCACTCTTTTCACTCATCTCCACATTATAGTCATGAATCTCACCCATACAGTCCATCATCTTCTCACTCTCATTCTGCTAATACTCCCTCTCATGGCCAGTCATATGTTGAATCACCAAGGTTAGATATTGAAAATCATACTTTTTCTCATAACTCCCTAGATTGTACAGATGCACAAGTTCAACCCCCTCAGAATTTGCATCCCATGATTACTAGAGGAAAAGATGGGATTTTCAAACCAAAAGCTTATGCATTATCCACTGGATCAGATGTTGAGCCACTTAATCACATTGAAGCTCTCACTGATCCTAATTGGAAAGCTGCTATGGAAGTTGAATATGCAGCATTGATGAAGAATGGTACATGGGATCTTACAACATTACCTCCTACACACAGTTCTGTAGGTTGTAAGTGGGTGTTCAAACTTAAGAAACATGCAGATGGATCAATAGCAAGATACAAAGCCAGGCTTGTTGCTAAGGGCTACACTCAAGTTCCAGGTTTTGACTACATTGACACCTTTTCTCTAGTAGTTAAACCTGTTACTGTCAAAATTTTGTTGTCCATTTCTCTATACCACTCTTGGCCCTTACATCAACTTGATGTTGATAATGCCTTTTTGAATGGTGATTTGGATTTTGAGCTCTACATGGTACAACCCCCCTGGTTTTGAGTTAGCAAAGGGGCACAACATGGTCTGCAAACTCAAAAAGTCTATTTATGGTCTAAAACAGGCTTCAAGAGCATGGACTTCAAAATTTGCATATGTGCTCAAGAACCTTGGTGTTTCTATTTCTCAAGCTGATAATTCATTGTTTTATAAACATCAGAAGAATACCACTTTCTTTATAGTGGCCTATGTTGATGATATCATCATCACTGGTTCACATCCCACAGAAATCAGAAAGGTGATTGGTGATTTAAGGAAATTCTTTTCACTTAAAGACTTAGGTGAACTGAATTATTTCCTTGGGATAGAGATTAAGAGATCTGATCATGGAATATTTCTTTCACAAAAGAAGTATGTGCAAGAGCTATTGAAAAGAAAGCAGAATGGAATCTGCTAATGGACTTAACACACCTATGATCTCAGGAAATCAACTATCCAAATTTGATGGTGATCCCATTCCTGATCCACAGAAATACAGAAGCCTAGTAGGTGCTTTTGTTGGGATTATACTGGAAAGTATGCTTTTACTTTGTATAATCAAACTAACTGAATTTCGGACTTATTTACTGAAATAAATTATTTATCACTGATGCTTTAAATATCATCGAATGTTACATATATTTCTTTGCATAACCTGTTCATTAAATAAGACGTGTTACATTGTAGTTAATTTAGTGATACTAAGATCACGAAAGATTAAATTAACGCCCTTGTAACTAAAAAGTACACCATTCACGACCTAGATGGAAATGAACAATCCATCGTGAAAGGTTGTAGGGTAAGGCTCAGATTGGTTTGTCTTGATCAAGAGATTACACTAGTGCATGACTGGTGCATTGAAGAGGACCTCTGGGAGGACAAATTCTTGAATCCAACTAGGAAGAATTAGACCTCGGTGGTTAGTTATTTCTTAATCTTAAATCCCTTAAATAGGATTGTGTGTGGTTAGTAACTATTGCTTTGACTTATTATGGGAAGAGAATCGGTGAGATTAAATACCCTATATCTTGGGCAATATTATTGGTCACATGCGATTGCTAAGATTTAATCTGGAGAATCGTGCAAGCACGCTTTGTTCGATTTGCCCCCTTGGGAGGTTCATAAGTTTTATCATACCAAATCTTGCAAGTGGAACTAGTTTCCTGTATGGATAATAATGTTGAACCGTTCTTTTTACAAGGATAAAAGATATTGATTAATGGAAAGCTATTTCAAAGGGCTTGAATTAATTAATGGGCTAGAAAATCTTAAACACGGAAATAATAACCGGAGCCATATTAATCGTAATATGGGTTAAGATGGATAGTGCAATATTAATTATGTAGTGGGATTAATTAATATTTATGGGCTTGAATAATATTGTGGCTCAATATTGATAATTCAAGGTCCATTGGAAGTCCAATCTTAATTCTTCTAAAGGCCCCCAAGTAGCCCAAGATAAAGTCCAATAACCAAAAAAATGAGTTTAAAAATAAAATAAATTTGTTCTTATATTTCCTTGTTTTTTCGAAAATTATGGATAAAAGGGGAGAAAGATTTTCTTTGAATTTTGTTATGTAATGAAGATATGTATTCTTGGAATACAAGATTATCTCATTAAATTCAAGAAATCTCCCACTTGGTTATTCATATAGATAAGTTTCGAAAATTTTGAAATATGAGGGAAAGAAAGATTTTCTTGATTTTCTTGAAAAGATATTATGGAAGATATGTATTTCTTGAAGTACAAGTATATCTCATAAATTCAAGAAGATCCAAATCTTGGAATCTTGGACCCTAATATTTCAAAAATCACCATAGCAAGATGAGGTGGGATTTTTGTGGAATATTTTAATTATGTGGAAAAGAATATAGGAGATATATTCAAGATTTCTTGGAGATCAAGAAAAGATTCTCCCACATTGATTTTTCCCCAATATTTCGACCACCACCTATCTATAAATAGGGGATGATTCTTTCATTCCCAAGTACAATTCCATGTGCTGGAAAAATTAGTAAATCCACAAAAGTGGTGCAACAAAGTTTATTTTTCCTTTTGTTAATTGTTCGTGAGTATCCTTCCACCGGATTGTCGAACAAGGACGTGAGAATACTTGAGAAGGACTTTTGGTGTGTTTTCATATACAAGACCATTGTCATTCCAAGAGGTAAGTTCACGTAAACTCGTAGTATTTCCGCATGCGTAGGATTTACGTGAATTGTTTATATGCATGATTTGTTGTTGAATTATTATTTGAATTAATATGGGTTAATTCATGCTAGTAATAATTGCCAAGAATTAAATTTGTATTTAAATATTCATCCCGAATAGATCCGGGCAATTAATTCCCCAACAACTGGTATCAGAGCCTCGGTTTTGGGCTCTGAATTTTAAATTGTAATTTAATTCACTGTCATTAAATTTTGAAATTGGATAGTAGAATTGCTAGATGTTTTTTGCAGGTATCCAATTGTCATGGAATTTAATGTGTTTAATTTATGCATGCATATAAATTGTGGTTTTTTAATTCGATTCGCTCGATTCGCTTTTGCTCGTGAGAAAAATCCACGCAGTAGATTAGTATTTATTTGATTTTATCAATGTAATAGACTAGTCTAGATCTAGGTTTATTTATTTTGTAAATAAATTGTAACCGGATCTAAAACGGAGGCGAGAGATGAAGAATTAAAAGACGGATCCAAAATCGGGCGAGGTAGGGGTACTTTGGCGCAAAAGCGTGTTAAGGAGGCACGCCACGGATGATGTTTGCGATACAAGACGGGCGTAGGGCGAGGCCGAGGGGCCGAGCGCGGATTCGACGGGCGACGCCGGCGTTCGGGCGGGCGCAGATCGCTTAGGCGACGCGTGGGCTACGGGCGACGCGGGCGACGCGATGTGATTCGGCGACGCTGGCGCGACGGGCGAGGGGCGCCGGGCGCCGCGGGCAAAAGTTGTCGAGATGGGCGCGGGCGATGCGCCGGGCGCTTTGGCGCGTGCGCACGGGCGCCATTCGACATGGCCGGGGGAGTGCTAGGCGGGCACTCCCAGCGAAATGGGTCGATGAAGTGGCTAGACAAGGCATTTTCTTGAAACGATCAAGTGGGAGCTTTTCAAGACGAACGATGAAGGCAATGAAGACGATTTCTCAAGATCAAGACATAACAAAATTAACCATGCCACTGTTACAAGGCCTGAAATAGCTTTCTCTATAAACAAAGTGAGTCAGTTCATGCAAAACCAACTCCACACTCACTTAAAGGTTGTCAAAAGAATCCTCAGATACCTAGCTGGAACACAGAAATTTGGCCTCAATCTGCAAAAACCAGAAGACATGAGAGTTGTTGCATTTGCTGATGCAGATTGGGCAGCAGATGTAGATGACAGAAGATCAGTCTCTGGTCATTGTGTATATGTGGGTGGTAATTTGGTATCTTGGAGTTCAAAGAAGCAAGTAACTGTTTCAAGATCATCCACTGAAGCTGAATATAGGAGTCTTGCAACAGCTACTTGTGAAGTCATGTGGATTCAATCTTTACTGATGGAAATTCACCAGATGAGCAACATGATTCCTACCATTTGGGTAGACAATCAAGGTGTTATTTCATTGGCAAGTAATCCAGTGTTTCACTCAAGGACAAAACACTTGGAGTTGGACCTTCATTTCATCAGAGAAAAAGTTTCAAGAAAATAAGTTCAAGTGCTGCATGTGCCAAGCTTGGATCAAACAGCTGACATCTTCACAAAACCGCTTGTAGGACAATTCTTCTATCGCCTACGTAACAAGTTGAATGTGAGACTTGAAGGCTCTTTCGAATTGAAGGGGCATATTGAGAATGTGAAGATGGCCATGCATGATTACATGAGAGAGCATGGCAAAAGGATGGACCACAATCAGTACAACCGAGCTGTTATGAGGAAATATACAGCTAGCCCTAATCGAATATTACATGTAGGGAGTGTGTCATTAGCTTTGTCTAGTAGTGAGTAGCAAATAATAGAGGAACACGTGTAGATGTTATCCTCATTGTAGTTTTGGCTATATATATGTTGTATCTGATGAATGAAAGAATGGAATGAAAACAATACACTTTATGAGCTTAATATTCGAGTAATACTTTTTCCTTGTTTTACTATGACTTTATGCTATTTTCATCAGATAGCTTTCGAGTTCATAACTCACATAAGCATCGATACACTCGTGATGCACTTTCTCATTAGAGAGCTTAACCGCATCCCAATTATGAGCCACCAGCGGCCTCTCCACGTCTTTTCCATGTAAAAACACCCGTCGTTCACTCAGCCTCGCGTTTTCTAGATCCTGCTGATTATAATATCGGCCCGCCCCAAGGCTACCCAAATCAGCGTGCCTGGCGCCTACCCCAAGGCCAAACTCTCGTTGCAGCTGCGTAAACTTGGAGTCTATCCCCACGCCAACGAACGTGTTGTTTCGATTGGAGAGGAATCGGGCGAGTGAGCTCAGGACTGACGTGGGCTCGAAGATGAGGCAGCTGAGGCGGACGCAGAGCACGAGAAGGGTGCGGTTCTTGAGGTTGAGGTCGACGATGAGGCGGAGGGGATTGCCTTTGTTTTTGGACTCCACATTGTTGATCCACTCGTCGGCATTTTTGTTGAGGGCGGTGACGATGGTGGAAGATTTTTTTGTCAAAGATGACAACGTCGTAGGTCTGCTCTGTGAAATCAAAGTAGGTAATAAGGTAGCTGGAAGACACGGAAATAAAGGCGAAATAGGCACAAGGAAAGAGCAGCAGGCCGGACCAGCCTACAAAAATGAAACGGTCCCTCCGCAACCAGTCATCCATAATATCAAATAAATCATTTTTGTCTTTGGTAAATTTACCAAGGGCTATAGTCATAGCGATCCTCCTATTCAACTACTTCCGACCATTTCCGAAAGCACTCTTTCATCTCCGATGTGAACTAGTTAACTATCGGATCCTACCTACCTTAGCGCTTAGATGGTTGGCTACTCAATATCGTGAGCAGAGCCGAGAGAGAGCTCTTACTATAACTATAAGAAAGCGCTTCCTCGAGAAAGAAGGCTTGAACTAGACCAAGATCACACTCGAAATTATGTATCTACTTATCGATTTTTTGCCCCTCCTGGTAGTTCCAGAATGTGTTTTTTTTCTAGTTTTCTAGGCTCGGAATGAACCGCAATAATTCGGCCTCTCCCGCCTTTAATCATTGGAAGTTCGATCAAAGCATTCTTATATGCATCTCGTGTTGTTAAACAAACTAACCGGCTTTTTTCCAAGGGCAAGTAGGCTAGTTACAATTGCTAAGTAAAGATTATTCCTCGAGGACTACCCTTACACTCACTCGCTTGCCCAAGCTCGCTTTTTTGCTTGCTTGAGGTTGCTAGTAGCTAGTTCAGATGTTTAAGGTGCGCTTTGCTTTTTTTCCCAAAGAAAGATACCGCTGACAAATCAATTAAAAAGTTCACACTAGTCAAGACAACTTTTTTTTGAAAGAACATGGGAATTAACACCATTCATATGAAAAAGACAACAAAGGGGAAGCCCTCTCTATCTCTTGGTTATGGTTTAGCATCATATATTGACACGAGAAAATTTTTGATTGGTTGTAGTCAGGGATTAAGGAGCAAGCCTCCATACTTGTGGGTCAGGAGAGGTGGGTTCTGTCGCCCCGCTTGATAGAGGTCAAGCGGGGCCACCAGAGCTATCTACATCGAAAGATTTCCGCCTACCAAGACTCCTACTAAAGCTTGATTTAGCTTCATCTCATTCTTATTCTTGAAAAAAACCAAAGGCGATTGAAGAGCAAGTCTCCCTTTTTTGGGAAGTAGGAGTTGTCATTCACCAATCAATAAATTAGGAGAGTAGGTGAGAGCAATTGATCAAGAACATCTATTCTAGTTCTACCCAAGAAGACGAAGTCGACTAACTAAAGTGCAACCTTAGGTTCTTAGTCGGAAAGGTCGAAGAAGGAAAGCGGTCTTGTCCACATTCTACCCCTCGAAAGCGAGTTAGAACTAGGAGTGGAATGCACAGATCTATTATCTAAGCAATTTCTTGAACTGGATCAAGCAAATCCTCACTTTTGCACCTAAAGCGAGTAGGCATTTTTATCCGAAATTATTCATGTATATATTTCATGAAACGTGAAATCAAAGTAAAGCGATAAAAGTAGCCGAAGACACGGAAACAAAGGTATCATTTCAAAATTTTTGCCTATGTTATTCTTAGCATCTCGAGAGAAGCAGTCGATTAGTGTGTTGGGATTATACTGAAAAGTATGCCTTTTACTTTGTATAATCGAAACTGAATTTCTCAGACTTATTTACTGAAATAAATTGTTTATCACTGATGCTTTAAATATCATTGAATGTTACATATATTTATTTACCGTATAACTGCTCAATAAGTCGTGACGTGTTACATTGTAGTTAATTTAGTGATACCGCATCACGTAAGATTAAATTAATCCGCTTGTAACTAAAAGTACGTTATTCACGACCTAGATGGAAATGAACAACCCATCGTGAAAGGTTTAAGTGTAAGGCTCAGATTGGCTTGTCTTGACCAAGAGATTACACTAGTGCATGACTAATGCACTGAATAGGACCTACAGGAGGATAAATTCTTCAGAACTAAACAAGGAAGAATTAGACCTCAGTGGTTCGTTATTTCTTAACCTTCGTCCCTTAAATAGGATCACGTGGGATTGGTAACTATTGCTTTGACTTATCATGGGTAAATAATCAAAAGAGATTCAATACTTTTTATCTTGGGCAATATTATTGGTCACATGTGATTGCTAAGATTTAATACTGAAGAATCGTGTGCAAGCACGCTTTGTTTGATTTGCCCCCTTCGGAGGTTCATAAGTTTTATCATACCAAATCTTGCAAGTGGAATTAGTTTCCTGTATGGATAATAATGTTGAACCGTTCCTCGACCAAGGACAAAAGATGTTAATTAATGGAAAGCTATTTCAGTGGCTTGAATTAATTAATGGGCTAGATAATCTTAAACACGGGAAATAATGACCGGGAGCCATATTGACTGTAATATGGGTTAAGATGGATAGTGCAATATTAATTATGTAGTGGGATTAATTAATATTTATGGGCTTGAATTATATTGTGGCTCAATATTAGATATTCAAGGTCCATTAGAAGGTCCAATCTTAATTCTCCTAAAGGCCCCCTGAGTAGCCCAACATATAGTCCATTAACTTAAAAGGTGATTAAAATAAAATAAATATTGTTGCTTAATTTTTCCTAAATATTTCAAAATTATAGATATAGTAGGGAGAAAGATTTTTCTTTGAATTTTGTTATGGAATGAAGATATGTATTCTTGGAATACAAGATTATCTCATTAAATTCAAGAAATCTCCCACTTGGTTATCTATATAGAATTTTCGGAATTTTTGAATATAATGGGCAAGAAAGATTTTCTTGATTTTCTTAAAAAGATATTATGGAAGATATGTATTTCTTGAAATACAAGAATATCTCATAAATTCAAGAAGATCCAAATCTTGGATTCTTGCATCATTTTTTTCAAAAATACCGGGAAGTCCTTTTTGTTAGTCCGTCCGAATCAAGTCACCGCTATCCGAGAGAATGCTCACGTAAACCCGTAGATTCCGCATGACGCTGTGGGTTTTACGTGGCTTTTTATATGCATGATATGTTGTTGCAATTATTATTTGAATTAATATAGGATTAATTCATGCTAGTAATAATTAATGAATTAAATTTGTATTTAAATATTCACCCCGAATAGATCTCAGGCAACTCATTCCCCAACAAGCGCATCGAGAGCCACGGTTTGCTCTCAATTTTTAAATTGTAATTTAATTAAATGGACATTAAAATTGAAATTGGATAGTAGAACCATTAGATCTGCTTTGCGGTATCCAATTGTCAAGGATTTTAATGTGTTTATTTATGCATGCATATAAATTGTGGTTTTAATTGATTAGCTCGAATTTGTTTTGCCTCGTGAGAGAAAATCCACGAGTAGACTAGGATTTGTTTGATTTGATCAATGTAATAGATTAGTCTAGATCTAGGTTTATTTATTTTTGTAAATAAATTGTAACCTTAGGACGGAAATCGAAGAGATGAAGAATTAAAGGACAAAATCCGTAATCGCACGTAGGGCGAGTGCTCGGGCACGCACGGGCGCAGGCAAGGCCGGCAGGGCAGCCGAAGGGCTGAGAGCAGGAGTGTAAGACGGGCGGACGGGCTTTGACTGCAGGCGACCTTGCGACGTCGTCGGACGGGGTAAGAAGACGGGGGGCGATGCGAAATACAAGCAGGACGCGAACATACCGAGGTCGCGGGCGAGGCGGAGGCGGGCGAAGGCGATGCTGGCCGCCGCCGAGGCGTGCCGAGAGATGGCGAAGCGAAGCACCGGGCATAAAGGCCAGGCGACCAGGTCGCCGAGGTCGTTTAAAATTGGCAGTGGCGGTCGGATCTGGAGCGTGCATCCCTACCGTGAGTCGCTTGGCATGGCGTTTCGAGATGAAGTATTTTTTGAGACGAACGAGTGGGAGAAATTCGAGACGTGTTTCTTCAAGATCAAGTCAAGAAAAATCAAACCATGACAATTGGATAATTTGTGCCCAATATGTTTATTTTTCTGTTTTGCTTGATTTATTTGTGTTATCTTATGCTTTATTTAATTTGTTTAAATGTGTTTGCATGAGGGTTGCCAAATGGAAAAATCTCACCTTCAAAATTACTAAGTATGTTTAAATAATTAATTGACAATTTTATTCCGGATAATAAAATTGAATTAATTTTGACCTCCATGATTAATTTATTTGTGAATTCTTTTGGAGAAATTCCTCAACGGGACGGTCAAAAGATAGGTTTCACATGAATGAATTCCAAACGGATGATTGTGGGTTATTACTAGTGGCGACGATGACCCTCCCAACGAGGCTCGATCAAAGCGAAATAATAATCATGTATTTAATCATGGTTATTACTTAGGTATAAAATTGATATGCATATACTTCCAAGTCCCCCACGAATTTTATATTGGTCAAGAGAGCAACTATTAACTGGATATTAAAGGTTTATAAATCGTTTTGTTTGTAACTCGCTTGAATGTGTTTAAATAATGACCCACCCAACGTGGCTTATTTAAACTGTTTTGAGATGTTGGCTGATGCATGTTCATATTTTTTTTGAGATTTTAATATGATGCATGTGATCAAACCTTGTGATATATTTGTGCTTATGCATATTATTATTTATTTCAGTTCATCATTTCGCAACCTTTTAATCCACTATTCAATATACTAAAAGACAATTTGCTCATTAGAGAAAATTTTGTTGATTGGAATCGAAAACTCACTATTGTCCTCACTGCACAAAGCCATAACTGGGTTCTGACCACACCTAAACCGGATAAACCATCAGATGAGTCCACTAAAACGGTTAAGAAAGAGTATGCTGACTGGGAGCGGTCTAACGAAATGGCAAAGTGTACCATCTTGGCTTCTATGTCAGATGTGTTGCAACACCAACACGAGCGTTGAGACCGGCCGCGAAATCATGACTAGTCTTAAAGCGATGTTTCAACATCAGAACCGTGTGGCTCGTCAGATCACCATGAGGGACTTGCTCTTTATGAAAATGGTGGAGGGAACGCTCGTAAGGGAGCACTTTCTCCAGATGATGGCTCACCTTAATAAACTTGAGGTACTTGGCGCTGAATACGATATCGAGACCCAAATCGATTTCGTGCTCCATTCTCTGCCGAAAAAGCTTTGAACAATTCGGGTTGAACTACCGGATGAATAATCGAAGTTCTCGATACGATCCATTGCAAGCTTTAGTCTCGGCAGAGGCGATATTAAAGCGAAAAAGCCAAGCCTTGGTGGCAAATGGACCTTCTTCTTCTTCTGCACCAAGGGGTGGTAAGAACAAGAAAAGGAACAAAGGCCACAAGCAAGTGAACTCAAGTGTTGCCAATGGCAAAGATAAGGTGAAGAAGGGTGGTGGAGTGAACAAGCCAGTAAGGGAAGTGCTTCAACCTGCGGTGAAAAAAAAGGACATTGAGGTCACTGCTCCAGGACCCAAAAGGATGGAAAGAAAGGTAATTCTCACGCGACTAGTTGTTGAAACTTGTTTAGTGGCGTATGCCTCCCATTTTGTGGGTGATGGATCACGGATCCACTAATCATGTTTGTTTCACATTCTGAGGGTTCAAAAATTCGGACCCGACAACTTAGTGGGAGTGAGGTCCTCATCACACTGGGCAATGCTACGAGAGTGACAGCTGAAGAAGTGGGAGAAGTGCACCTGTCTTTTGAAGACAGTGTTTTAATTTTTGAGATATTCTTTACGTTCTGGATTTTAAAAAGAATTCGTTTTCAGTTTCTAAACTTTTATGATGGATATTCGGTTACTTTTTAATAAAGTTGTTACCATTTTTCTTTTGATAAATTTATCTGTCATGGAACGTTGTTGAATAATCTCTATACAATTAACTGTGCACACCACTCACGAAATGTATCCTATAACACATCAACTGCTTTTAGAAAAAAAAACGTTCATCAGACGTGAACGCGACACTTCTTTGGCATCTAAGATTGGGTCATATAAATCCAAAGAGGATCCAAAGGTTGGTGAGAGACGGTTCACTAGGGCTTCTCCAAGTTGAACAGATTCCAACCTGCGAATCATGTTTGGAGAGTAATATGACCAAGAGGGCATTTGGAGCCAAGGGGAATAGGGCCAAAGAAGTGTTAGAGATCGTTCACACAGATGTATGTAGTCCAATGTCAACCAAAGCAAGAGGAGGTTATGAGTAATTTTATTGATGATTACTCAAGGTACGGTTACATTTTCCTTATGAAGCATGAATCTGAGACCTTTGAGAAATTCTAAGAATTTAAGGCTCAAACAGAGAATCATATGGAAAAACGATCAAGTCTCTACGATCGATCGTGGAGGCGAATACCTCAAATGAGTTTTTGAACTACTTATCGATGAAGGGATTGTATCCCAAACATCGCACCTTTAACCCCTCAATAAAACGGGGTTGCGGAGCGAAAAAAACATAATTCTTTTGGAAATGGTTAGATCAATGATGAGTTATCGCGGATCTTCCCGAGTAGTTCGGGGTCATACCTTGGAAACAAATGACTTACATTATGAACTTGGTGCTATCCAAATCGGTTCTCAAAACTCCCAAAGAATTGTGGACCCAAGCGCAAGCCTAGTATGAGACACATGAGAATTTGGAGGTGTCCGCCCACGTGTTGGACAAAGGAAGCCCGAGAAATTGGATCCTCGTCGAAATTAAGGTTGTTTGTAGGATACCCCGAGGAACAAAAGGGTGTATGTTCTATAGTCCCGAAAGATCAAAAGGTGGTCATCGGCACCCACTTTAGATTTTTTGGAAGAAGACTATATGAACCAAAGAAAACCCGTGAGATTACCTTAAATGAGCTTAGAGGGCAAACCTCGGCTAACAATGTATTTAGATGATGTACCAAACGATACGCTTTCTGGCCGGAGCCTCGTCATAGTGGGAGGGTTGTTAGACGCCGAGAGATTCATGGGAATAGGAGAGTCCTCGGACTTGATTCCCTGACAAGACGAATCGGACCCATGGATATATGACGAGGCACTCCAAAATAAGGATGCAGATTCTTGGCAAACAGCAATGAAAGCCAAAATTGGTTCTATGTTTCATAATAGAATGTGGGTGCTAGTCGAACCACTTAATGGGGTCAAACCTATTAGATGCAAGTGGGTATGTAAGAGGAAAAGAGGACCGGACGGGAAGGTTGAAACCTTTAAAGCAAGACTAGTGGCGAAAGGTTACACTCTCGAGTTAAGGGATCGATTATGAGGAAACTTTTTTCCCGTAGCCATGCTTAAGTCCATCCGTATTCTCTTATCGATTCTTTGCAAGATTTCGACTTTGAAATCGGCAAATGGATGTCAAGACAACTTTCCTTAACGGAAGTCTTGATAAAGAGATCTATATGCAACAACCCCAAGTTTTCATTAAAACAGGCCAAGAACACCTAGTTTGTAAGCTCAAGAGGTCCATTTACGGACTCAAACAGGCATCCAGAGCTTGGAACCAAAGTTTTGATCATGTAATAAAGTCTTATGGGTTTGATCAAAACGAGTTTGAAAGTTGTGTGTATAAAAAGTGTGTCGGAACTGCATTGGTATTCTTAGTACTATACGTAGATGACATTGTGATCATCGGGAACGATGTGAAGGTCTCGATCGACGCGTAAGGGCATGTTTTTCAAAAACAGGTTTGATATGAAAGACTTAGGAAAGCCGGGACACATCCTTGGGATCAAGATCACTCGAGATCGCAAGAAAATGATGATCGGGTTATCGCAAGTTTCATACATAGACACCTTTGCTTGAAACGCTTCAAAGATGCAAGATTCCAAGAAAGGATTCGTACCTTTCAGACTTGGAATCCATCTATCCAAGAAAATGTCCCCTAAGACGCAAAATGAGATAGATGACATGAAAGGCATTTCCTTGTGCTTCGGCTGTCGAAAACCTTATGTATGCAATGCTGTGTACGAGACCGGATATCTGCTTTGCCGAAGGCATGGTAGCAAGATATCAAAGTAACCCGTGGAAAGCGCATTGACGATTTACGATTAAAAACATTCAAGTATCCGAAAAGAACTCGGGATAGAATGTTGATTTATCAGTCAGATACTCCAATCCCCATCGGCTACACGGACTCGGATTTCCAATCAGACTTAGATTCCAGAAATTATCTGCCTCAGTTAGTGTGTTTCCATTTGGGAAGTTTAGCCATCAAATGGACGAGTGTGAAGCAGAAATGCATCACTGACTCAACCATGGAAGTCGGGTAAGTAACTGCTTGTGAAGCCGTGAAAGAACCGATTGGGCTCTAGACCTTCTTAGTGGACTTGGATGGTGTTCTGAATTTGTCTAGCAATATCTGCTATGGGCGCTTGCAAAATTCAAGAGAACCAATAGTCCACCGAGTCAAACAAGCACACTAAAGGAAAGACATCTTATACGAGAAATCGTTAAGAGAGGAGATATAGATGTGGCAAAGATAGCGTCCCGAGGACAACCTAGCGAGATCCATTCACAAAGAGTCCGCCTCAATACATTCGAGAGACATGTGGAAGGAATGGGTGTCAAGACCGTTGCCAATCTGCTTTGAAAGTATAAGTGGGAGAAATTATTAGGTTCGTGTAGGTGACATTAGATGTCACGGACTACGCGAGACATGTTGTAGTATACTTAAAAGCGGACTTTTGAGTATAAGTGGGAGATTGTTGGGATTATAATTTGAAAAGTATGCTTTTTACTTTGTATAATCGAACCTAATTTCTCTCGGACTTATTTACTGAAATAAATTGTTTATCACTGATGCTTTAAATATCATTGAATGTTACATATATTTACTGCATAACTGTTCAATAAGTAGTACGTGTTACATTGTAGTTAATTTAGTGATACCAGATCACAGAAGATTAAATTAATGTGCCCTTGTAACTAAAAAAAAGTACGTTATTCACGACCTAGATGGAAATGAACAACCCATCGTGAAAGGTTTAAGTGTAAGGCTCGATTGGCTTGTCTTGACCAAGAGATTACACTAGTGCATGGTCGATGCAATCAATAGGACCTCTGGGAGGATAAATTCTTGAACCCGAACAAGGAAGAATTAGACCTCAGTGGTTTGTTATTTCTTAACCTTCGTCCCTTAAATATGATCACGTGGGATTGGTAACTATTGCTTTGACTTATCATGGGTAGCGAATCAAAGAGATTCAATACTTTTCATCTTGGGCAATATTATTGGTCACATGTGATTGCTAAGATTTAATACGAAGAATCGTGTGCAAGTACGCTTGTTTGATTTGCCCCCTTGGGAGGTTCATAAGTTTTATCATACCAAATCTTGCAAGTGGAATTAGTTTCCGGTATGGATAATAATGTTGAACAGTTCCTCGACCAAGGACAAAAGATGTTAATTAATGGAAAGCTATTTCAGTGGCTTGAATTAATTAATGGGCTAGATAATCTTAAACACTGGAAATAATGACCGGGAGCCATATTGACTGTAATATGGGTTAAGATGGATAGTGCAATATTAATTATGTAGTGGGATTAATTAATATTTATGGGCTTGAATTATATTGTGGCTCAATATTAGATATTCAAGGTCCATTAGAAGGTCCAATCTCAATTCTCCTAAAGGCCCCTGAGTAGCCCAACATATAGTCCATTAACTGAAAATGTGATTAAAATAAAATAAATATTGTTGCTTAATTTTTCCTAAATATTTCGAAATTATAGATATAGTAGGGAGAAAGATTTTTCTTTGAATTTTGTTATGGAATGAAGATATGTATTCTTGGAATACAAGATTATCTCATTAAATTCAAGAAATCTCCCACTTGGTTATCTATATAGAATTTTCAAAATTTTTGAATATAATGGGCAAGAAAGATTTTCTTGATTTTCTTGAAAAGATATTATGGAAGATATGTATTTCTTGAAATACAAGAATATTTCATAAATTCAAGAAGATCCAAATCTTGGATTCTTGCATCATTTTTTCGAAAATAATCCATAATTGAGGAGGTGGGATTTTTGTGGAATATTTTAATTATGGGAAAAAGAATATAGGAGATATATTCAAGATTTCTTGGTGATCAAGAAAAGTCTTTTCCCACATTGATTTTCTACTAGAAATTTCGACCACTCCTCTCCTATAAATATGGGATGATTGTTTCATTCCCAGGACAATTCCATGTGCTGGAAAAATTAGCAAATCCACAAAGGTGGTGCAACAAAGTTTATTTTTTCCTTTGTTAATTGTTCGACAAGTGTCCTTCCACCGGATAGTTAAGCAAGGGCTAAGAGAATACTTGGGAAGTCCTTTTGGTTAGTCCGTCCGACCAAATTCACTGCCATCCCGAGAGGTACGTTCACGTAAACCCGTAGATTCCGCATGCGTAGGTTTTACGTGGCTTTTTATATGCATGATATGTTGTTGCAATTATTATTTGAATTAATATAGGATTAATTCATGCTAGTAATAATTAATGAATTAAATTTGTATTTAAATATTCACCTCGAATAGATCTGTGCAACTCATTCCCCAACAGATCTATTATCTAAGCAATTTCTTGAACTGGATCAAGCAAATCCTCACTTTTGCACCTAGGCGAGTAGGCATTTTTTATCCAGAAATTATTCGTGTATATATTTCACAGAAACATGAAATCAAAGTAGGCGATAAAGTAGCTGGAAGACACGGAAACAAAGGTATCATTTCAAAAATTTTGACTACGCTATTCTTAGCATCTCGAGAGAAGCAGTCGATTAGTGAGCATCCCATGTCATAAGGAAAGCCTTAAGGCTTGGTTGCGGGGGAGAAGGACTAAGGATCGGTCTAATGGGACCTAGAGGAGCTATAGACTCTAGTTAGTCAGTTTCCCCTGGCTCTTGCCCATTCTTTCTTTCGTGGGCATGTGCTAAAGGAAGCGGAGAAGTAGGAGCTACATGACCTAGAAGCGCGTAGGCTATGGCTCAGTTCATACTAGAGTTTCTCTGTTTCTCGTATGGGATTAGTACGCTTCCAGAGCCCCACTCCTGGTTGTTGTATGTAAGGGATCGAAGCGAGACCAGGTGGTTGAGCGAGTGGCAAGGTAGGACTCTGCTAGGTTTGATGCAGTACCGTACTTTCTCGAATGAATGCATGGCCGTAGCCTAGGTTCGTAGGCGTTCTAATAGAATAGTAAGGTAAGGTGCACTGCCTTTACTCCGGAACCAAGCAGCCAGGCTTCTTTGTGCCTTGGTGTTAACTGTAGCACTATCAGACCTTGAAGGTAAAGTTAGTGTGCCATGAACTCAATCCCACAAAAATGTTGTGTGATTGACGTTGTAGGAAACGTCATATGTAACCACGAACAGATATCCCAACTCATTCAGGATATCTGTTCAGAAGTTCGTACCCATGCAAAGGAACACTTTTCCTTCTTCAAAAGGGTTCTCGTGCTCCAGTAGAACTTG
The DNA here is from genome assembly GCA_037126765.1 of Stenogyne calaminthoides. NCBI lineage: Eukaryota > Viridiplantae > Streptophyta > Magnoliopsida > Lamiales > Lamiaceae > Stenogyne > Stenogyne calaminthoides. The sequence continues at coordinate 2,568,477 of JBBCBC010000047.1, read as the reverse complement.
GAAAACTTGTTTCAAGTGCTGGATGTGCTCCTCGAGAGTCTTGCTATAAATCACAATATCATCCAGATATACTACCACAAATTGATCCAAAAAAGGCTGAAGTACCTGGTTCATCAATTTTTTTGTGGCTGGTGCATTGGTCAGCTCTAAATAGATACACGTAAGAGAACATAAATCTACGGATGGGTCTATATATTATATATATATATAAAGAATGTCAAACTGCCCAACTACCGACTCCTCCCGGAATTGCGTTATCGGAGCCGAGCCAGGAATGACCGTTAGTGGGCACCCACCACTTATAGAAATTCATCTTGATCTGGAATCAAAGAACAATTGTGGAAATGGTTCTTATCTTGTGACTTGAAAGATAGGAACAAGAAGATTGAATCGAAAATATCGACAAATTCTTTCCTTTCCAAGTCCAAAGAAATGAAATTAAAAAGGGGAGGTGGCCGGCTGTTCTAATTCAAATTTGATCTCTATCTAATTTTAATATTAGAATAGCGCGGTTTGTTCGGGGTCGTGTGTTGTGATAGCGGTGGTCGACATTGTTTAGACTTTGTTAAGGAGCGAGAGGGGTTTTGAAAGTAAAGAGAAAAATAGAATGGGTTATAGGTAATCGATTCGATAATATATTTGAATATATATTCTTATTTGTTTAAGATTTGAATTTAAAGTTCAATTTTCAATCGAGTTATTTGTTAGTATTTAATTCAAATATTTTGGTTTTATTATTTTTATTTTAGAAAAGTTATATACTTTTTTCCAAAATCTTTATATTAAATAAATGATACTCCATATATATAATTTCTTAATTATTAATTTAGAATTAAAGAAATTTAATCCATCTATAATCTCTGATATGGGATAAAAGAGACATATTCCATACCAATGAACTGAGAAGTGAGACTTAGTTGTCCCACGTCGAGATTGTGCTTATAGAGTTAGAGATGAGCATCTCTATCTGGTAAACTGTATCCGAAGAACGAAATGCTTCTGATGTTTGCATATGTCAGTCCTTATAAATTGTGCATGCATTGACATGTGACGAACAACCTAAACATCCCAGAGATGATATGAAAACAACTCTAAGTTATGGACCTAATAGCGTCATCAGAGAGAAGAGCCACTTCTGGAAGATGTAACCACCCTTCTCTCAGATCTTGACCTTAAACCGGTATGGAAGGTGTCGGCATCCTTCCCATGACGTCAAAGCGTAAGGAAAACCGTCTGTGTTAGGAAAGGACAACCTTTTCTGCTAAACCGAATGAATATTCTCCACTCACCCTTATGGTCCCCTCAAACCGTTAGGGCTACACAAGGCAAAGGACATTTGTACCCGCCTTGGGGCATGATATCACATCTTTACCCTCAGAAGGAGACAAGGTATAAATAGCATTTCATTTGTTTTTCACGAAAAGTTACATTTTTTTACATACACTCATACGTGTTCTTGGTGTTCTTGAGCAAACACTTCACTCAATATTTCTGGGACCGACGCTCAAGCTCCCTCCGGCCCGATTTTGTGCAAGAATTCCGACATCGCTTACAGAGGCTCTCACACGGTGGTGTTCTAGAGTTGATTCCAGCTCGACCGCCACTCTTTTTCGCTGAAGATGTCATATGGAGACTGGAATACGTAATTACTCATTTTCATCTCCCTTTTACATTTGGTGTACGTGATATCTGAACTCACCCCACATGAACTCCGTCTGTGGAAAAATCTGAATTTTGGCCTGAGATTCTTTTGATTTTTCTCTTTGAAATGATGTAGTTTGCGTCAGAATGTGTCGGGACTTGCATGCACTGAAAATCACCTTTCTTCTTTCTCCACCACTTTCCTCTTCTAATTTTTGAAAAACTAAAACCACATAGTTTAAATTGGACGCATCAGGGTTTTGGAAGAGAAGTACAATGGGGGTTTTCTGAAGTGACGTGTAGCAGTTTTATGGGGAGAAAGTGATTTGGACTGTAGGAGGGAAAAGTTGAAGAAAGTCTCATTAAGGGTGTTTATGTCACTCTACCTACATTTTTTAACCTCATAGTAATGCTTTAAAAAAAGTTGAACCTAATTGCAATAAATCTAGCTCTTAGAATGACACTTAAAGAAACTCGCTCTGTATTTTATGCACATATATTACTGAAGAAATGTTAAATATCACCAACTGTTGTCGATCATAGAAAGCCGGGAATATGATTGATATTTTAGCTTAGAATTAGTCTCCCATGAACCAAGTCTATGCTATGAATTTAGATTATTTGATCAATTTCACTCATTTTCAATACATTTTTCTAAACCACTAAACTTGACCCGTATTACACCCTAAATAGGGTCAAATGCAATGAATTAAAAATAAGGTTCATAACATGAACCAAGTCTATACAAATTTTTGCCTTTCACTTAACGATGATGGTTTATGATTTTTGTTTCAATTTTTATATAAAGCATATTTTAGGTCTTTTAAACTTTTTGTCATTTTTTTTGTTTTTATTCCATATTATAATTGTTGAGAGAAATTAAATAAACGAATTAATTTCGCACCTCTCTACAAGTTCGGCTTTTAGATGAGACGGAATTCTTTCATGGTATCAGAGCCTCTGGCTCAGCCCAGATCCTGGGTTCGATTCCCGTGAAACAAGTTCGAACTTTTAGATGAGACAAAATTCTTTCTATAATGATTTTCTTTCTTAAGAACAAAATAGATTCAAATCATGTACTGAGTCAAAATCATTATTTGTATTCTATTTTGTTGAAATTTCTCATTAAAAAATTTGTTAGTGTCTTATACCTAAAGAATTTATATAAATGATGCAATATTATAGTAAATTTAATAAATTTTACAGTAAAATTTACAAAAGAGCTGAAAGATTTTATGGTGAAACTTATAAAAAGATGAAATTAAAGTACATCTTAATTTAGATTATTTATAGATTGGAAAATGATGAATATAATTTCTCATTTGTAGATATGACATTTATAATTTTAAAAACATGATTATAATTTACATTGTGTGCATAATAATTTAGGCTCATTGGCCCATTACATATTCGAAATATTGCCCAACTCAGGAGAAGGCCAAGCTACCAAGAGGCACACTTGGCTCGGCCCCAAAGGCTCTAGGCGAGCTCGCCCAGCATATAGCGAGCTCGCCGCCTCCACCACAAGTCGAGACGCCGAGCGAGCTCGCCCGGTTTGAGTTCTTGAATTGAAGTCCTGGCTCCTAGATCATCTAGCTCGCCAGACCGCATCTAATTCGCTACAATCATACAGCTCGCCTATCACCATACTTGTACTAATTCATGGTCCATATGCAGGGATAGCTAGCAAGGGTGACCTCGGAGAATAAGTCAAAGGTTTACCAAATGCCAAGGTGTGATTTTGTTCAACTAAATACGCTAACAACCACGAGTGTTGGCTCTATTGTCATTAGCCTCCAAGAGGGTAAAAATCCTCTGAAGTAGGTGCAGATCTCGATAAGTCTTCTGCAACCATCGCTTCCGAATGAAGTTGTCAGAAGGAAGTGTGTTACGGTTAATCTAAATAGATTTTTAGAGCCCAATTTAGCCATATCATAATTAATGCTTTGTCGAGCTCGCATCGAAATGTGAGGGGTAAGTTGAGTTATATTCTTATACTATAAATATGAGCATTTACGCCTCTTATAACGGTCCAAAAAAACATCTAATACAAAGGTTATATCAACCAAATTAAAAGAGGCTCTATTAGTCCAAATCCTCTTGCATTTAATTCTTTAGCATTTAATACAGTTCTTGAACATTTAATGAAGAACATTCCAATTGTTCTTCATTAAATTCACCTTTCCGCATTATCACATCATTATTCTTTGATTAGCTAAATCCCCATGCCACATTAAACACAAACACTAATATATTTTAGTTATCAACAATTGGCGCTAGAAGAAGGGCATTTACCTTGTCGAATCTTCAAATCTACAAACCTTCATACCAGCGGCCTAATTTCCGCTATGGAGTCCATCAAAAAACAGATGTCCGGTCAGCAGAGGGAGTCTTTTTCCAAAAATGAAGGACCCCTCAAAAATCTCGATGATATCAAAACATCTGAAGACCTTCAAGAGGCTATGAGGATGCTCAGACGTCGCCAACGTGATCTCGGAGGAGATCGGAGCGGGCCTCACCGACATACAGAGTCTTAGCGGGCCTCGATATCCAAGAGCAAAATGAAGATGGAGAAGGGCATGAAGCCCAAGTATCGCCCCGCGAAAACATGCAACACCACTAATTCCCGCGAATTCGGGAGGCCTCACCATAATGAAAATCGGCAAGAAGGAACTCCTTCCCCACGGCGCGGGAGTTATAATCAACCTCCCCAATCTGAATTTGTCTTCGATAGTTTGAGAGCAATGCACTACAAAAAAGGCGGTATTTTACGACGAATTTAGCGACGGTTTAAACCGTCGCAATAAGGATTTGCGATGGTTTTAGCGACCGTTTTTTCATCCGTCTGGACAACGAGGGTCGCTAACATTTAGCGACTATTTTTTCCAGTCCGTCGCTAGGTAGCGACGGCTTATTTCCGTCGCACAAAATATCGATGGCTAAAAACCGTCGCAACATAGCGTTGGTTATGACGTCATAATACCGTCGTTAACAGCGACACATTTCCTTTGGTATTAGCGACAAAAATTTCCGTCGACATGTGCGACGGTTATAACTGTCAGTAACAGCGACGGTTACAGTCGTCGCTAAATTTGTCGCTATAACCGTCGCTAAATCGTGAATTTTTGAAAAAAAAAAAAAGGCTCATCTTCTGTTTCGAACGGGCTCGGGGCGCCCGGTGACACCGAACCAAATAGCCACATACCATCTCGAACCCAACCACCAAACATCTCATATATAAGCCAACAAGCCTCCCAATTAAATGAGCCATTTATTCGCTCCTGTGAGGGACCGAACACGGGACCTTGGGAGCCTGAGCGGGGATCAATTCCGCTCGGACACTTGCTTTCTTGCTTCTACTTAATGAAATTAATACTATATGTCCTAAAATTCATTTTTTTAAACAATTTTTTTTAATTCTTTATTTCAATTATCTTATTTATTAATTCAATCACATTTTTATATATAATTTTTTTTATATAAATTAAAATTAAAATTATATCATATTATATTAAATATATATTTTTTACTTGTTTTTTTTTTAAATTATATATTTTCAATCTAAACAAGTTATATATACTGTTCTATCTAAACAAGTAATACTTTTCTATGTAAACAAGTAATACTTTTCTATCTAAATAAGTTATATATACTTTTCTATCTAAACATGTAATACTTTTCTATGTAAACAAGTAATACTTTTCTATCTAAACAAGTTATATGTACTTTTCTATCTAAACAAATAATATTTTTCTATTTAAACAAGTTATATATATATATACTTTTCTATCTAAACAAGTAATACTTTTCTATGTAAACAAGTAATACTTTTCTATCTAAACAAGTTATATATACTTTTCTATCTAAACAAGTAATACTATCTATATAAACAAGTAATACTTTTCTATTTAAACAAGTTATATATACTTTTCTATCTAAACAAGTAATACTTTTCTATGTAAACAAGTAATACTTTTCTATCTAAACAAGTAATACTATCTATATAAACAAGTAATACTTTTCTATTTAAACAAGTTATATATACTTTTCTATCTAAACAAGTAATACTTTTCTATGTAAACAAGTAATACTTTTCTATCTAAACAAGTTATATATACTTTTCTATATAAGCAAGTAATACTATCTATATAAACAAGTAATACTTTTCTATTTAAACAAGTTATATATACTTTTCTATCTAAAAACAAGTAATACTTTTCTTTCTAAACAAGTTATATATACTTTTCTATCTAAACAAGTAATACTATCTATATAAACAAGTAATACTTTTCTATTTAAACAAGTTATATATACTTTTCTATCTAAACAAGTAATACTTTTCTATGTAAACAAGATACTTTTCTATCTAAACAAGTTATATGTACTTTTCTATCTAAACGAGTAATACTATCTATATAAACAAGTAATACTTTTCTATTTAAACAAGTTATCACTACTAGAAATTTGCTAATACACAACTCCGAATAGACAACGGATATTTCAAAATCCGTTGTCTATTAAGTGATTTACGTTGTCTATGTGAGTAACCGTTGTCTATTAGCGAGAATTTTCTCTAATAGACAACGGTTAAAGGCCTATGTTGTTGTTTTGGGTTGTCTATTAGCGTAAATGCACGTTTATAGACAATGTATATGACTTACGTTGTGGTTTTGTGTTGTCTATTAGCGTGGATACACCGTTATAGACAACATATAGGCATACGTTGTTATTTTGCGTTGTTTATTAGCATAGATGGACGGTTATAGACAACGGATATGCCTTTCGTTGTGGTTTTGCGTTGTTTATTAACGTGAATACATGGTGATAGACAACAGATAGGCATACGTTGTTGTTTTGCGTTGTTTAACTTATCAATTATATATTTTTTATTTTAATTAAAAGTTAATATATTTAATTAATTCACTTAAAAAATGGATATATATGTATGTTGTCTTTTCTCCATTATAGTGTATGTAGTGCGTATATATTATAGGTCTAAGTCTTGTATGCACCAGGTGCACCGTGCATAGAATGTATTTTCAAAATATACAACTTGTTGCACTGCAACATGCAACTTGTTTACACTAAAACATATAAATTTTTTATACTGAAATGTGCAATTATAAATATAATAAATAAGTTGCATGTTTCAGTGTAAGCAAGTTGTATGTTTTAGTGCAACAAGTTATATGTTTCTATAATACAATATTAAATGCACAGTGCACCCGGTGCACATAAAATTCACTCATATTATTATTATTATTATATATATATATATATTAAATTTTAATTTAGATACTTACCTCTAATTATAGATTTAATTTAATATTTAATTTTCTTTATAACCATAATTAACACCACTGCATACCAGTATATTAATTTGCCTTTAATTAATTATAAATAATAGTATACTTAGAGTTTTTATTAATCACTTTCACACACTTTACAATCGCTCAATTAACTTGCCCTAATCCTCTCCCACAGTCCCACTGCCTTAGGTCGCTCCAATCCGCCGTTGTTCGTGTCTACCCGTCACGGTGATGCCAGTGTCCATCACCACCAATGCCCGTATTACACAGTCGCTCAGTTCGTCTTCTCACACTTCCACTCACACTTCTTCACTCTGATATACTTTCTTTCTTATCAATAAAAATGGGGGGAAAATAAAATTCATTAAGAAAAATTGATTTTACAATATTTAAGTCTATCCTTTTCTCTCTGTTCTTCACAGTGTGCCTAATTTCACCGATTGGAAGCCAGTCTTCTAATCTAGCGGTGTAGGACGGGTTCTTGATTGAGGCCTTTTTTGACCCGGTTTGCCCCGATAGCAGATTCGTGGCCGCCATTGAAGGACGCTCTGAAGCAGTATGGGTCCCGCGTTAGGCTCGCTGTGCACACCTTCAATTTGCCGTACGTCTCTCTTGTTTCATTGTATTTCAATATATGTTCTCTTGATTTCGTTGAATTAATTGGGGGTTTCATTTGGATGTTGATTTATTGGTAATTTTTTGTGGTTATTTGTCTAGTGTACATTGAATTGATGAATCATTCTTTCAATTTTAGTATTCTGTTTTGTATTTAGTTATTGGATTTTTAACACGTGTAAATATACATCATTGTAATAAGATCTGAAAGAGAATCAAGTTCATGGCCCTCTTTTGAAATGCACTCTTCTGGTCGCAGAGGTGTATTTGCTAAAACATTTTTCAGAATTGTGTTTTAATGGTAGTTCTTAGATACAATTATAGTAGTTTATTTAATTACTTTATTTAATTTTCTGATGCTATACATATTTCTGATGACAATTAGGCAGTGTTATTCTTGTGAGCCTGCAAAATATTTTTAGAAACAAGGTGTGAAGGGACTTTATCACGGCCTTACCCCAACATTGACAACATTTCTTCCAAATTGGGCTGTGAGTGTTCTCTTAGAAAGTTCTCATTATTTGCACTTGTTCGAGTATTCTTTGCCTACTTTTCATCTATATTCTTGTGGATTAATTTACTTTGATAAGATGTTTAACAGTTTTAAGGTTCCATTTGTCATTATGAACATTCCTTAGCTCCAAATTTATCAACAATTACAATCTATTATCCTCCCAAAAGGTACATATATTGTCATCTCTTTATTTTGTTTTTGTTTATGAAAGGTTGTGTATATGTGAATGATATGGAGTATAATTATATGCTCCTTAAAGTGAAATTTATGTATTCATAGTTGGACGACAAATATCTTGTTTTACTATCTTTATAAGTGATATATGGAGAAGTTAGCACATTTGTCTCTTCACAATGTAAATATAGTATAATGAATGTATGTTTTTTTGCAGGAATTGTTTGGCTTAAGAGAAGGATGATGGAGATGGAAGGACTTTTGGAATTAGTAGTTAGATTATTATTTCTTTTTGTTTTGTTTTAGTAATGTATCCTAATCAATTATGGAATTCATTGCGAATGAATCTATTTAGAAATATTGAAACAATTTGTAATAATTATTAATTTACTAGTTATATCATGCCTTTATTTTAATTGAGTATTTTTCCTAATATATATATATATATCAATATTTTTTTTATAAAAATACTTCCTGAAAGACAACATATATTATATGTTGTATATATGCGTTGTGGTATATATTAGACAACATACACAATCTGTTGTCTATCAACGTTGTATTAAATCAAATAGACAACAGACAATATCTGTTGTTTATTAGCGTATGATCTATTGTCAGTTTACTCAATAGACAACGGATAATTTCCGTTGTGAAAGAGGAAGGATCTTTAACTACACCTTAATACACAACGGGCATTTAATTTAATAGACAACAAATATTATCCGTTGTTTATTAGCTTTTTTGTAGTAGTGTATATATATTTTTCTATTTAAACAAGTAATATTTTTCTATTTAAACAAGTAATACGTTTCTATCTAAAAAAGTTATATATACTTTTCTATCAAAACAAGTAATACTATCATATAAATAAGTAATACTTTTCTATTTAAACAAGTTATATATACTTTTCTATCTAAACAAGTAATACTTTTCTATGTAAACAAGTAATATTTTTCTATCTAAACAAGTTATATATACTTTTCTACCTAAACAAGTAATACTATCTACATAAACAAGTAATATTTTTCTATTTAAACAAGTTATATATATTTTTCTATCTAAACAAGTAATACTTTCTATGCAAACAAGTAATACTTTTCTATCTAAACAAGTTATATATACTTTTCTATCTAAACAAGTAATACTATCTATATAAACAAGTAATACTTTTCTATTTAAACAAGTTATATATACTTTTCTATCTAAACAAGTAATACTTTTCTATGTAAACAAGTAAAATTTTTCTATCTAAACAAGTTATATATACTTTTCTATCTAAACAAGTTATACTATCTATATAAACAAGTAATACTTTTCTATCTAAACAAGTAAGAAAAACGAAAAATATAATATATATAAATAAACATTATATATAAACGATAAATAAACGATAAACATTATACATATATAAAAAAAACAGAGTTTCATAAACGAAAATTTAAACGAAAAAAAAAGTGTCGCCTCATGAATAAATAAATAAAAAACAGAGTTTCATAATAAACGGTCGGGATAAAAATCTTCCCCCTCATCCCCCAAATTAGCAGTATAAAGAAAATTACTATCGAAATTGATTTCATCATCGCCATCGGCACACCTCAACCCGCCACACCGCCATCGCCGCCACCCATCTTCTGTTACCACCATGACCGGCCGCCACCGGCCGCCACCACCACGATTTCCGCCCCACCAAAGACCACCACCGGTATCAACCAATGACCAATGACCGCCACCACCACCATGACCACCACGACCACCGCCACCACACCGCCACCGCCACCGTCAAAATTAATGGTGTCGAAAAACAATTGAGTGAAAGGGACCCGTTTGAATGGCCAGAGCGGATGCAAGCCGCTGCCATTTCCGTTGATTTTTTTCTCTGATCTCGACCGTCACCGCTTCTCTAACTGCTTAGCCATCTATCGTGGGTCATTGGCGGTTCTTCAAGTGTCAAGTAATGCAGGTCCGAGACGAAGTAGGGTTGTGTCTCCGCGATAGTGGCGGAAGACAACCTACCATACCCGAGAACCCACTGTCTATGGATGCCGGCCTCCTCCACATAGATCTGATTCAAATTAATTGGAGGAACTGGTGGATTGAACCTGACGGTTCACCCACCTGGGCCTGGTTGGCAGCTTCGATCCTATCTCGAACCGCTCTCTGTAAAAATTAAATATTATAATTAAGATCAGATGTAATAATTATAGAATACAACATTAATTACTTACGTGCACGTGGGTGTTGCGGCTGTAGGTGGAGGTCCTTGTATCCTCTTCGTAGAGGTGGCCGAGTGCAAGAGTCTCAAGAGCATCTAGAGGGCGTCTGAGCCGTCGTTCCTATTAGCAAATAAAAATATAAACATATTAATTATGAACTTAAATATTGTACAATTAAATAAATAATATTACTTACTCATATGCGGTGCTCAAGTATCGACCGGGATCCGACCTTGTGCACAGCGATGCCCCCATCCTCTCCTTGATGGCTCAGGCAATTTTGACGATTCTTTCGGCACATCTCCTGGTATGCGGGATCGCTCCAAACTCCCACAATCGACTCCCACACGCTAGGGTCTGTCATCCGTCATATCCAGCCCTTCATCCCTCCACCGGGCATGCCACCTGTAAAGCATGTCCTTGTACCAGGTAGCGACAAGCTTACAGAACGGCCTGTAGAAATCGGTCGGTGACATATCATCCGCCCACTTCGTCTGTTTTTGCATTATTAACACAAATTTTATTAAATTTATATATGAAAATACATATTACATATTAAATTAAATTAAAATAAGTAATCAATTATTGTACGTACCCTAAACTCGTCGAAGTAGAGTTGGCGTTGTTGTTCAGACACACCTCTCTAACTGTGGGCCCCCATCACAAGATGGAGTTGGTGACTATAGTGGAAGCCTCATGACCGGGTATGATGCTGAAACATATTAAGAAATTAATAAGTATAATTAACAATTAATTTTATAATTACTAAATAAATTAATAAATAATTAAAAATTATAACTTACTTTTCCTGACTTAGATCGATCGCTAATCGAGCAGTGGAGGCTGAACCACGATGAATAGAGGCCGAGCCTGAACTTGACCCCGCTGGAGATGACCCTGCGGGGGGCGGTTGCTGCGAGCTGGCGGCGCCTCTGTTCAGGTTCAACTTCGGTCTCAGGACCATCTTCTTCTTGGTGCTCAAAGGAATGGACCCGTCGCCCCGACCACCACCTCTGCCTCGACCATTTCTGCTGCCTCGTCCACCGCTGCCTTGGCTAGTACTCATCAGCATTATATAAAACAAATTCATTATATTTTTAAATAATTTAATTAAAATCACGCCTAAATTTTGGCAGAATTTCGATTATACTATTACATATTCATCCTAGTCAACCATCAATCTAACAATTCTAACCAAATTAACACACATATATATATATATATATATATATATATATATATATAACATAATTATAAAACAATTCTAACCATTCTAGTCAACCATCAATCTAACAATTCTAACCATTCTATCCAATTTTTATATATCACATATATAATCATAAAACAATTCTAACCATTCTAGTCAATCATCAATCTAACAATTCTAACCATTCTAGTCAATCATCAATCTAACAATTCTAACCATTCCAGTCAATCATCAATCTAACAATTCTAATAATTCTATCACATAAGTATAACACATATATAATCATAAAATAATTCTAACCATTCTAGTCAACCATCAATCTAACAATTCTAACCATTAATCTATCACATAATTATATATAAAATATCATAATCAACCAAATTACACTAACATGCATATACGTAATTGAAATAAATATATGTAATTGACTAATTGAACTAAAATACATATATATAATATCGAATATATATTTCGAATTATATATATATAATTCGAAAATATATATATATATATATATAATATACGAAACGAGAAAATAAACGATTAAAAATTAAAAAAAATACCGTCAAAAGGAAGAATACAACGATCTGGAATTGAACCACGTACGTAAATGCTCGGATTTGTGACAATGAGCAAAACAGATGACGGCGGGAGGATGATTTATACGTGAAAAGAATTGCGTCCCGAATCTTTGAAATCGCAGGTTATATAATCGAAATTTTGCGACGGATTTGCGACGAATACTTAATTTCCTTCGCTAGTAGCGACGGTAAAAATCATCGCTTTGTTCAAAAAATCGTTGCTAAACTCGGCTGGGGCGGTGGTCCAAGTGCCGAGATGCTTCGTGCCCCGGGTCCGAGTTTAGCGACGGATATATCCGTCGCTAAATGACTCAATTTGACCCGGTTTGAATATTTTGTCGCTATTAGCGGTGGATACTAAAACCGTTGCTAAATTCGGGGACTTTGACCGTTTGACTTTAACCGTCGCTACTAGCGATGGTAGTTGAATCCGTCGTTAAAACCCGCCTTTTTGTAGTGATGCCCCACGGAGACCTCGAGTTCTCCCTATTGAGTCCCACGCGAGCTCGTTCCCTGCTAGGCGAAACCTGGTATGCTCCTTCCAAGATGAAAACGATGCTCGAGCTCGGCTACAGGAGGGACCGAGAGTTCCTGTGCATAGCCGTCTAGGCTCGCAGGCACCACTCCCACCTCCAACTTCTAAATTATTTAAATATTATAATTTTATAAGCTCTTAAAATTACTTAAAAATATTAGAAAATATAACATTTTTAAAATAAGCTTAGTCAACCGACTCCGAGAACATGAGTTTCTCTTTTTTATCAACACTATATTATCACCTTCTTAAACAAAAACAATTGCTTAATTAATTTAAAAAAGAATGTCACATGAAATTATTCCTATTACTTCACGGGTTCCAGTAATTTAATATAGTATTCACTAGGCACATAAAGTAAATTTACAAACGAACAAAATTCCAAGCTGTGCTTCACATGATCATGTATGAACTTTTCCCCCATTCCTCCCCTATTAATATTCCCACCTTCACCACCACCAAGTAAACCACCAGCAATCAGAAAATGTCTAAGCTAGGTCTAGCCTTCCTGCTTCTGCTGATATGCCACGTCACCATCGCAACGGTCAAAGCAGACCCAGCACCGGAGAGCATCTGCAACGTCAAAGTGTCGGAGCTGGTAGAGTGCCTGCCGGCAATAACCGGGAAGTCGCCACCTCCGCCAACGAAGGGGTGTTGCTCGGTGATGGAGAAAGCCAATCTGCAATGCTTCTGTAACTACAAGTCTCAGTTCACCAAATACGGCCTCGATCCTGCTAAAGCCATGGCGCTGCCGGGGAAGTGTGGCCGAAAGCTTCCCAAACAATGTAACAAGGCCTAGTTATAACTTATAATATTGGTGCATGATTCTGAAATTTCAATGTAACCCTACGTTTCATTGTATGCTTATTGATCTATATAAAATAAAATGAATATTTATTGATGATCTTGTGTATTTAGGCTTTAGTTTAAATATCTTATGCTCTAATATTTTAAAAGTTATTTTAAAAATTTATAAGATGTAACTTTTAAATAACTTATAAGTTGTTAAAATGTTTCACTAATAAAGCTTACTCCTTCTGTCACATATCAGTTTCCACGATTGACTTTTAAACACGTTTTTGCAAGCAAATTTTGTATTAGTAATTGAAATGATAAAATAACTTTTAAGGAGAGGTATGATATAAGAGAGACTTATCTATTATATCTCTCCTTAAAAACCACTTTATCATTTAAGTTACTAATACAAAATTCGCTTGCAACACATGTAAAAGTCAATTGTAAAAACTGATTTGGGACAAAGACAGTATAATTTTTTTGATATTTAAAAAAAATATTTTTATTATTCTAATTTAATATAAAATAACTATTTTTTAATTTTTGCATATTGGTCGGGCGGTTAGGGAGTCTGGTGATGAAATGTGGTAGGGGTAATTACTTAGTGGTACAAAAAAGAACACCCCACTAGCTGTTCAATACATTTACCTTTTAAAATAGCTGCCCACTACAAAATATTTACCACAATATCCCCTCATTTGAAACCTGACAACTTCTGCAATTTAATTTAGTAAGTGGATTCATTATACGCTATCCCCTCTCTCTTCCATCCTAATTTTTCGCTTACAATCTCAATTCATTATACGCTCTCCTATCTCTCACTTCCTCTTTCTCTCTCATCCTAAAATCATTGTCACCACAAATGTCTTCGCTCTCTTTCTCCCTCTCTCTCTATGGCGGTGGTGGTGAGAGGGCACACGATGGCGGCGGTAATGGGGGTTTTCACGTTTTATTTTGTGGTGGTGGGGGTAGATCTAGAGTTTCGGGGTGTGGGATGGAGATGGGAAGACGTAGCGGGGAATAGGGGTGGCGGCAGTGGAAGATGAGCGCCACGCGCCTCTTCGGGGCCCGATCGCGGTCCTGAAGCAAGGACCGGTCTCGATCTGAATGCTGGTGGCGGTGGTGTGTTTGGACGAAGGTTCTCGGAGGCGGATCTGCTCTGCTGACGTCGGCGATTGAAGACGATTTAGTGGTGGTGGACCATTTGGTGGCGGTGACGGCGGATCTGAGTTGGAGGCGAGAAAATTGGTAAATTTCTATTTGTGTGTGTTACTATTCCTATGCTTTTTGATTAGGTGTTTTGGTGTTTGTGTGTGTGTGCGTGAGTTGGTGTTTTGTGTGTGTGCGGTGTTTTTTTGTATTTTGGTGTACTGCGAAAACAAATTAGCTTTGTGCTAAAGATTTATTATTTATTTTTGGGTCTCCAATAATGAATTTCCAACTGTTTTTTCACAGAATTATGAGATAAAACTTGTACAAAAGAAACCAGAAGGATGTTATAAACTTTGCATAAAAATATGTTATTTTCGTTCTTTGATTGGGGAGACAGTGAGGGCAGCAGCTGAGGCAACAATTCAAGCAAAATATGTTGTCATTAAGATCATTTTCTAAAATCCTTCCAATCCTTACTTCATTTAAGATCATTCACTTCATATGCAATGACTAAATTTTGTTAAATTGTTTATTGTGGATTCTTATTCAGGTGATATAAGAGTTGGAATTTTGAGTGTTCATAAATTCCAACTTGTTATTTTGAAGAATGGTTTGTTTTGAAGAATGAATGCAGGATTTGACACCTTGTGAGCCCATATATGATATTTGGAGAAGAATGTTTAGGAAATTTTTCTTGGCACATATGCAATGGGAAGATGCAATTGCTTAAGTGTATACACAATTTTTTTCGCTTGTATGCAATTTTTTTTTTACACGTGTGTGCAATGTAATTAACGCATATACAATATATTTTAGTGTATATAATGTATTTAGTGTATAAGAAATGTTTTTAGTATATACGCAATGTACTTTTAATATATGCAATTTTTTTTTACTGCACACTTTATTTTTACAGTTATATGCATTTTTAATTTTGACATTATTAAAAAGAATAAATAATTATATTTTTTAAAAAAATTGTCAAATGTTTTGGTTTTATCTATTTTTCTATATGAAAATGAGTGGAAAAATACTTATTAATTAATAATTATTTAATAAATTGACACAATTAGCAAATAATTTTTAATAAAATAACAAGAAGTATTTCATTTAAAGACAAAAAAGTGAGAAAAGAAAGTTAAAAACAAGTAAAAGAAATGTATAAATTAAATTTATATATATACATAGTGAAATTCAGGGTAGTTATTATATAAGATAAATTGGGGAAAGGAAGAAAGATGGGACAAGAGAAAAAAAAAAAGGATGATAGGACAAGACATGTGTCAGCCTTTTTAATTAAACAATTTATTTATTTTTTTATTCTGAGGGAATAAACGAACAAATTTAGTAAATGGGAAAGAGGGGGTAAATTAGAATTTTCCAACTCCTCTAAATAGTCTTTTGTACCTGACCGCTATTTCTATTTTTCGATTGTAGTATACAGTTATTCTCCCAATGTGGTATGACTTAAACTCTCAAAACAAATATACATAATTAACTATTCTTCAGGATTTAAAAATATTAAAATTTCAAATTTGGATTTTTACATGACGAATATAATTCCAAAAAATCGTACCTAGAGTTGTGTATTTATGTTTATGGATAACGAATTATCCTCACTATTGATTTGTAAGAGCATCTGCAAAACCGAAGCCAAATTATAATTATTATTTTTTATTTAATAAATAAAAACATATATTAAGTTTGAAAATAGTGCAATATTTTTGGACATTAAAAATTCATTATGTAATTGTTGATCTTAATTTGGATTTTTATGTGGACCTTAATTTGGGCTGAAGCAGCTTAATCATTTGGGCCGTAGAAAGGCCCAAGCAAAGTAGGTACCGTCAAAACAATCCCTAGTGTTTTATAATCAAACAAAGTAGTGGTACATTTCGCTTCAACTGCTATAAGTTATCCAGACGTATTTATATCCGAGAATTTCAAATTTCGGGGCTAAATCCCCACTTCCTGAAACACCATTCGGAGCATTTTATTTATTTTTTTATCAATTAAGTTGGTATTCCTCTCCTCTCCTCTTATTATTATTTTTTAAATAACTGGGTATCGATATCGAGTAATCCGGGGACTAGAACCCACAGTATGTGGACTGCTTGACGTTGTATCTCTTGTGTTCCTTTGATGGATGCTTCTCAGATTTCTTCTCTATTGAATCGGTAAGTCTTGCAGCTTTTTCCCAAAGCTATGCTGATTTTAGGGTTTTTAAGTTTCAATTGATGTTTCATTTTTTTAGCAAATTAAATTTTCTAAAGTGTTTTATTAGTAAATGAGAATTAAATTTCATGGGGTAGGTTTTTTTTTTTTTGAAGGGAATTTCATGGGGTAGGTTTACTTCTTGGTATATATGATAATTTCCTTTTATTATCATGTTTAAAGACCTTTGTAGTGATTTTTTCGATTTTTCTGTTAATTTTATGGAAGCAAATGGATGCATTTCGGGATAAAAAAACATGGAGGTGTTTGATAGCTGTAATTTGGGAGTAGATCTCTTCTGTACTGTCTTTAGTATGAATTCTTGTTTCCTATTGATTGTTATATTGTAGCATATGTTGTCCGTTTAGTTTTTAAAATTTATTACCTGAGTTTGAGAAATCAGAGAATATAGAAACAATGTTAATCTGTATTCTGATAAAGACTACACATTACTCAGTGACACACTCTGCTTATAGGAGGAAGGGACCTTACAAATTAGGAAACAAAAAACCATACCCCAAAAAGAAAGAGAAAAATGAAACCACATAGAAATAAACTTATGTTAACCTCAGAACCACGATTTGATCTGAAGATACTCTTTCAGCACTGTTATCTGTTAATCTCATTACATCCTAAATGAATAAAGCAAGATAGGATTTAGGCACACATATCATATATATACTCAACGAACTGGTCATGCATCGGGTGACACCTTATTCAGTTTCAGATTTGTTAATTAACTTGGACAGCTACATTAGCAATTCAGCAAGAATGGAAAAACTCTAGAAGTTTGTTGCCCTGGTTATTTGGTCCATACGGTTGGTTGAAGAGAATTTAGAGGTTTTTTTAGAGTTCAATCGACTCAATAAAAGATGTCTAGGGTAGGATAAAATTCAGAGCTGCTCTTTTGGTGTCAGGTCATAGGACCTTTAATTATAGGTGTCCATGTCTCAGATTTAGTTAGGGATTGGGTGTTTCGCTCTTTAGTTTTACTCTAATCTTTTGTGCCTTTTCTCTTCTAATTGTAAGCTGTAGAAGGGATCTCTCATCCCTTATGCCTTTCCTATAATCCTATCTAAATACCACAATGGTATTTTGTCATGCGGGGTGCTGGATCTGCTGGGTAACACTTGGAGGAGCTTATTTTTTAGCTTTCTACTCCAAATTTTATTCCCTTTCAACGGTAAGAAGAGTTGCTATCCTGTGCTATATCTGTCCGCGTTACGTATTGTTCATGGTATGTCATTTTTGAAGGTTCTATTTGCTTTGGATGACCAGTTTGATGAATTACTTCCACCTATAACAGAATATTTCCAAGTTCAAGAGTAACATTTGTGTACACCAGTTGCACCGTGCAACTGGTGCAAAACTAATATTGTTCAATAGAAACAACTAATACTGTTCAGTGAAAACAACTAATACTTTTCAATGAAAACAACTAATACTGTTCAATGAATACAACTAATACTGTTCAATGAATACAACTATTATTCTTCAGTGAAACAACTAATACCATTTAAAAAATACAAACTAGTTGCACAGTGCAGCTGGTGTATTTAAGAATTTGCCCAAGTTCAGTTACCGGCCTAATCTTCTGATAAAGCATCCTCCTTCTCTGGGATCAAGTCCAGAAGCAGCCTTTTTTCTCTTCCCTTTCAACAAAATTTATATAAATCTAAAATAAAAAATATTTAAATTCAGTGCATATAATTAAAAAAAAATACACTTTAAAAATAATATTTATATCTGAACTTTATTTTATATGTGCAATATTGATGTTTAATTAAAGATCTTTTAAAGAGAATTAATTTGATATATAGTGTGTTAATTATACATTTATAATTAAAAAAATTATTGACATTTGAAATTGTTGGTGAAAAATAAAAAGAAAAAGGAAAAGTAAAAAAATTGATAAATCCAAGTTACTATCTTTGGTGGAGAGTGAGACTCAGCACTACACCAGAAAGCAAGTGTAACTCCACTTGCTACAATAAAGATTGTCTACCTACTCTCCTTACTTTTACTTTTATATAGTTATAGATATTTTGTAACTTTACTCTTGTGTTTTTGGATTAGAAAAGCAAAAATATGTGTTTTCTGTCACCCATTCGAAATCAGGGTTTAGGGTTATCGTGTATCTAGTATTCTAATGAATTGGTTTCTGTTATCGTGTATCTAATGAATTGCTTTCTGTAACATGTGTTCTATGAAGAACCCTTTTGATAGGTCCTATGATTCTCTCTCTCTGTTTTTTATCATGAGATACAAAATCTTTTTTATTTATCTTGTGCTATTCATCATTGTTCGTTGATATTTTTCCCAACAAAACTATTGTATAGGCTGAAGCAAGAGAAGTCCTTGAAACTGGTTCGGTGTTTTATCATCATGTGAGTTCAGGGAAAATTCAGTGTGAGCCCACTGAATGCTTCCTGTTTCTCTTGTTGTGATGTGTCTCCTCCAGAAGATTGGATTGAGGCATTTGGTGATACAACAGGTATATCATTAACCTTTAAATCTGAGATAATAAGATATGCATTGCTGTTTCTTGGAATGGGAAGTCTTGATAGTTCTGTTGAATATTATGGTTTTGGTAGTTGTGTGAGTTATTGTAATTTCTTAGGTCAAAGTCACATAATCTGATTTTTTTTTTGGTTATATCTCTTTTACTTTGGTATACCCGTTACTCCTGTCTAGCTATTTTTGAGATAGTGATAAAGTTTAATTTTTTTTCCCTTGGAATTCTTTTGATACATTCCATGTTAGAAGATTGGAGAAACACATTAGAAGTGAAATGTTTTATCATAAGTAACGTAAAAACTGGATATATCATATATGGAGTGTCACCTTTGCAATAATAGGATTAGCAAAAAGATGGTCCCCTTCATTTTCTACACAGACCAATAAAACATTATTTATTGTGCTTGAAATTCTGAATTTACCTATAAAATTCCCGATGTATCCTTATTTATTTAATATAAAAATAAAAATATATAATCCCAGTGTACATTATAAGGGTATTTTAAACAATTTACACACTTTTAATAGGGAGGAGACTATAATTTGGGACAAACCAAAAAGAAAAAGGGACCATCTTTGTGGGATAGAGGTTTTTCAGTGATGTTAAGCTAGTCGACAATAGACATTAATAGCAATCTTCCCGATGTAGCTTTTTCAGTAAGAGGTTTGAACATAAAAAGTTGGTCCTATCTATCAAAACAATTATCTCCAATCCGCATCAAATAGTATATTCCACTTTTGATGTAGCGTGCTCCCTTTCGGCTTGAACAGGATGAGGCAATCCAAAGGAGGAAATAAAATGGATGGGGCAAATCAGGTGAATAGTAGTGGTGGATTTATGTCAAAATCAATATTTTTGTATGAGGTGATGATATATTATTTTTTATTTAGTTAGTGGGGTTATGATTGAATGACTCTAATAGTAGAAAATTTGTTATTTTATATCACTTGTTTGTTGGTGGGGTAATGAAAAAAATCGATGTGATTAATGTTGGGATATGCGGAAATTGATGGAAAGAAAAAGGTGATGTGATTAGTTTCGGTGGAGACACACTTGCGTGAGACCATCTCACGGTGAGATGGAGTGTAATTTGGGCATTGACGCTTTAACACTTTGAGAGGGGTGGGGGTTAATTGTGCTAAGTTGTATTCCGTCTCATACATGAGACCGTCTCATACGAGTTTTTGTCTTGTCGGTGTATGTGAAAATAGGGGTATATGTATATATATATAAGGGTGGATGAAGAGTTCAGATGTGTAAATCTCCATAAAACGAATGGGATGAGTCTCATCCCCTATCCGAACTTGCCACGCTGAAAGAGAAAAAGGCTAACTCACTCAAATAAATGGGCAAAACATTCTCTCTCTCTCTCTCTCTTTTCGATGAACTTTTTTACCGATCTTTTACCATCTCTTTTTTATCTTCTCCATGCCCCTTTCCCGATCTACCACTCAGTGGCACAACTATTTTCGCTAATGATTTCCCCTCATCATCCCTCTCATATCTCTTTCAGCTTTCGTCTTCCCACATCCCAACCATTGTCTACCCCACTTCTGATGACTTTCGTTTTCTACACACCAATAATACGTACTTACTCGGCTCCAAAACGATGGTCCCCTTTCATTTTCTACACAGACCAATAAAACATCATTTATTGTGTTTGAAATTCTGAATTTACCTATAAAGTTCCTGATATATCCTTATTTGTTGAATATATAAACAAAACTATTTAATCCCAATGTACATTATAAGGGTATTTTAAACAATTTACACACTTTTAATGGAGAGGGGACTATAATTTGGGATAAATCAAAAAGGAAAAAGGGACCATCTTTGTGAGATGGAGTAATATTTTGTGATTGATATATACATATATATATGTATATACACGCACGTAAATAGTAATGTTAAGCTAGTTGACAATAGACATTAATAACACTCTGCCCGGTGTAGCTTTTTCAGTAAGAGATTTGAACATAAAAAGTTGGTCATATCTATCAAAACAATTATCTTTAATCCGCATCAACTAGTATATTCCACTTTTGATGTAGCGTGTTCACTTTTGGCTTGAGCAGGATGAGGCAAATCCAAATGAGGAAATAAAATGGATGGGACAAATTTGGTTAATAGTAGGGGTGGATTTATGTCAAAATCAATATTTTTGTATGAGTGATGATATATTATTTTATTATTTCGTCTTCCCACATCCCAACCATTGTCTCCTTTTGCTCCTTTTTTGAGGCGACCGAGGCGCGCCTCTTCAACAAATGTTTTTTTGGCCACTCTCTTAAAATTTTACTCGCACTTTTAAGTCATTTTTTGAAACTAAGGGTGTGTTTTGAAACACTAAAAACAACTTCTGTAAGCACTTATTTTCAAAGCTATCTCACAACTTTTGAAAATAAGTGTTTCTAGAAGCTGTTTTTAGTGTTTCAAAACACATCCTGAGTAACACTTTGAGTTTTAAAACAATAAAACATATAAAAAAATTAGAAAAAAACATAAAACTAGGGTTTTGAAATTGAAACACCTCCAAGTCCAAGACTGTGCTCCTCCCGTCAATCAGTGCAATGAATGATTGGGTGATAAATTTGATGAAGATGAGGACTTGGTATTTGAAGGTGACGACTTAACATGGAATGTCGTTGGTGAGGCTCTTGGTGCTGGTGAGCCCGCTTATCAAACAAGAGGGAAGAGATCATCAACGACAGGTAGTTCAAGTGTTAGGAACCACTTAAAGGTAAGGGAAAACAAGTGAGAAAGGGCAAGGTAAAGAATGTCGAAGGCTCATCTTTAAGACTTTGAAATGAAGATGAAGCTGAGGAAGATGAATTTGAGGAAGAAGAATTCATGGATGATGATGATCAATTTGATGATGAGGAGGAGGAGGGTTTTGACTTTGATGAGGATTGATTCACTTGACTAATCACTAATAAACATCTTAAATTGCTGTTTTTTTTTTTTAATATTTGATGAAAAATGAAGTCTATCTTCACTAATTTAAATATTTAATATCAATTTCATGTTTATATGTGGTTTTATGTATTTTACTATAGGAGAATGTGAATGAAATAAGTATATAAGATCATAAAATGTTGTATGGGAGAGTATGTTGGAGAGGCGCACGCCTTGGGCGCTAGGGCACCCCTTGCGCCTTTAAAAACTATGGTTGGACTTTATTTTGAATGTTGTAGCTAATTAATGAGAAAAAATGAGAGTAAATTGATGGAAACCTCTATCCCGAGGTATCCTAGTAACGTAAAAATTAGTCTTAAGCTATTCTAGTTGTAGCTGGAATTATTCACTCAAAAGTGTATTCTCATTCTTCATAGTAATAATTCTGTACAATTCTACAGTACTAATAAATCTGAAATCCTATACCCTATGCGCATGGGCTGTTATACCTTTAAATAAGTAAATAAATCATATCTACAATCAAAATCAAATAAGTAAATAAATCATATCTACAATCAAATCAAATTAAATAAGTTAATAAATCAAAACCTAAGCCTATTTGATCCCCACCTTTATTTTCTTGGTTATATACTTTTTTCAATAATTATCTTTATTAGACAAGTTAGACAAGTTCTCACCATCACCCCCGCCTTCGAAATGAACCTTGTCCTCAAGGTTAAGGTATGGAAATCGCGCCCACTGCTCCTCCACCAATTCCCACGTCTCATCTTTTTGCCCAAGAGTTTTCCACTGACCCAAGGTTCCTTGTACATGTCTTCCCTTATCTTCTTTCCATTGAACTCAGGGTTACAATCTTATGTATAGATACCTAGGCAAAACTAAATCTGCAATATTTGAGGAGAATCAGTAATAATATGCGTAACACTTAATAAGATTGCAATAAACGAGATATGGTTAGATTAAGAATGGTCAGTGCAAGTGCGAATTTCTTTATGAAGACAATGGGAAAGTCGGAGGCAGAGGAGCGATTGACATCAGAAAGCTACGATGGTGGAGTATGATGAATATATGTAGTAGGAGATAGGGATTGTGGATGGATAAGAGAGGAGGGTCATGTAATATGTGTAGGAATCAGGTGTGGGAATAGTATGATTGTGACTAAAAAAATTATAACATCAACACATGCATAACACTATCTTGTGAGTGTATCAAGTCAGCGATTTTTTTTGGTGTGTATGATTGTATGGGAATACCAAAGTACGATCAATTAATAGAAGGGAGATAATTTATCCAATCCATGGTTTAAAATTATCTAGAAAACAAACACAACCAAATATATGAGAGAACACAGAAATAGTGGTTTGTCTAGGTGAAAACATGAGAAGGGAATATCCTCATGTAAAACATTGGGAAGCATTTTATTTATGAGAATGCAAACGATGAGGACTACATCGTTCCACAATTACTTAAGGACATGAATATGATAGATGGGGGTACTGGCAGCATCCAAAATGTTGTGATGTTTGCTTTCAGCAACCCCATTTTGCTATGAAGTGTGTGAGCAAGTTGTTTGGTGAATGATGTCATGGCAATCACAAAATATTGAAGTGGATTTCTTGGGTGAACTCGAGTGCATTATTAGTACAAAGAGTTTGTAAAATTACTAAATTTTGGGTTTTTATTTCCTTGTAAATGGATTTGAGTATATTAGGAACTTCAGTTCTATGACGAAGTGGAATAACTTTAGTAGTTAGAGCACCACTAATTATGACGTGAGGTCATGGGTTATGGGTTCGAGTTATCATTTGACCTTTAAAAAATTAAAGAAACTTTAGTTCTATGTTTCAATAAATATATATGTGCGTGTATATATATATATATATATATATATATATATATATATATATATATATATATATATCACAAAATATTACTCCATCATCACACAAAGATGGTCATTTTTTCCTTTTTTGTTTGTCCCAAATTATAGTCCCCTCCCTATTGAAAGGGTGTATATTGTTTAAAATACCCTTATAATGTACATTGGGATTAAATATTTTTTGTTTTTATATTCAACAAATAAGGATACATCAGGAACTTTATAGGTAAATTCAAAATTTCAAGCATAATAAATGATGTTATATTGGTTTGTGTAGAAAATGAAAGGGGACCATCTTTTTGGAGCCGAGTAAGTAGTATTATTTGTCTGTATAGAAAATGAACATCAGCAGCAGTGGGGTAGACAATGGTTGGGATGTGGGAGGACGAAAGCTAAAAGAGATATGAGAGGGATGATGAGGGGAAATCGTCAGCGAAAATAGTTATGCTACTGAGCGGTAGATCGGGAAAGGGGCATGGAGAAGGCAAAGAAGAGAATGGTAAAAGATCGGTAAAAAAGTTTATAGAAAAGAGAGAGAATGTTTTGCCCATTTACTTGAGTGAATAAGCCTTCTTCTCTTTCAACTTGGCAAGTTCGGATAGGGAATGAGACTCATCTCATTCATTTTATGGAGATTTGCACATCTGGACTCCCCATCCACCCTTATATATATACATATATATCCCTAATTTCACATACACCAACACTGATCACATCACCTTCTTTTTTCCATCAATTTTCACATATTCCAACATTAATCACATCGATTTTTTTTCAATTCCCCACCAACAAACAAGTGATATAAAATAACCAATTTTCTACTATCAGAATCATTCAATCATAACCCCTACTAACTAAATAATATATCATCACTCATACAAAAATATTGATTTTGACATAAATCCACCCCTACTATTCACCAAATTTGCCCCATCCATTTTATTTCCTCATTTGGATTTGCCTCATCCTGCTCAAGCCAAAAGGGAAAGCGCTACATTAAAAGTTGAATATACTATTTGATGCGGATTAGAGATAATTGCTTTGATAGATAGGACCAACTTTTTAGGTTCAAATCTCTTACTGAAAAAGATAGAGTGCTATTAATGTCTATTGTGGACTAGCTTAACATCACTATTTATGTGCGTGTGTATATATATATATATATATATATATATATATATATAAAAAAATATTACTCCATTCCACAAAGATGGTCCCTTTTGGTTTGTCCCAAGTTACAGTCCCCTCCCTATTAAAAATGTGTAAATTGTTTAAAATACCCTTATAATGTACATTGGGATTAAATATTTTTGTTTTTATATTCAACAAATATGGATACATCAGAAACTTTATAGGTAAATTCAAAATTTCAAACACAATAAATGATGTTTTATTAGTTTGTGTGGAAAATGAAAGGGGACCATCATTTTGGAGCTGAGTAATTATGTATTTTCATAATATATCTACAAAATTTTCTAGCTTGTAATTGTTATTCTGTTTTTTTGCCCTTATGTGGAACATTTTTTTTTTAATTCTTATATGAAGCACAGCGTATGTAAAATACTTAATTGAAGATCTAGTCTATAAAACACATTTAATGTGCAGATATCAGCGCGTGGACCATATATGAAAACACATTTAAAGAGCTGGTTGAAATAGCGTTCAAAGTTCAAAAAACAAGGGAAATGGAAAGATGGAGTAAAAAGTTACCCTGTCTTCCTCTTCCCTCCTACTTTATACTCCCTCCCGTTCAAAATAAGTCATGTTTTGAATTTTCATTTCATTTGCCAATTAGATGAGGTTTTTTGCACTTTTCAATGTAAATTAATTGCATTTCCTCCAAATTTACCCCTAAAATCAGGAAAATATTTAGATAAATGTGTTATTTTAATGAGAAAGACAAACATTTATTAAGGGTATAGTAAGAAATCAGTTATTTTCTTAATATATGTGCATTCTTCCAAAATGACATATTTTTGAATAAGATGGACTGGTATATACTCATTATATATACACATACTACTGTAAGTACACCAACCAAAACTCATTTGACTGTGAAACACCCCATAAAACACACAACTATGTGAAAACCCAATCCTGTATAAAACAGAGACAACCCATTGAACACTAAAAAACTCTGCATATTCAACACAATCCTGTATAAACCGTCATAAACTCAATAAGTTTGCAAAATGGAGGAAGCGATGTCGGTGCATAACCTCCCAAATCGCCGCCACCGCCGCAAGCATACACCAGTCCGGTTCGCCGGTGGCGCTGTGCAGGTTCCATCGTTTCCGCCGCATCAACATGCAGTACTGGAACAACCACCACAAGAACACCCTAAATCAGGTTCTATATATATATTACTTTTTCATGTGAACTTCATTTTCTGTTGGCATCTTTTTTCTCTCTCTTAAGTGTGTGTGTTCTTTAATTTTTTGGATCTGTGTGAAGGTTTTCATTGATTTCCTTCTATTTCTGCTGATTGATTTGAATTCAATTTCTTTTTTCCCTTTCAGAAATGGAGATTGTTGAGAGTGGAACTGACCCAGAACAATTCGACGAGTAATAATTTTTTCATTTTAATATATATATTTTTTTCTTTTATGACACTCTTATATTGTGTGAATAAATTTATTTCCTGTAATTATTTCCCATTTTGGGTGCGCATTTTGTGCATGTATTCATTGATTTTTGAGATTAAAGGCTCGGTGAAGAAGAAGGGAATCAATGATTTTTGAGATATATGCTTCTCATTTCGTGATTCTTGATTTTTATGATAGATTTCATAGCAAGAGACTGAAATACAAAATGAAATTTTTTCTTTGATGCAAGATACAATATTTATGATCTTATTTATATCTTTTATACTGATCTATCTTTGTTATTTGATTTTGTTTCAAATATCTTGTAATAACATAAAAATTGGTTCAATTATGCAGATTTCTTGATGTATCGTTATCTGATCTTCGTGGCTATCTAGAATGTCAGATATGTTTAGGTACTCTGTTGTCTACTTTTCTTTACTTGCACACATATTCATGCTCTGAGTTTTACTGGTACTTTTTTTATAAGATGTGTTTTTGATGAATTCTTTTGAGCTTGAAAGGTTTAGAATGTCTGGTAGGTCTAGTTATATATGCTTTTGCAGATGATACTTGATTAAATATAGAATGGTATTAGCACTTTCTGAATTGGGGATATCTCATATTTATGTTGGTTAATTCTTGACAGACTTGTTCTTGTAACTTCTCTTTTTACAAAGTCCTCATTTCATACTACAATTAGCGGAATTGGTTTTACTAAAGTAAAGTATTTTACAACAAAAATGTCTTTGTAGCCATTTATTATTTTTATGTACTAATTGATACAAATTCATCTTAGCATCTTAGATTGTTGTTACTCACATTCATGGGTAAATATTATATGTTTGAAATTATGTGTTGGTAAATCTTATGTTGATATACCATAGATTATTCATATGTTGATATAAAAACATTAAACTTGAGGTTGAAAAATCTCTTCTTCGGTGGAAGTTCTGTTATTATATAGCTTTGGGTATACAACATTTTGGTTAATCCTTGTAGCTACACTTTTGGTCTTGAATACATCTTAGAAGGCGACGAGACATTGAAATGCGATGACATAAATATTTTCCATCTGAAACTTGGGTTTGATCTCTTTGAAGAGTAAGAATTGTACTTCTGGCTGATTTATTTTTTTTATTGCACAGGCATCATTAAGAATACAAGGACAGTGATGGGATGCTTGCATCGATTTTGCAAAGAATGTATTGACAAGCACATAAGAATGGGGTACATCGTATTTGTGAATTCTTTTTTCATCTGATGTTCTTTGGCAAATCTAGTTGATATGTCACGATTTCTAATATCTAAATGACGGTATTTTATTTGTAGGAATAATGAATGCCCTACTTGTAAAGAACACTGTGCAAGTCGTCGTTCCCTCAGAGATGATGTGGTTTTTGATTCTATAATTAGTGCTGTATATTCAGACGTGAAGATCTGTGAAAATAAGGTAAATTCAAATCATATTCTCAATTTCTTCTGGTTTTCTATTTGTTGTTTCTTTTTCTTTTTTAGTTTTTCATGGAATTCTTCTTTAGGAATTGGTTCTAAACAGAAAAGAGAAATTGTTTAATGTGGAGGACACATTACATCTCTTATATTATCTCAGGCTAGAGGAGAATATTACAACATGTATCTATATACTGGCATTGATATGAGTCATATATTCATGTTTTGCTCCCGATTGAAAAGATTGTTATAAGTATCTAATGGTTGCTTTATCTTGTTTCTCGTTAAAACTTTTCTGAAATGTGAAAAATGTAATCACGTGTTCATGTTGCAATTTCTCAGCGGCAATCAAAAGTTGGCAAGGCCCGCAAAATTGGTGCTTCATCTACATCAAGAATGACTCACAGACGTCGCAGGGCTTATTCTAGGAGGGGTCGCTTGAGCTCCAAGTTTGACGATCCGATTGAGAACCAGGAAGAAAATGTTGATGCACCAACTTATGATCAGCTCAAGCTCAGCAAAAAAAATTATTGGCAATATGACGACATGTCTCCTATCCAGATTCCTTTCATTGTTCTTGATGAGGAAGATGAAGAAGATAATCGTAATTCTGCAAAACCAACGACGGAGAATAAAGGGTGTTCGTCTTCTCGTGTGAACCTTGCGTGGGGTGGAGCTAGCGGTAGAAGCCATGGTCGACAGGGTGGTTGATAAATCGATAAATAATACATATTTGTAGTATTAATTTATGGCTTTGTGACGTAATGTATTGCAGTATGATGCATTATTCTACTTTATAATGCTTTTGCTTCATCTGACTATGATTTTGGGTTTTTTTTTTTATTTTTCAAGATTCAATATAATTAAGTGTTTTTTGCTCCCAGTGTCCCATAATACATTTTTTAGGATCATGTTAGGATTTAACTTGTAATTATAGATAAACTCTGAGAAAACAAAATTAAATAAGAGATTAAGTTTTTTAGGGCCCAATAACTTTCGCTCGGTTTGAATTTAGTCCCGCACGTTTGAGAATCTTATATATACCCTGTATGTTTCACCTCTTTTTTAATTTGATCACGAAAATCGGCTGGTGCCGGTTACTTAACCGGTCACCAGCACATTTGGAAATTATTTTCATTTGTATTTATTTTTTCCTTGCCACATGCGTATATACTTAAGTCAAGGGCGGGTTTCGGGTTTTAGGGAATATTGGGAGGTTGGGTTTATGGTTTCGAGTCAATGTCCATTTCCTCACCAAACAAATCACCACTCTCATTCTCTCTATCCATATCTAAGATGGAAAGAAACAGAGCAAGAGTAAAGATCACCACAACTATTGTTACTTATTTTCTTGTTCTTATCACTCTAATCTTCCACTATAAATGTCATCAACGTAGCTTGTAAATGTCAATTTATGGTCGTTGCCTTCAGAATCGTACGAATTGATTTGTAGATCTAGAACGTTTATTCTGTTCATGTAGGTTTTGGAATCGCCGGCGCCGCCATAGGATGAGAAATTCGCGCTCGCGACATTGCCGTCGGGGGCGTAGCTGGAGAAGCCCTCGCGGTGGCCGATGGAGCTCTAGCTGTACCGTGCGAAGGAGGTGACGACGAAATTGGCGCCGTCGGAGTATTTTTTGAAGTCATCGGCGCCGCCGAGGTGGGCGGTGCCGTAGTTGTTGAAGTTTTTGTTAGCGTAGGAGGCGAAATTTGAGTCGGATTTGTGGTTTTTGTCTTTGATTTCTGGTGGTTTTGAATTGGGAAAACAGAGGAGTGCGGCGGCGGAGCAGAAAGCGGGGAGGTGGGCGGAGAGGGCGGGTTTGGTCGGGGACGGGGGCGGCAAATGTCAACGCCTGGTCGGGGACGGCGGCGCTAACTCCGCTCTTGGGTGCTTTCTTCGCCGACTCATTTCTGGACCGATTTAGAACGATTATCATCGTCTCTTTGCTCTACATTTCTATGAATTAAAAAACCTGTACAGATTCTGAATTGAGGGTTTTATAATTGATGGATAATTTGAGATTTGATTACTATTATGGAAGTAATAAATGTGTTAATTTCATGATTTGTGGTGGATGGATATATAACAGGGACTTGGTTTCATAACACTATCAGCTGCACTAAATCCATTCAAATCTTCATACTGCAAAAATGGTGTTAACAACAAGGCATGTTATCCTTCTCAGCTTCAGATGATGTTCTTTTTCTTCTCCAAAAGAGCTTAAATCAAAGAGCTCATTCTTTAAGTGGACCCGACCCGACCCGTAAAAACCGACCCGCACCCAGATCCATAACCGACACCTCCGGGGCCGATACAAAAAATTAAATGAGAAATGTAATTAATATCCACGTGTCGACTGCAAAATAAACGAGAAATATAAGTAATATCCACGTGTACAGTGACCGGTTGACCAACCGGATCGACCGGTTTCCGGGACCAAAATCAAAATAAAGTGAAACATACAGGGAATATATAAGATTCCTAAACGTGCGGGACTAAATTCAAGCCAAGTGAAAGTTATTGGGCCCTAAAAAATTTAATCTCATTAAATGACACAAATTTAGTTATTCAATTCGTCAGGAATGACTACGTTTGAGGGCACTATCAATTCAGGAGATTTACTCATATTTTCGGTAATGACAAATACAATGAATCATATGGTATTTATAAGCGAAATTATATCAAAACCTTAAAGACCCATTCTGATCGAATATTGCTAAAAAGGCCCCAAAAATAGAAAAAAAAATGAAAGATATACATATGGCAAGTCCAGATAAGGGATGAGACTCATCCAATTTGTTTTATGAAAATTTGCACATCTGAATTCCCCATCCACCCTTATATATATACATATATATACCTATTTTCACATACACCAAATCTTTCCATCAATTTTTATATATCCCAACATTAATCACATCGTTTTTTTTCATTACCCCACCAGCAAACAAGTGATAAAAAATAATCAATTTTCTACTATCATAATCATTCAATCATAATCCCGCTAACTAAATAATAAAATAATATATCATCACTCATACAAAAATATTGATTTTGACATAAATCTACCTCTACTATTCACTAGATTTGCCTCATTCATTTTATTTCCTCATTTGAATTTGCCTCATCCTGCTCTATATCAAAAGTGGAATATATAATTGATGTGGATTGGAGATGATTGTTTTGATAGAAATGACCAACTTTTTATGTTCAAATCTCTTACTGAAAAAGCTACATCGGGCAAAGTGTTATTAATTTCTATTGTCGTCTAGCTTAATATCACTATATATATGTCTCTTTGTGTGTATATATAACAAAATATTATTTAGAGCAGTCAATAACACATCAAACTTTGGGGAATGAATCCCCTATAGTAAGTGCACGGTGCAGTTAACTACAGGGCCGTTATATCTAACAAACCACGTGTTTGATCTAACGGCCCTGCAGTTAACTGCACCTTGTAGTTACTGCAGGAGATCCATTTCACAAACTTTGTTTGTTGCCATTAGAGCAACCACATTGGTTGCATAACTATAACTCCAATTTCTCTTCCACCTCATTGCCACT
Source organism: Stenogyne calaminthoides (assembly GCA_037126765.1). Lineage (NCBI taxonomy): Eukaryota > Viridiplantae > Streptophyta > Magnoliopsida > Lamiales > Lamiaceae > Stenogyne > Stenogyne calaminthoides. The sequence continues at coordinate 2,536,606 of JBBCBC010000047.1, read as the reverse complement.
TCATCATTTTTACATAACTCAACCCCACTAACACCCACAATCATTTAAAAGTTATAACTCATTTTTTAGGGACCCATCATTCGTTCATATTTTCTTTTTAATTCATACACTCAACTTATTTTTTATTTAATGTTTTAAAAATTATGCAAAAAAATTAATATTTGAATATATTAAAATTATTTTGTCTAATATTTTAAATATCAATTAATAAATTAAGCAATGGATATATTGAACACAAATCAAATGATTCAATTTATTAATTTCCAATTTTTATTTTTTTAAAATGTAACATATAACATGTGAGAGGCTGCATAATTTGTCCCCCTATTCCCACTTTCTTTTAGGTGCGTGAATATTAATCCCCACTCATTAATTATTTGGCAGTGGCACACACGCCCCTTTGTTATATGTGGGCTTTAATTTATTTTTTTGAGTTAGTCCGCAATAATCCAATTGAAGAGAGAGAAAGTTGGTTTGAGATCATAACCCATATCCCATAGTTATAACTAATAAATAACTCTCCAATGCAGTTGCTCTTAAGCATCATTTCATAAACTTTGTTGTTGTCATTAACCATTCTTTTTTTCTTTTTCCAAAAGGTTAAGATGAAATATTATTAATCGACTATAAGGGTACTCAAAAGATAAAAGATAAAGGATAATGGGAATAAATTTCAGGATAATCCAAATCACCCATAAACTTTGTTGTTGCCATTAAGAATTCATTTCAACCGATCCAGTTGGATAATCCACATCATCATCCGTATACTTAGATCAGTATCAATGCTTCTTCCACGCACCACATCTCGTCAATTGGAACATTCTTCGTCTCCGACAAAGAAAAAGTAGATAAAAAGAGTACTCACAAACAGAAAAAGGCAAAAAACAAAACCAACCCGAACTTCATATGGCAGAGTAACCCGAATATGGTGTCGATTTCCATTTGAAGTTCGGGTTGTACTTATTTTTCACTTTTTTCTGTTTGTGAGTACTCTTTTTATCTATTTTTTCTTGCTTGAGATGAAAAATGTTCCAATTGAGGAGATGGTGGTGGTGTGAAAAAAATCATTTGTACTGAATATTTGTATTCCTCCCTCAATGAAAAGAAACCTTCTTCCTCCAGGGATATTCAATTTTATTTGAAGCCTCACTAGCCACGATAATGTCACTGAACTCTTCTTCAACATTAGGCACACTGTGGATTCTCTTCAGTTTCAACAAGGTTTCCTCCCGTTTTCCACGCTCGATCATCGAATTGGGCGTGTCAGGTAGGACTAACAACCCTAGTGCTGCGACGAGTCCTGGGACCACAGCGCCACCAAAGCTCAACCTCGATGTCATCCCGCCTTTAAGTTTGTCGAATCCGTAATTTAGCAAATTGGCGACTAAGATGCCCATGGTTATGGATAGTTGAAACCCAATGTAAAGTGAGCATCTGTATTTATAAGGAGCAATCTCCGAGAGGTAAAGCGGCACAGACTGCATCAAACGACATCGTCCCGATTAAGTTGTTTGATAAATTAAAATTATAATCTTTTCTAGGATGCAATGTAGACACATTCCTTTCAAAATTTCTTGTAACTGTCAATGCACAAACTGACGATACGAGGGTGGCCAAGGTCAAGTATATCGATGATGTAAACAGAGTAAGTGTTTCGCTGTCGAATTTGCAGTACTGATTCATCGAATTTGCCGCTTTCTCCTTTCTATATACTGATGGGAAAAATTTCCCCTGAAATGAATCCATAGACATTACTCCCCTATGTATAACAAAAAATTTAAATTTCTAATTGATACATAGGGGGAGTAACGTTTATGGATTCATTTCTGAAGGAAAATTTTCATATCGGTATATAGAAAGGAGAAAATGGCTAATTCGATGAATCTGTATTGCAAATTCGACAATGAAACTCTTACTCTGTTTACGTCATCGATATACTTGGCCTTGGCTGCCCTTGTGTCGTCATTTTGTGCATCAACGGTTACAAGAAAATTTGGAAGCCCTCGTGTCATCAGTTTGTGCATCGACGATTACAAGAAAATTCGGAAGAAAGTTGTCGATGCTAGTCGGGGGTCTGATATTCTGCGTCGGGGCATCGTTTAACGCCTTTGCGAATGCCATTTGGATGCTGATTGTTAGCAGCTATGATACATGTGCAACCACCAGGGCCGATACTATGAATTGTAGAGCCTGAGTCGACTTTAAGATTGAGTCTTTTAATATATAACATAATGTGTGTTGCATATTTTTATTAATATTTTCACATGTAAAGACTGTGCATATATATGTGTTTAAGTAGGTAGAATACAAAAAATATTCGCACATTTCGTGCACGGTTTGTTATACGCGCACATACTGTGCAAATTTTGTGCAAGATCCTTACGTGCACATTTCGTACAGATTTCTTGCATGGTTTGTACATGCACATTTCATACACACTTCACATGTGCACATTTCATATTTATATTAATAAATAGTAACCATATACATTATGTTCAGCTGTCGAACCTTTAACCTCAGCAAAAGCAAACACAAGCCACATCCGCTTGGGCACTGTAATGATTATGTCTACTTCAAGTATCATTATATATATAATTATGGGCCCCTAAAATATCAGGAAAATTTTGGGCCTGAGTCGATCGACTCATTCGCCTCAAGAAAGGTGCGGCCTTGGCAACCACATATGACGTTAGTTCGCCGGGATATTCTTTGTTGTTTTCGGTGGGATTTATTCCGCCACCTGCCATTTTTAACTCAGAGAGAAGAAACTGGAATCGAAAGAATAACTAGAGACACTACTATGAAATAACTAGGCAGTGGTCTTATATTCAGAGAAACTATACAACTAACAAACTAATTCTGTTACACGCTAGGATGGTGTGTAGGAGTCAATATATAGAGTGGAAATTTGGTTTGACGTGTTTCAAACGGAATGAGAACTCATGTTGTACGTGTTGACTAGGAAACCGGAACTCATGTTGTACGTGTTGGCTGGGATGGGCTATAGCTCGCCCAATTTTTCTGAACTCTTTCACATATATATTTCAAAAAATTAATCATGTTGTACGTATTGCTGGGATGGGGAACTCATGTTGTACGTGTTGGTTGGGATGGGCTATAGCTCATAGTTTTTCTGAACTCTTTCACACACACACACACACATATATATATATATATATATATATATATATATATATATATATCAAAAATTACTATTTGTATATATCTTTAGTCTTCTTAATTTATCAATCGTGCTTATCTTTTTTAAAATTTGGAAATTAGATTCAATATTTCAACCTTTCTATTTACTTGGTCTTCAAATTATGTTTAATTACATAGTTAAACTTTCCAGTATATGTTTTTCTTCTACTAGTTTCATTCAAAGTGTGTGTGTTATATACACTGGATTGTTGGGTTTATATGCATGGTTTATCGTCAGTACTAGTTTCATATTAAATTTTTTTATTGTGTTTACATTCTTCAAGATTTATTTATTTTCTCAATTTTTTTAGGTTTGTTCTTTTGGTTTTTGTCCACCTTTTACAAAGTTAAATTTTCTACCAAGCTGTCTATTTGTAAAGTAAGAATATTTAACTCATATTCACAAAAATATTGACTTTATTTTTAAATTGTATTTATTTTAGCCCGTCCTCTTTTGTTATCTTGGCTCCGCCATTGTGTACAGCATGGTCTTGTCCACCCAAAAACCAGAAAACGTCGCCCGTTTAATTCTACCTAGTTCTATATTTCATAATTTTTAAATGTATTGTTTTTTTATTCGTTTCTCTCTTTTATTTTCAAGTTATTTAAAATATTAAAACTTAAGTTTTATCTATAAGATATTTCATATGTTTTTAAATAAAGATTTGTAGATAAATACAAAAATTATATTTTATACGTTTTTCTCTTAAGTCTTTATCCCCAAGTATCTAATTTTTTTTAAAGGATTTAAAGAAAAAATCACGTTCAAATTGAGGGAGTCTTAGATAATCGTTTATCGCATATATTTGTCAACTAAAAATCTATTTCTCTTAACTCTTATAATACCCGGTCAGTATTTCTCAACTAAAAATCTATTTCCCTCAACTCTTATAATACCCGGTCAGTTTGGTCAGTTCTCTGATCTTCTTTAGCCTAGAGGTATCAACTTCTTTCTCTTAACCTTTTAATTTTGTTCAGTTTTAGTATTTCTCAACTAAAAATCTATTTCCCTCAACTTTTATAATACCCGGTCAGTTCTCTGATCTTCTTTAGTTTAGAGATATCAATTTCTTTTTCTCAACCTTTTAATTTTGTCCATTTTCTTAATTTAATTTGTTATGTTTCGTAACTTTTAATTAGGTTAAACGATTTGATAAAAAATTCAAGTTTTGTTTCCCAAATTTTATTTTGATGTGGATTTCGAAAATATGGCAGCAACTCTATTTTTATCGAAAGATTATAACTTCATGGACCCAAATTATTTTTCAATTCCTTAACTGGCTAAAGTTCTCTAATTCTTTATCTGCTAAAGATGAATCACCACAAATTCATATGGTGACTTTATTTTAAATCTCTGATTATCTCTTATCTATTAATTATGAATCACCTCCTATTCACGTGGTTGCTATATTTCAAATCCTTTGCCTTTTTATGAGAAGTTATTTATGCTATTATTAATAATATAATTTTTCATCCATAATATTAATTTTTCTAATTCGAGTCAATGTCTGATTGGAAATCCGAGTCCGTGTAACCGATGGGGAGTAAACTGTCTGACTGGTAAACTAACATTATGTCCCGTGTCCTCTTCAGATACTTCAGAATGTTCTTTACCGCAGTCCAATGCGTTTTCCGCGGGTTGCTTTGATATCTAGCTACCATGCCTATGGCAAAGCAGATATCCGGTCTCGTGCACAGCATTGCATACATGAGGCTTCCTACAGCCGAAGCATAAGGGATGCCTTTCATGTCATCTATCTCATTCTGTGTTTTGGGACACATTTCCTTGGATAGATGGATTCCATGTCTGTAGGGCACAAAGCCTTTCTTGGAACCTTGCATGCTGAAGCGTTTCAAAACAGTGTCTAATATATGAGGCTTGTGAAAGCCCGATCATCCTTTTCTTGCGATCTAGAGTGATCTTGACCCCTAGGATGTAACCGGCTTCACCTAAATCCTTCATATCAAACTGTTTTGACAGCCATGACCTTACGTTCGATAACACCTTTACATTGTTTCCGATGAGCAGTATGTCGTCAACGTATAGTACCAAAATACCAATGCAGTTCTGTCATGCTTTTTGTAAACACAACTTTCAAAGTTGTTTTGATCAAAACCGTAGGATTTTATAACTTGATCAAAACACTGATTCCAAGCACGGGATGCTTGCTTCAGCCCATAAATGGACTTCTTAAGCTTGCAAACCAGATGCTCTTGACCTTTTTCAATGAAGCCTTCGGGTTGTTGCATATAGATTTCTTCGTCAAGACTTCCATTGAGGAAAGATGTCTTGACATCCATTTGCCAGATCTCAAAGTCTAAATGCGCATCAATCGACAAGAGAATGCAGATGGACTTGAGCATGGCTACTGGCGAAAAGGTTTCCTCATAGTCGATCCCTTCTTTCTGAGTGTACCCTTTCGCCATTAGTCTTACCTTAAAGGTTTCAACCTTTCCGCCCGGTCCCCTTTTTTTCTTGTATACCCACTTGCATCCAATGGGTTTTACCCCATTAAGTGGTTCGACTAGCTCCCACACTTTATTGTGATCCATTGAACCCATTTCGGCTTCCAATGCTGTTTGCCAAGAAGTTGCATCTTTGTCTTGGATCGCCTCATTGTAGGACCAGGGATCTGATTCTTCGCCTGAGATCAAGTCCGAAGACTCTCCAATCTCTAAGAATCGCTCGGGTTGTCGGACAACCCTCCTACTACGACGAGGTTTCGGTTGTGAAGGTGTGACGTTTGGTATATCATTTTGTACAGTTGGCAATGGAGTTGGCCCCTTAAGTTCTTCCAAGGTAATTTCACTTCTAGGCTTTTTGTCGTTCATATAGTCTTCTTCAAAAAATCTAAAGTGCGTACTGATTACAACCTTTTGATCTTCGGGACCATAGAACATGCATCCTTTCGTCCCTTCGGGGTACCCAATGAACAACCTTATTTCCGAACGTGCATCCAACTTACCAGCTTCCTTGTCCAACACGTATGCCGGACACCCCCAGATCCTGATGTGTCCATAACTGGGCTTGCGCCCTGTCCACAACTCTCTCGGGGTTTTAGGAACTAATTTGGATGGCACTAAGTTAAGAATATAGGCTGCTGTTTCCAAAGCATAACCCCAGAACGATTTTGGTAAATCTGCATAAATCATCATTGATCTTACCATTTCTAGAAGCGTTCTATTTCTTCGTTCTGCAACCCCGTTTTGTTGAGGGGTACTAGGTGCAGTCAACTGGGATGCAATCCCCTCTTCCGACAGGTAGTTCAAGAATTCATCACTGAGGTATCGCCTCCACGATCAGATCGTAGAAACTTGATAGTCTTTTCCTTATGATTCCCTGCTTGAGCCTTAAGTTCTTTGAATTTATCGAAGGTCTCAGATTTATGCTTCATTAGGAAAATGTATCCGTAGCGTGAGTAATCATCGATAAATGTAACGAAATACTTGTAGCCACCTCTAGCTTTGATTTGCATTGGACCACACACGTCAGTGTGAACGATTTCTAACACTTCCTTAGCTCTAAGACCCTTGGCTCCAAATGCCCTCTTGGTCATTTTACTCTCCAAGCACGATTCGCAAGTTGGAAATGGTTCAACCTGGAGAGACCCCAATGAACCATCTTGAACCAACCTTTGAATCCTTTTTGGGTTAATATGACCTAATCTTAGGTGCCAAAGAAGTGTTTCATTCACGTTAGCCGAATGCTTTCTTTTCATGAAATAGTAGAAGAGTTATACGATGCATTTTGTGAGTGGTGTGCACAGTTAATAATATAGAGATTGTTCCGTAAAATTCCATTACAGATAATCATATCATTACGAAAAACAGTAACATGTTTATTAAAACGAACAAAATATCCATCAACAAATAGTTTCGAAACTGAAATAAGGGTTTTCCGAAAAATAGGAACATAAAGAACATCTCTTAAAATTAAAAACTGGTCTTCAAAAGACAGGTGCACGTCTCCCACTGCTTCAGCTGCCACTTTTGTAGCATCGCCTAGCGTGATGAGGATCTCACTTCCACTAAGTTGCCGGTCCGCTTGAACCCCTGTAACGTGAAACAAACATGATCAGTGGATCCCGTATCGACTACCCACGAATGGGTAGCATACTCCGCCAAACAAGTTTCAACAACTAGTGAGTGAGAATTACCTTTCTTTCCATTCCTTTTTGGATTGGGACAGACTGACCTCCAATGTCCTTCTTCACCGCACTTGAAACATTTTCCCTTTGGTTTCTTTTGGGCCTTTTGCCAACTGGCCTTCTCACCCTTTTTCTTAGTGGCCTTGCTTTGGATCGGACCATTCATCTTCTCAACGATCTTACCCACCATTGGCCTAGATCTCGAGAGAAGTTTCTTAGTCACCAAAGCTTCGTCTTCTTGTCCCAAGTGTTTCTCTATTGTCTCCAAGATTTCTTGCAGAGTATCCATGGTAAACATGTGATCAGTCATCACAAAACTACAGTAGAACTCATTAAAGCACCTTGGAAGAGTTAGGAACAAGAATTCGATCTGAGTCTCATCACAGTACCGAGTACCGAGGTAAGCAAGTTTTTCAAAATGGCGTCTGATCTTGAGAATGTGATCCCTCACGGGCGTTCCTTCGATCATTTTCAGCTTTTACACAACATTTTGATGAAACTCTTTGGCCATATTGCTCTCTGAGGAAAACATTTCCTCAAGACTTTGTACAATTTCCGCAGCCGAATCAACCCCCTCATGAATGAGTCTCAAATCATCAGACAGTGAAGTCAAGATTACGAGTTTCATTGATTCGTTTACTTGCTCCCAGATTTTGTACATACATCGTTCTGCACTTGATGACCTTTCAGTTGGTTTTTCAGGTTTTTGCCCACCAAGAACCCAATGATGTTTTTGTGCAGTGAGGACAAAAGACATATTATGTTTCCAAATGACATAGTTTTCACCAGTGAGTTGGTGTCCTTTGAGCATATATTTCAGCGGATTAAAAGATTGGGACATGATGAAACTGAAAATAAACATATATCTTGTGTCAATATCCAGATCAACACAAAGAAAATCACATAATTCGATCACATGATTGATACTGAAATCTAAAAAAAAATATGAACATGTATCAGCCAACATCTCAAAACAGATTTAAATGAGCCTCGTGGGAGGGTCATCATTTAAATCACATTTAAACAGGTTACAAACAATAACAGTTACAAACCTTTAATTTTAAAAATTAATAGTCGGCTCCCACTTGACCAATATAAAATTGACAGGGACTTCGGTGAAGTATATGCATATCAATTTTATACCTAAGTAATAACCATGATTAAATACATGATTACTACTTTGTTTTGAACGAGCCTCGTGGGAGAGTCATCGTCGCCACTAATAATAATTCACAATCATCCTTTTGAGAATTTATTCATGTGAAAGCTATCCTTTGACCGTCCCGTAGGGGAATTTCTCCAAAAGATTTCACAAATAAATAAATCATGGAGGTCAAAATTAATTCGATTCAAAACCAAATTAATTATTAAAACATACTTAGTAATTTTTGAGTTTGAGATTTTTCGTTGAGCAATTCTCATGCAAACACATTTAAACAAATTAAATAAAGCATAAGAAAAAAAACAACAATAAATCAAGCAAAGCAGAAAATAAACACATTGGGCACGTATATCCAACTGTTATGGTTTGTTTTTCCTTGGCTTGATCTTGAAGAAACACCGTTTTGAATTCCTCCCACTCGTTTGTCTCGAAAAAAAATTCTGTCTTTGAACGCCACGCCAAGCATCTCTCAGCCAGGATGCACGCCCGCACCCGACCGGCCACTTGGCGGCGGCCGCGCCAGCCCGCGTTTAGGCGCAGCGCGCCCGCCCCTCCTTCAGGTCTCGGCGGAGCATCGGCGGCGCCCAGGCGTGCCGATCTTTGCTCTCGCGTGCTTTGCCGCCTTCGCCCCCGCGCCCATCCAGCGCTAGCCTTTATCTAGGCCCGATCCCACTTGGCTCCGTGCGCCTAGGCCTGTTCGACTAGCGATGTCCGCATTAAGCGGCGCATGCCTCCTCCAGCGCGATCTGCAGCGGACGCGCGTCATCCACGTGATTCCGGATCCATTTTAACTCCTCGTCTCCGTCTTCATCTTCGATCAGGTTACAATTTATTTAACGAAAAATAAATACAAATGACCTAATCTACTCGTTAATTTTCTCACGAGAAAAAACAAATCCGAACGAGTCGAATTAAAAACCATTTATTCATACGCATGAAAATTAAACACATTAAATACCATGACAATTGGATACCTGCAAAACAAATCTAGCAATTCTACAATCCAATTTTCAATTTAATGTCCAACATAATTTAAATAACAAATTAAAAATCAGAGCTCGAAACCAGAGCTCTGATACCAATTGTTGGGAAATTATGGGGTGCCCGGTGTTGGGGAATAAGTTGCACAGATCTATTCGGGGTGAATATTTAAATACAAATTTAATTCTTATAATTATTACTAGCATGAATTAATCCTATATTAATTCAAATAATAATCCAACAACAAATCATGCATATAATTAATTCACATAAATCCTACGCATGCGGAATTCTACGAGTTTACGTGAACGTACCTCTTGGGACGGCAATGGCCTGGCTGATTAGACTAACCAAAAGAACTTCCCAAGTATTCCCTTAATCCTTGCTCGACTATCCGGTGGTAGGACACTTGCGAACAATTAACAAAAGGAAAATAAATTATGTTGCACCACCTTTGTGGATTTACTAATTTTTCTAGCACATGGAATTGTACTTGGGAATGAAAGAATCATCCCCTATTTATAGAGCATAGGTGATCAAAAATTTTGGGCAAAAATAATGTGGGAAAATCTTTTCTTGATCTCCAAGAAATCTTGAATATATCTCCTATATTCCATTTCCCATAATTATAATATTCCACAAAATCCCACCTACTCTTTGCAAGAATCCAAGATTTGGATCTTCTTAAATTTATGAGATATTCTTGTATTTCAAGAAATACATATCTTCCATAATATCTTTTCAAGAAAATCAAGAAAATCTTTCTTGCCCTTTATATTTCAAAAATTTCGAAATTTTCTTCATGAATAACCAAGTGGGAGATTTCTTGAATTTAATGAGATAATCTTGTATTCCAAGAATACATATCTTCATTCCATAACAAAATCAAAGAAAATCTTTCTCCCATTTTTATCCATAAATTTCAAAAATAATGGAAAAATAAGCAACAATATTTATTTTATTTTAAACACCTTTTTCAGTTATTGGACTATATGTTGGGCTACTTAGGGGGCCTTTAGGAGAATTATGATTAGACCTTCCAATGGATCTTGAATTATCAATATTGAGCCACAATATTATTCAAGCCCATAAATATTAATTAATCCCACTACATAATTAATATTGCACTATCCATCTTAACCCATATTACAGTCAATATGGCTCCCGGTTATTATTTCCCGTGTTTAAGATTATCTAGCCCATTAATTAATTCAAGCCACTGAAATAGCTTTCCGTTAATTAATATCTTCAGTCCTTGGTCAAGGAACGGTTCAACATTATTATCCATACCGGAAACTAATTCCACTTGCAAGATTTGGTATGATAAAGCTTATGAACCTCCTAAGGGGGCAAATCGAACAAGCGTACTTGCACACAATTCTCCGTATTAAATCTTAGCAATCACATGTGACCAATAATATTGCCCAAGATAAAAAGTATTGAATCTCGTTGATTCTCTACCCATGATAAGTCAAAGCAATAGTTACCAACCACACGTGATCCTATTTAAGGAACAAAGATTAAGAAATAACGAACCACTGAGGTCTAATTCTTCCTTGTTCAGTTCTGAAGAATTTGTCCTCCTGTAGGTCCTATTCAGTGCATCAGTCATGCACTAGTGTAATCTCTTGGTCAAGACAAGCCAATCCGAGCCTTACACTTCAACCTTTCACGATGGGTTGTTCATTTCCAACTAGGTCGTGAATGGCGTACTTTTAGTTAAAAGGGACTGTTAATTTAATCTTTTGTGATCTGGTATCACTAAATTAACTACAATGTAACACGTACGATTTATTGAACAGTTATGCAGTAAATATATGTAACATTCGATAATATTTAAAGCATCAGCGATAAACAATTTATTTCAGTAAATAAGTCCGAAATTCAGTTTTGATTATACAAAGTAAAAAGCATACTTTTCAGTATAATCCCAACAATCTCCCACTTATACTCAAAGTCTGCTTTTAAGATACTACAACATGTCTCGTGTAGTTCCTAATTCGTGACATCTAATGTCACCTACACGAACCTAATAATTTCTCCCACTTATACTCAAAGCAGATTGGCAATGGTCTTGACACCCATTCGTTCCACATGTCTCTCGAATGTATTCAGAGGCAGACCCTTTGTGAATGGATCTGCTAGGTTGTCTTCTGACGCTATCTTTGCCACATCTATATCTCCTCTCTTAACGATATCTCGTATAAGATGGTATTTCCTTTCAATGTGTTTGCTGGCTTTGTGGGCGCTTGGTTCCCTTGAATTTACAACTGCTCCGGCATTGTCACAATAAACAAAGGATTCTCGCTGGGCAAATTCGAACCACATCCAAGTCCACTAGGAAGTTCTTGAGCCAAACCGCTTCTTTTCGCGCCTCGCAAGCAGCTACATATTTGGCTTCCATGGTAGAACCTGCGACGCATTTCGCTGACGCTTCTCCATGTCACGACTCCTCCCCCATGCAAAACACACTACCGGAGGTAGATTTTCTGGAGTCTATGTCTGATTGGAAATCCGAGTCCGTGTTGGCGATGGGGATTGGACTATCTGACTGATAAATTAACATTCTATCCCGAGTTCTTTTCAGATACTTCAGAATGTTTTTAACTGTCGTCCATTGTTCTTTCCCCGGGTTACTTTGATATCTTGCCACAATGCCAACGGCAAAGCGATATCCGGTCTCGCATACGATTGCATACATAAGGCTTCCGACGGTACCGGCATAAGGAATGCCTCTCATGTCATCTATCTCCTTTTTTTTTCTTAGGGCACATTTTCTTGGATAGATGGATTCCATGTCCGAAAAGGTACGGCCTTTCTTGGAATCTTGCATCTTTGAATCGTTTCAAGACGATGTCTATGTATGAAGTTTGCGATAAGCCTATCATCATTTTCTTGCTATCTCGGTGATCTTGATCCCAAGGATGTGCGGCTTCCCTAAGTCCTTCATATCAAAACTGTTTTGAAAGCCATGCCCTTTACGTCGATAACACCTTTACATCGTTCCCGGCGATCGAAATGTCATCTACGTATAGTACTAAGAATACCAATGCAGTTCCGACACGCTTTTTGTACACACAACTTTCAAACTCGTTTTGATCGAACCCATAAGACTTTATAACATGATCAAAACATTGGTTCCAAGCTCTGGATGCCTGTTTGAGTCCGTAAATGGACTTCATGAGCTTACAAACTAGGTCTTCTTGGCCTTTTTCAATGAAGCCTTGGGGTTGTTGCATATAGATCTCTTCATCAAGACTTCCGTTAAGGAAAGCTATCTTGACATCCATTTGCCAGATTTCAAAGTAGAGATGCGCAGCAATCGATAAGAGAATTCGGATGGACTTGAGCATGGCTACGGGCGAAAAAGTGACCTCATAATCGATCCCTTCTTTCTGAGTATAACCTTTCGCCACAAGTCTTGCTTTGAAGGTTTCCACCTTCCTGTCCGGTCCTCTTTTTCTCTTATACACCCACTTGCAACCAATGGGTTTGACCCCATTAAGTGGTTTGACTAGCTCCCACACTCTTTTATAAAACATAGAACCCATTTTGGCTTTCATTGCTGTTTGCCAAGAATCTGCACCCTTGTCTTGGATTGCCTCTGTTGGGGAATAATTTGCATAGATCTATTCGGGTTGAATATTTAAATATAAATTTAATTCTTATAATTATTACTAGCATGAATTAATCCTATATTAATTCATATAATAATCCAACAACATATCATGCATATAATTAATTCACGTAAATCCTACGCATGCGGAATTTTACTAGTTTACGTGAACGTACCTCTTGGGATGGCAGTGATCTGGCTGATTAGACTAACCAAAAGAACTTCCCAAGTATTCCATTAGTCCTTGTTCGACTATCCGGTGGTAGGACACTTGTGAACAATTAACAAAAGGAAAATAAATTATGTTGCACCACCTTTGTGGATTTACTAATTTTTCCAGCACATGGAATTGTACTTGGGAATGAAAGAATCATCCCCTATTTATAGAGCATAGGTGGTCGAAAATTATGGCCCAAAAATAATGTGGGAAAATCTTTTTTTGATCTCCAAGAAATCTTGAATATATCTCCTATATTATTTTTCTCATAATTATAATATTCCACAAAATCCCACCTACTCTTTTATTATGGATAATTTTGAAAATATTGGGCAAGATTCCAAGATTTGGATCTTCTTGAATTTATGAGATATTCTTGTATTTCAAGAAATACATATCTTCCAAAATATCTTTTCAAGAAAATCTTTCTTGCCCTTAATTTATCAAAATTTTCGAAAATTCTCTTATAGATAACCAAGTGGGAGATTTTTTGAATTTAATGAGATAATCTTGTATTCCAAGAATACATATCTTCATTCCATAACAAAATTCAAAGAAAATCTTTCTCCCCTTTTATCTACAAATTTTGAAAAAAACTTGGAAAAATAAGCAACAATATTTATTTTATTTTAAACACCTTTTTCAGTTATTGGACTATATGTTGGGCTACTCAAGGGGCCTTTAGGAGAATTAAGATTGGACCTTCCAATGGATCTTGAATTATCAATATTGAGCCACAATATTATTCAAGCCCATAAATATTAATTAATCCCACTACATAATTAATATTGCACTATCCATCTTAACCCATATTACAGTCAATATGGCTCCCGGTTATTATTTCCATTGTTTAAGATTATCTAGCCCATTAATTAATTCAAGCCACTGAAATAGTTTTCCGTTAATTAATATCTTCAGTCCTTGGTCAAGGAATGGTTCAACATTATTATCCATACCGGAAACTAATTCCACTTGCAAGATTTGGTATGATAAAACTTATGAATCTCCCAAGGGGGCAAATCAAACAAGCGTACTTGCACACGATTCTCCGTATTAAATCTTAGCAATCACATGTGACCAATAATATTGTCCAAGAAAAAAGTATTGAATCTCGTTGATTCTCTACCCATGATAAGTCAAAGTAATAGTTACCAATCACACGTGATACTATTTAAGGAACGAAGATTAAGAAATAACGAACCACTGAGGTCTAATTCTTCCTTGTTCAGTTCTGAAGAATTTATCCTCCTGTAGGTCCTATTCAAAGGCATCACCATGCACTAGTGTAATCTCTTGGTCAAGACAAGCCAATCTGAGCCTTACACTTCAACCTTTCACGATGGGTTGTTCATTTCCATCTAGGTCGTGAATGGCGTACTTTTAGTTACAAGGGACTGTTAATTTAATCTTCTGTGATCTGGTATCACTAAATTAACTACAATGTAACACGTATGAATTATTGAACTGTTATGCAGTAAATATATGTAACATTCGACAATATTTAAAGCATCAGTGATAAATAATTTATTTCAGTAAATAAGTCCGAAATTCAGTTTTGATTATACAAAAGTAAAAAACATACTTTCCAGTATAATCCCAACAATCTCCCACTTATACTCAAAGTCTGCTTTTAAGTATACTACAACATGTCTCGTGTAGATCCGTGACATCTAATGTCACCTACACGAACCTAATAATTTCTCCCACTTATACTCAAACCAGATTGGCAACGGTCTTGACACCCATTCCTTCCACATATCTCTCGAATGTATTCAGATGCAGACCCTTTGTGAATGGATCTGCTAAGTTGTCTTCTGACGCTATCTTTGCCACATCTATATCTCCTCTCTTAACGATATCTCGTATAAGATGGTATTTCCTTTCAATGTGTTTGCTGGCTTTGTGGGCTCTTGGTTCCCTTGAATTTGCAACTGCTCCGGCATTGTCACAATAAACAGTGATTCTGCTGGGCAAATTCGGAACCACATCTAAGTCCACTAGGAAGTTCTTGAGCCAAACCGCTTCTTTCGCTGCCTCGCAAGCAGCTACATATTCGGCTTCCATGGTAGAATCTGCGATGCATTTCTGCTTGACACTTTTCCATATCACGGCTCCTCCCCCCATGCAAAACACACTACCGGAGGTAGATTTTCTGGAGTCTATGTCTGATTGGAAATCCGAGTCCGTGTAGCCGATGGGGATTGGACTATCTGACTGATAAACCAACATTCTATCCCGAGTTCTTTTCAGATACTTCAGAATGTTTTTAACTGCCGTCCAATGCTCTTTCCCCGGGTTACTTTGATATCTTGCCACCATGCCAACGACAAAGCAGATATCCGGTCTCGTACACAGCATTGCATACATAAGGCTTCCGACAGCCGAAGCATAAGGAATACCTTTCATGTCATCTATCTCATTTTGAGTCTTAGGGGACATTTTCTTGGATAGATGGATTCCATGCCTGAAAGGTACGAAGCCTTTCTTGGAATCTTGCATGCTGAATCGTTTCAAGACAGTGTCTATGTATGAAGCTTGCGATAAGCCTATCATCCTTTTCTTGCGATCTCGAGTGATCTTGATCCCAAGGATGTGTGCGGCTTTCCCTAAGTCCTTCATATCAAACTATTTTGAAAGCCATGCCCTTACGTCTGATAACACCTTTACATCGTTCCCGATGATCAGAATGTCGTCTACGTATAGTACTAAGAATACCAATGCAGTTCCGACAACTTTCGAACTCGTTTTGATCGAACCCATAAGACTTTATAACATGATCAAAACATTGGTTCCAAGCTCTGGATGCCCGTTTGAGTCCGTAAATGGACTTCATGAGCTTACAAACTAGGTGTTCTTGACCTTTTTCAATGAAGCCTTGGGGTTGTTGCATATAGATCTCTTCATCAAGACTTAGTTAAGGAAAAGTCGCCTTGACATCCATTTGCCAGATTTCAAAGTCGAGATGCGCAACAATCGATAAGAGAATACGGATGGACTTGAGCATGGCTACGGGCGAAAAAGTTTCCTCATAATCGATCCCTTCTTTCTGGTATAACCTTTCGCCACTAGTCTTGCTTTGAAGGTTTCTACCCTCCCGTCCGGTCCTCTTTTTCTCTTATATACCCACTTGCAACCAATGGGTTTGACACCATTAAGTGGTTCGACTAGCTCCCACACTCTGTTATGAAACATAGAACCCATTTCGGCTTTCATTGCTGTTTGCCAAGAATCTGCATCCTTGTCTTGGATTGCCTCGTCATATGTCCATGGGTCTGATTCGTCCTGTCTGGGAATCAAGTCCGAGAACTCTCCTATTCCCATGAATCTCTCGGGCTGTCTTACAACCCTCCCACTACGACGAGGTTCCGGTTGTGAAAGTGTGTCATTTGGTATATCATCTTGTACAGTTGGCATTGAGGTTTGCCCTCTTAGCTCATTTAAGGTAATCTCACTTCTGGGTATTCTTTCGTTCATATAGTCTTCTTCCAAAAATCTAAAGTGGGTGCTTATGACCACCTTTTGATCTTTGGGACCATAGAACATACACCCTTTTGTTCCCTCGGGGTATCCTACAAACAACCTTAATTCTGATCGAGGATCCAATTTTCCCTACCCTTGTCCAATCGTGGGCGGACACCCCCAAATTCTCATGTGTCTCATACTAGGCTTCATACCGTCCACAATTCTTTGGGAGTTTTGGGAACCGATTTGGATGGCACCAAGTTCAGAATGTAAGCTGTTGTTTCCAAGGCATGACCTCAGAACGACTTGGGAAGATCCGCATAACTCATCATAGATCTAACCATTTCCAAAAGAGTTCCGTTTCTTCGCTCTGCAACCCCGTTTTGTTGAGGGGTTCTGGGTGCAGTGAGTTGGGATGCAATCCCTTCATCAGATAAGTAGTTCAAAAACTCATTGCTGAGGTATTCGCCTCCATGATCAGATCGTAGAGAATTGATACGTTTTCCCTATGATTCTCTGCTTGAGCCTTAAATTCTTTGAATTTCTCAAAGGTCTCAGATTTATGCTTTATAAGGAAAATGTAACCGTACCTTGAGTAATCATCAATAAAAGTGACAAAATACTCATAACCTCCTCTTGCTTTGGTTGACATTGGACCACATACATCTGTGTGAACGATCTCTAGCACTTCTTTGGCTCTATTCCCCTTGGCTCCAAATGCCCTCTTGGTCATTTTACCCTCCAAACATGATTCGCAGGTTGGAATTGGTTCAACTTGGAGAAACTCTAGTGAACCATCTTTCACCAACCTTTGGATCCTCTTTGGATTTATATGACCCAATCTTAGATGCCAAAGAAGTGTCTCGTTCACGTCTGATGAACGTTTTCTTTTCTCGAATAGCATGATTGATGTGTTATAGGATGCATTTCGTGAGTGGTGTGCACAGTTAATTGTATAGAGATTATTCGACAACGTTCCATGACAGATAAATTTATCAAAAAGAGAAATGGTGAAAACTTTATTAAAAGTAACCGAATATCCATCATAAAAAAGTTTAGAAACTGAAATCAAATTCTTTCTAAAATTCGGAACGTAAAGAACATCTCTTAAAATTAAAACTCTGTCTTCAAAAGACAGGTGCACTTCTCCCACTGCTTCAGCTGCCACTCTCGTAGCATCGCCCAGTGTGATGAGGACCTCACTCCCACTAAGTTGTCAGGTCCGCTTGAACCCCTGTAATGTGAAACAAACATGATCAGTGGATCCGGTATCCACCACCCATAAATGGGAAGCATACGCCGCTAAGCAAGTTTCAACAACTAGTGTGTGAGAATTACCTTTATTTCCATTCCTTTTAGGATTGGAACAGGCTGACCTCGAGTATCCTACTCTCCCGCTTTCCAAAGTTTTCCTCATGCTTGATCCCATGCTTTTATTTGATGTTGAGTTTTCTTGGTTTAACCTTCTTCTCTTTTCATCATCCTTATCACCACTTGACCTAGGATGAAAAGAAGATTTCTGTTTTCCCAAGTTCTTTTCCTCGCGCTCCTTTTCCCTTTCAACCAAAGTAAGAGCATTTACAAGATCATCCACTGTAAAATCTTGATCTTCCATTAGATACTCAAGATAGTGGTGATTATAGCTCTTTGGTAAGGATTGGAGAATGAAATCAATCTTAGTCTTGAAATCACATTTTTCGCCGAGGATCTCAAGTTCCTCAAATAGCACCATAACCCTAAGGACGTGCTGCGCTGCAGTTGTCCCTTTTTTCATTTTTAATTCAGCAATGTCTTGCTTCACACTTTGGATTGCCATATGGGTCTGATGTGCAAACATCGCTTCGAGATTCTTTAAGATGTCTGCAGCTGACTCATATTCTTGATGAAGGTGTCTCAACGCATCTGACAGATGTGCCAGAATTGTATCCTTCATCAATTCAATTGCCAGCTCCCATTCACCATAAATCATCTCATCCCATATTCCGGCGTCCTTAGTTGGTTTTTTGGGTTTTGGTGTATCAAGTACCCATTTGGAAGATGATGCGGTTAGGACAAGTTTTAGTTTGTATTTCCAATCAAAATAGTTTTCACCAGTGAGCAAATTGTCTTTAAGTATATTTGACAGTGGATTAGAAGGTTGCGACATGATGAACTGAAATAAATAATAATATGCATAAGCACAAATATATCACAAGGTTCGATCACATGCATCATATTAAAATCTCAAAAAAAAAATATGAACATGCATCAGGCAACATCTCAAAACAGTTTAAATAAGCCACGTGGGGTGGGTCATTATTTAAACACATTCAAGCAGGTTACAAACAAGAACAGTTACAAACCTTTAATATCCAGATTAATAGTTGGCTCCCACTTGACCAATATAAAATTGACAGGGACTTCGGGGACGTATATGCATATCAATTTTATACCTAAGTAATAACCATGATTAAATACAGGATTATTATTTCGTATTGAACGAGCCTCGTGGGGAGGGTCATCGTTGCCACTAGTAATAACCCACAATCATCCATTTGGAATTCATTCATGTGAAAGCTATCTTTTGACCGTCCCGTGGGGGGAATTTCTCCAAAAGAATTCACAAATAAATAAATCATGGAGGTCAAAATTAATTCAATTTTATTATCCGGAATAAAATTGTCAATTAATTGTTTAAACATACTTAGTAATTTTTGAAAAATAATGAGATTTTTCATTGGGCAATTCTCATGCAAACACATTTAAACAAATTAAATAAAACATAAGATAACACAATAATAAATCAAGCAAAGCAGAAAAATAAACATATTGGACACAAATTATCCAATTGTCATGGTTTGATTTTTCTTGGCTTGATCTTGAAGAAACACCGTCTTCAATTTCTCCCACTCGATCGTCTCGAAAAGAACTCCATCTCGAAACGCCACGCCAAGTAGCTCGCAGCCGGGATGCACGCCCGCATTCGGCCGGCCACTTGGCCAAGTTCAGCCTCGGCGGCCGGCGCACCTCGGCGGTGCGCCACTGCGCCTCGGCGGGACTTCGGCGATACTTTCAGCGGCTGTGCGTCCATACGTGCCAGCGCGTACTGCTCGCTATCCTCCGCCCGCTGTCGGCTCACTTTGCGACTCGCGCGTTACAAGCGCTGCTCCCGTCTGTGGCGGATCCTAAAACACGCTCGGCCCTCGGCCTCGCCCGGCGCCCATGTGTGCCTGCGTGCGTTCGCATCACGCGTGTGCCTCCCTTGGCACGTTTCGCGCGACGCACACCGCCTACGCCCGGTTTTGAATTTTATCCTTTAATTCTTCGTCTCCGTCTTCGTTTTCGATCTGGTTACAATTTATTTACAAAAAATAAATAAACCTAGATCTAGACTAGTCTATTACATTGATCAAATCAAACAAATCCTAATCTACTCGTGAATTTTCTCACGAGGCAAAATGAATCCGAACGAATCGAATTAAAAAACCACAATTTATATGCATGCATAAATAAACACATTAAATTCCATGACAATTGGATACCTGCAAAACAGATCTAGCAATTCTACTATCCAATTTCAAATTTTATGTCATCGAATTAAATTACAATTTAACATTCAGAGCCCGAAACCATGGCTCTGATACCAGTTGTTGGGGAATTATTTGCACAGATCTATTCGAGGTGAATATTTAAATACAAATTTAATTCTTATAATTATTACTAGCATGAATTAATCCTATATTAATTCAAATAATAATCCAACAACATATCATGCATATAATTAATTCATGTAAATCCTACGCATGCGGAATACTACGAGTTTACGTGAACGTACCTCTTGGGATGGCAGTGATCTGGCTGATTAGACTAACCAAAAGAACTTCCCAAGTATTCCCTTAGTCCTTGTTCGACTATCCGGTGGTAGGACACTTGTGAACAATTAACAAAAGGAAAATAAATTATGTTGCACCACCTTTGTGGATTTACTAATTTTTTCAGCACATGGAATTGTACTTGAGAATGAAAGAATCATCCCCTATTTATAGAGCATAGGTGGTCGAAAATTATGGCCCAAAAAATAATGTGGGAAAATATTTTCTTGATCTCCAAGAAATCTTGAATATATCTCCTATATTCTTTTTCCCATAATTATAATATTCCCCAAAATCCAACCTACTCTTTTATTATGGATAATTTCGAAAATATTGGGCAAGATTCCAAGATTTGGATCTTCTTGAATTTATGAGATATTCTTGTATTTCAAGAAATACATATCTTCCATAATATCTTTTCAAGAAAATCAAGAAAATCTTTCTTGCCCTTAATTTATCAATATTTTCAAAAATTCTCTTATAGATAACCAAGTGGGAGATTTCTTGAATTTAATGAGATAATTTTGTATTCCAAGAATACATATCTTCATTCCATAACAAAATTCAAAGAAAATCTTTCTCCTTTTTTATCTACAAATTTCGAAAAAAACTTGGAAAAATAAGCAACAATATTTATTTTATTTTAAACACATTTTTCAGTTATTGGACTATATGTTGGGCTACTCAAGGGGCCTTTAGGAGAATTAAGATTGGACCTTCCAATGGATCTTGAATCATCAATATTGAGCCACAATATTATTCAAGCCCATAAATATTAATTAATCCCACTACATAATTAATATTGCACTATCCATCTTAACCCATATTACAGTCAATATGGCTCCCGGTTATTATTTCCCATGTTTGAGATTATCTAGCCCATTAATTAATTCAAGCCACTGAAATAGCTTTTCGTTAATTAATATCTTCAGTCCTTGGTCAAGGAACGGTTCAACATTATTATCCATACCGGAAACTAATTCCACTTGCAAGATTTGATGTGATAAAGCTTATGAACCTCCCGAGGGGGCAAATCAAACAAGCGTACTTGCACACGATTCTCCGTATTAAATCTTAGCAATCACATGTGACCAATAATATTGCCCAAGATAAAAAGTATTGAATCTCGTTGATTCTCTACCCGTGATAAGTCCAAGCAATAGTTAATAATCACACGTGATCCTATTTAAGGAACGAAGATTATGAAATAACGAACCACTGAGGTCTAATTATTCCTTGTTCAGTTCTGAAGAATTTATCTTCCTGTAGGTCCTATTCAGTGCATCAGTCATGCACTAGTGTAATCTCTTGGTCAAGACAAGCCAATCTGAGCCTTACACTTCAACCTTTCACGATGGGCTGTTCATTTCCATCTAGGTCGTGAATGGCGTACTTTTAGTTAAAAGGGACTGTTAATTTAATCTTCTGTGATTTGGTATCACTAAATTAACTACAATGTAACACGTACGAATTATTGAACAGTTATGCAGTAAATATATGTAACATTCGATAATATTTAAAGCATCAATGATAAATAATTTATTTCAGTAAATAAGTCCGAAATTCAGTTTTGATTATACCAAAGTAAAAAGCATACTTTCCAGTATAATCCCAACAACCTCGTCATATGTCCATGGGTCTGATTCGTCTTGTCTGGGAATCAAGTCCGAGGACTCTCCTATTCCCATGAATCTCTCGGGCTGTTTCACAACCCTCCCACTACGATGAGGTTTCGGTTGTGTAAGTGTGTCATTTGATATATCATCTTGTACAGTTGGCATTGAGGTTAGCCCCCTTAGCTCATTTAAGGTAATCTCACTTCTGGGTCTTCTTTCGTTCATATAGTCTTCTTCCAAAAATCTAAAGTGGGTGCTTATTACCACCTTTTGATCTTCGGGACCATAGAACATACACCCTTTTGTTCCCTCGGGGTATCCCACAAACAACCTTAATTCTGATCGAGGATCCAATTTTCCGGCTTCCTTGTCCAACACGTAGGCCGGACACCCCTAAATCCTCATGTGTCTCATAATAGGCTTGCGCCCGGTCCACAATTCTTTGGGAGTTTTGGGAACCGATTTGGATGGCACCAAGTTCAGAATGTAGGCTGCTGTTTCCAAGGCATGACCCCAGAACGACTTGGGAAGATCCGCATAACTCATCATAGATCTAACCATTTCCAAAAGAGTTCTGTTTCTTCGCTCTGCAACCCCGTTTTGTTGAGGGGTTCCGGGTGCAGTGAGCTGGGATTCAATCCCTTCATCAGATAAGTAGTTCAAAAACACATCGCTGAGGTATTCGCCTCCATGATCGGTAGAGACTTGATATGTTTTTCCCTATGATTCTCTGCTTGAGCCTTAAATTCTTTGAATTTCTCAAAGGTCTCAGATTTATGCTTCATAAGGAAAATATAACCGTACCTTGAGTAATCATCAATAAAAGTGACAAAATACTCATAACCTCCTCTTGCTTTGGTTGACATTGGACCACATACATCTGTGTGAACGATCTCTAACACTTCTTTGGCTATATTCCCCTTGACTCCAAATGCCCTCTTGGTCCTTTTACCCTCCAAACATGATTCGCAGGTTGGAATTGGTTCAACTTGGAGAAAATCCAGTGAACCGTCTTTCACCAACCTTTGGATCCTCTTTGGATTTATATGACCCAATCTTAGATGCCAAAGAAGTGTCTCGTTCACGTCTGATGAACGTTTTCTTTTCTCGGAAATAGTTGATGTGTTATACGGTGCATTTCGTGAGTGGTGTGCACAGTTAATTGTATAGAGATTATTCGACAACGTTCCATGACAGATAAATTTATCAAAAAGAGAAATGGTAACAACTTTATTAAAAGTAACCGAATATCTGTCATGAAAAAGTTTAGAAACTGAAATCAAATTCTTTCTAAAACTTGGAACGTAAAGAACATCTCTTAAAATTAAAACTCTGTCTTCAAAAGACAGGTGCACTTCTCCAACTGCTTCAGCTGCCACTCTCGTAGCATCGCCCAGTGTGATGAGGATCTCACTCCCACTAAGTTGTCGGGTCCGCTTGAACCCCTGTAATGTGAAACAAACATGATCAGTGGATCCCGTATCCACCACCCATAAATGGGAGGCATACGCGGCTAAACAAATTTCAACAACTAGTGCGTGAGAATTACCTTTCTTTCCTTTCCTTTTGGGATTGGAACAGGCTGACCTCGAGTGTCCTACTCTCCCGCTTTCCAAAACTTTCCTCATACTTGATTCCATGCTCTTATTTGATGTTGAGTCTGCTTGGTTCAACTTTCTTCTCTTTTCATCATCCTTATCACCACTTGACCTAGGATGAAAAGAAGATTTATGTTTTCCCAAGTTCTTTTCCTCGCGCTCCCTTTCCCTTTCAACCAAAGTGAGAGCATTTACAAGATCATCCACTGTAAAATCTAGATCTTCCATTAGATACTCAAGATAGTGGTGATTATAGCTCTTTGGTAAGGATTGGAGAATGAAATCAATCTTAGTCTTGAAATCACATTTTTCGTCGAGGATCTCAAGTTCCTCAAATAGCACCATAACCCTAAGGACGTGATGCGCTGCAGTCGTCCCTTTTTCCATTTTTAATTCAGTAATTTCTTGCTTCACACTTGGGATTGCCATATGGGTCTGATGTGCGAACATCGCTTCGAGATTCTGTAAGATATCTGCAGCTCACTCATATTCTTGATGAGGGTGTCTCAACGCATCTGACAGATGTGCCAGAATTGTATCCTTCATCAATTTATTTGCCAGCTCCCATTCACCATAAATCATCTCATCCCATATCCCCGCATCCTTAGTTGGTTTTACGGGTTTTGGTGTATCAAGTACCCATTTGGAAGGTGATGCGGTTAGGACAGGTTTTAGTTTGTATTTCCAATCAAAATAGTTTTCACCAGTAAGCAAATTGTCTTTAAGTATATTGGACAGTGGATTAGAAGGTTGCGACATGATGAACTGAAATAAACAATAATATGCATAAGCACAAATATATCACAAGGTTCGATCACATGCATCATATTAAAATCTCTAAAAATATGAACATGTATCAGTCAACATCTCAAAACAGTTTAAATAAGCCACGTGGGGTGGGTCATTATTTAAACACATTCAAGCAGGTTACAAACAAGAACAGTTACAAACCTTTAATATCCAGATTAATAGTTGGCTCCTACTTGACCAATATAAAATTGACAGGGACTTCGGGGAAGTATATGCATATCAATTTTATACCTAAGTAATAACCATGATTAAATACAGGATTATTATTTCGTATTGAACGAGCCTCGTGGGGAGGGTCATTGTCGCCACTAGTAATAATCCACAATCATCCATTTGGAATTCATTCATGTGAAAGCTAACTTTTGACCGTCCCGTGGGGGGAATTTCTCCAAAATAATTCACAAATAAATAAATCATGGAGGTCAAAATTAATTTAATATTATTATCCGGAATAAAATTTTTAATTAATTATTTAAACATACTTAGTAATTTTTTATTGTGAGAGTTTTCATTTGGGCAACTCTCATACAAACACATTTAAACAAATTAAATAAAGCATAAGATAACACAATTATAAATCAAGCAAAGCAGAAAAATAAACATATTGGGAACAAATTATCCAATTGTCATGGTTCGATTTTTCTTGGCTTGATCTTGAAGAAACGCCATCTTGAATTTCTCCCACTCGATCGTCTCGAAAAATAGATCCGTCTGCAGCGCCAAGTAGCTCATCGCGGGGATGCGAAGCATCAAGCCCGGCCCTTGGCGAGTCATCTCGGCACACCTCGGCGAACCGCCCGTTTGTGCCTCGGCCCTCGGCCGAGGTTAGCCCGATACCTCGGTGAAAGCAGCGCCTTCGCCGGCGCACCAGCAGCGGAACTCATGGCCGCTTGTGCATCGCGAGCCGAGCAGCATGCATCCGCCTCCATCATGACCCTCTCGGCGCCGCGGTCTTTGCGTCTTTATCTTTCCCGCCAGTGCGCTCGGCCCTGATCTCGCTGCAGCCCTCGGCCTGGTACCCCAGCCCGTGCGTGCTGCTTGGCGTCAGCGTCGGCGTGCCTCCACCACATTCGCGTTTAACAGCGCCCCGCGTACACCGGGTGCACGATTTTATCCTTTAATTCTTTGTCTCCGTTCTCGTTTCCGATCCGGTTACAATTTATTTACAAAAAATAAATAAACCTAGATCTAGACTAGTCTATTACATTGATCAAATCAAACAAATCCTAATCTACTCGTGGATTTTCTCACGAGGCAAAACGAATCCGAACGAATCGAATTAAAAACCACAATTTATATGCATGCATAAATAAACACATTAAATTCCATGACAATTGGATACCTGCAAAACAGATCTAGCAATTCTACTATCCAATTTCAAATTTAATGTCAGCGAATTAAATTACAATTTAAAATTCAGAGCCCGAAACCGTGGCTTTGATACCAGTTGTTGGGGAATAAGTTGCACAGATCTATTCGGGGTGAATGTTTAAATACAAATTTAATTCTTATAATTATTACTAGCATGAATTAATCCTACATTAATTCAAATAATAATCCAACAATAAATCATGCATATAATTAATTCACGTTAAATCCTACGCATGCGGAATTCTATGAGTTTACGTGAACGTACCTCTTGGGACGACAATGGCCTGGCTGATTAGACTAACCAAAAGAACTTTCCAAGTATTCACTTAATCCTTGCTCGACTATCCGGTGGTAGGACACTTGCGAACAATTAACAAAAGGAAAATAAATTATGTTGCACCACCTTTGTGGATTTACTAATTTTTCTAGCACATGGAATTGTACTTGGGAATGAAAGAATCATCCCCTATTTATAGACCATAGGTGATCGAAAATTTTGGGCAAAAATAATGTGGGAAAATCTTTTCTTGATCTCCAAGAAATCTTGAATATATCTCCTATATTCTTTTTCCCATAATTATAATATTCCACAAAATCCCACCTACTCTTTGTTATGGGATATTTTTCGAAATTATAAGCAAGAATCCAAGATTTGGATCTTCTTGAATTTATGAGATATTCTTGTATTTCAAGAAATACATATCTTCCATAATATCTTTTCAAGAAAATCAAGAAAATCTTTCTTGCCCTTTATATTTCAAAATTTTCGAAATTTTCTTCATGAATAACCAAGTGGGAGATTTCTTGAATTTAATGAGATAATCTTGTATTCCAAGAATACATATCTTCATTCCATAACAAAATTCAAAGAAAATCTGTCTCCCCTTTTTATCCATAAATTTCGAAAATAATGGAAAAATAAGCAACAATATTTATTTTATTTTAAACACCTTTTTCAGTTATTGGACTATATATGTTGGGCTACTTAGGGGACCTTTAGGAGAATTAAGATTGGACCTTCCAATGGATCTTGAATTATCAATATTGAGCCACAATATTATTCAAGCCCATAAATATTAATTAATCCCACTACATAATTAATATTGCACTATCCATCTTAACCCATATTACAGTCAATATGGCTCCCGATTATTATTTCCCGTGTTTAAGATTATCTAGCCCATTAATTAATTCAAGCCACTGAAATAGCTTTCCGTTAATTAATATCTTTTGTCCTTGGTCAAGGAACGGTTCAACATTATTATCCATACCTGAAACTAATTCCACTTGCAAGATTTGGTATGATAAAGCTTATGAACCTCCCAAGGGGGCAAATCGAACAAGCGTACTTGCACACGATTCTCCGTATTAAATCTTAGCAATCACATGTGACCAATAATATTGCCCAAGATAAAAAGTATTAAATCTCGTTGATTCTCTACCCATGATAAGTCAAAGCAATAGTTACCAACCACACGTGATCCTATTTAAGGAACGAAGATTAAGAAATAACGAACCACTGAGGTCTAATTATTCCTTGTTCAGTTCTGAAGAATTTGTCCTCCTGTAGGTCCTATTCAGTGCATCAGTCATGCACTAGTGTAATCTCTTGGTCAAGACAAGCCAATCTGAGCCTTACACTTCAACCTTTCACGATGGGTTGTTCATTTCCATCTAGGTCGTGAATGGCGTACTTTTAGTTACAAGGGACTGTTAATTTAATCTTATGTGATCTGGTATCACTAAATTAACTACAATGTAACACGTACGATTTATTGAACAGTTATGCAGTAAATATATGTAACATTCGATAATATTTAAAGCATCAGTGATAAACAATTTATTTCAGTAAATAAGTCCGAAATTCAGTTTTGATTACACAAAGTAAAAAGCATACTTTCCAGTATAATCCCAACACCCGGATCTATTCGACATAATTTTAAATACATATTTAAATTAATCAATTAATTACTAACATGAATTAATCCTAAATCAATTCAATATAATAATTAATAAGCGAATAAACAACATGCATACACGTAATCCAAGTAAATCCTAAACATGCGGAATCTAGGAGTTACGAGATTACTAACCTCTTGTAGACGAGTGATGAGACGATAGATCAACCCAAAGAGCCTTCCCAAATATGTCCCAAGTCCACGAGCGCAATCCGGTGGGAGTATTCACATGAACGATTTTAATAAGAGGGAAAACCAAAAATATTTTGCCACCACCTTTGTGGATTTCTAATATTTTCAACACATGGAATTGCAGTTGAGAATGAAAAATTCATCCCCTATTTATAGGGAGGAGGCAGGCCGAATTTTAGGTCAAGAAATTGAGGGAGAAAATCTTTTCTTGGTCTCTAAGATATCTTGAATATATCTCATATATTCTTTTCTCCTTAATTAAATTTTTCATCAAAATCTCTTCCCCTATTTATCCCTAATTTTCGAAAATAACAAGGCAAAAAGAATCAATATTTAACTTCTTGAATTTATGGGATAATTATGTATTCCTACAATACTTATCTCTTTCCATAAAATATCTACAAGAAAATCAAGACAATCTTTTCTTCCTTTTTCCTACATATTTTTCGAAAATATTCATAGAAATATTAGGAAAATTATTTTCTTCTCTCTTTCATTTATTGGACTTTATTTTGGGCTATTTGAGGGGCCTTTAGGAGAATTAAGATTTGACCTCCAATGGACTATGAAGCTATAATATTGGGCCAAATATTATTCAAAGTCCATTAATATTAATTTATTCCACTATAAAATTAATATTGAACTATCCATCTTAACCCATATTACGACTTTACTATAATATGGCTCCCGGTCATTATTTCCCGTGTATAAGATTATTTTATTTCACTAAGTAATTAAGCCATTGAACAAGTTTTATATTAATTAATATATTTATCCTTGGAGTAAAGACAACTCAACATTATTATCCATACCGAAAATAAATTTTCACTTGCAAGATTTGGTATGATAAAGGTTCTGAGCCCACCAAGGGGCAAATCAAACAAGACGTACTTGCACACGATTCTCCATATTAAATGTTAGCAATCGTCATGTAATTAATAATATTGCCCAAGATATAAGGTATCGAATCGCAATGACTCTCTTCCTATCATAAGTCAAAGCAATAGTTATTAATTTCACACGATCCTATTTAAGGGACGGAGATTAAGAAACAACATACCACTGAGGTCTAATTCTTGTATATTTAGTACCGAAGAATTTATCCTCCTGTAGGTCCTATTCAGCGCATCCAAATGCACTAGTATAATCTATTGGTCAAGACAAGCCAATCCGAGTCTTATACATCAACCTTTCATGATGGTTTGTTCATTTCCATCTAGGTTGTGAATTTGTAATTAATTACGAGGAGCTGTTAATTTGATCTTCTGTGATCTGGTATCACCAAATTAACTACAATGTAATACGTACTGACTTTATTGAACGGGTTTGCAATAAATATATATAACATTCATTCATATTTAAATGCAACAGTGATTAATAATTTATTTCAGTAAATAAATAAGAAAATTCAGTTTGGTTATACAAAGTAAAATCATACTTTTCAGTATAACCCCAAATTGTGGAATCTATTGTAAGGACATAATACTCGATGATATTCAGTTTGATTTAATATTATAGTTCACTTAATATTAATGTATGACAATACACTTGTTTGAATATTATGTTTGATTGTTTGCATTTATTCATACAAATGTTCCCATGAGTCATTGCTGTCATTGAGATTGTGAGAACTCAGATGACTTAGGCATGATTCTCAAATAGCCCCGATCAAGGATCATCAAGAATGAGATATTGATGATGCAATGGAGATTGATGTGCGATCTGCATCATACTCTTGGAGAGTGTAGTAAGATCTCACTTACTACGAGATACTAGGTATCTCATGATGGATGCACAAGTACCTTTGAGGGTATTGGTATACCCATCTGAGAAATTGTTTGATGTATTTCCACTATATGTGTCTACGGGTGTCTCGGTTAGTGGGAGCGATGCGATACTCCTTTGACTTGAGGTCAATATGCACGACATGTGTTGAGTGATGAACTTTGACCATGACCGACGCTTGCACCCGTCTATGGATAGATATGGCTTGGATTGGGTTCATCACGAAGTGCATATGCATGGTAATTGAGCCAAGAATATGATTCATTCCTCAATGTGGATTTAGAGAGAATA
The DNA here is from genome assembly GCA_037126765.1 of Stenogyne calaminthoides. NCBI lineage: Eukaryota > Viridiplantae > Streptophyta > Magnoliopsida > Lamiales > Lamiaceae > Stenogyne > Stenogyne calaminthoides. The sequence continues at coordinate 2,506,347 of JBBCBC010000047.1, read as the reverse complement.
CTCATTTTCTCATCATAATTGGATCAAAGTCATCAGCCGAGGCACGCCAACTTAGACTTTGTGGCTAAGTGTGACATACATGATCAATTAGTGATTAGAGATAATATGATTAAGTTATTTGAATAGACACTTCATCATGTTCAAGACTTAACAGAGTATTCGTGAATGAAATGAGGAAATCGTAATAACCCATGTTTCAGTTACAGGTAGTTGCACGTTTCTCGCAATGTACCTCATATATTGAGAATGTCTGATTTATTGTCTAGGGTTCAATTAAGACCGTTAGTTTGACTAATTGCTCGATATATGAGGGCCTATGGGTTACACAACAAGTAGTTCTCTTTTACGGATTATAGTTGGTTGATTAAATGTTAAATTGGATTTAATATTTAATTTATGGAGAATTAATTAATAATAGATTAATTTAAAATGAATTATTATTAATATTTAAGTAAATAGGATTTAATTAAATAGGATTCCCAATAATAATATATGGAATATTATTATAGGATTTAATATATATGGAATCTGATTTGATATACATGGGAATTAAATACGTAGATATTTTATATATGGGAAATAAATTTAAGAGATTTATTTTATAAGATTAAGAATTTTATTTCCTAATCATTATAGCTTAAGATTTAAGTTGGGCCTCTCCTATATATATGAGCTCTTGGAAATTCACAAACAACGTTAATTCATTATTCTCTCCATAAGATCTAGAGTTAGAATTTTCCTAGCAAATTCATCTCGGGATTCAACACTGGCAAATTCGTGCAAGTCCGTGATTGGGGATTACGTGGATACCATAGTTGAGAAATCCGTGTACGAATTGCTGTAAGAATTCTGTTTACGTTTACTCGTATTTAATTATGCAATTAATTGTTCGTTGTTGGTGAACTGTTTATTTTTGCTGCGCATGTATTACGTGTTTACGTGCCTCTAAATTCCAACACTTGTTCCATATAGAGGATTTGTTATGTAGGGATGTTGATACATTTCTTGAGGATGCATGCATGTAGGGATGAGTTTGCATGTAAGGATTGATGAAAATATAAATTGTGGGGACGAATGTTTGGATTTTGAGGATGAACATTTAAATTTTGACGATGGGGTGTGGAATTTTGGGGACATATATATGAATCTTGAGATAATGAATTCTCTTCTGAATTGGAAGATCTAAACCAATTCAACCAAGAATTATTATTCATTTTCGAATTTCGAGTTGTTACAATATGAAAGAGAATGCTAAATGTAATTGGAAGGGTGTTTGAAAATAGTTATGTAAAAATCTATTTATAGAGTAAAATAATAACGGTAATATTTTCTAAATTATATATATATATATATATATATATAATTTTGATATGGAGACCACGAGTGGTAACCATATGGAGCTCAAATGCTTAGTTGGCAATCCACATCACCAATTTTAAATTATTGATATATTTATTAATTATATTATATTAATATAACAAATTAAGATCCCCAAATCTCTCAAATAATTCTAACATATCTATATTTATCAATTCCTTTAACCAAATCTTTCTCTCCCAATACGTAAAATAAATTTCACCAATATAGAAACTAGAATTATTAATTCAAGTAGTATCGATTACTTTTTTTTGAAATAAAAATTAAATTTTCAATTCCACTTTACACATTACTTTTATCTATTTCTAATTTTATTTGTGGAGAATATAATTAATAATTTTTTTATTATTTTTATTGCAATTGTTAAATATATTTTTTTGACAAACAGTTTGTTTAATATTCAATATACATAAAGAAATAAAAGTGGGTCTTCAGTGCATCGCTCACTTGGGGCATATAAACAAGATCTTACCATAAAATAATCACTTAAATACTGTCATGCATCTCAATTGTTTTACTTTTCTTTTTTTCAATTTCAAAAGTCATGTCTATTTTTTTTAAAAATATTAATGGCATAGTGTAAATTAAAACATGGATCTAAAACGATGTCGTCTAATATTTCACAATTTAATAATATATAATGTAGATGCTTTTGAGAATAATAATGTAGACATTAATGGTAGCATGTACTTGCATGTTGATTAGAACAAGTAAAGTAAAGAAACAAGTAGATATAGCCATCCAGCTGCCATCATTCTTAATTACATGCAAAATATATACATTAAATTCTCATATGCACCGTTTGCACCAATTTAGATTTGATGCAATTGGATTTTAATTAATTTTTTTTTTTACTAGTTTGTTTTTCTTTTTGGCCCAACCCGAACCCTGCCCGAGTGGTTCATAGTTCATCCGACCCGAATAGGTCATGATTTAGGGTTCATTATTTAGTGTTTAGGGTGTAAATGGTTCATCCAAATTAAAATTAAATACAATGACACCAATTGCATCTTGTGCAATTGATGCACACAAGTGTCACTCATTTTTCTAAGTAGAACCACTATTTTTTGTGTGTTTGTGCACAAATCAACACCAAATTATAAGAGAAGAAATTGCACCCTTAATTATTCTAGTGTCTAGATTTGAAATTTTTAAGAAGATTTACATATAAGTTAGGAAAAAAAAAGAGGACGAACTTTTGTTCAAAACTTGAAACATGTTGAAAAATCATGATATATAACTAGATAAAAGTAATGCTAAAAATAATTAAATTCTTTATAAATTGCAGAAAAGGGGTTAGAAAAATTAACAGCAGAAAATTAATTATTATTGGGAAATAGAATCAACCGTGTGAAAATTTGTTATTGGGATTGAGAAAAAAATTAGTTAAAGAAATCGATAAATATAGATATGTTAGAATTATTTGAGAGATTTGGGGGATCATAATTTGTTATATTAACATAACATAATTAATAAATAAACCAATAATTTAAAATTTGTGATGTGGATTGCCAACTAAGCATTTGGGCTCCATAAGGTGATCATTCTTGGTCTTCATATCAAAACTGTATATATATATATATATATTTATGTGTCCAACGATTAATTATTAAAAAAAGTAAAAAAAAAATATATGTATAATATATTTGTTTCAATTTGTAACGGGAAAATAGATATATATATATATATATATATATATATATATATATATATATATATATATCAAAAGGAAAAAATAGATATACATATATAAAAAAAACAAGATAAATGAAATTGGGCCCACAAGTCATTGTTTTTCAATTTGTATTCAGTGTGAATTATTTGAACTTGAACCTTCTCTCTCCTAAATTACTCCTGTTTCCCCAATAGTGTACCCAAAAATGTTTGGGTGTAATTAAGTTCCACGTCAGATTTGCACCTGCCGTTGGGAATGCTCTTAATAAGTTGCAATCATAAAATGTACATATCATCGATCTGTAAGTCTAAAAAAAAAAACGTACACTTGACCAAATTTAAATAGCTAAGTGGACAAAATCTGTAATAGAATCATAGAGTTGCTGAGCAGCAGTAGCATTACTTAGTTCTATCCCATGGTACCCTCCTTCAGCAATCACAGAAACCACTTTAACCCTTTTCGATTTCAACAATTTTGCCAACATTTTAGCCCTATCAACCAAAGGGTCCCCCGTGTTAGTGTTGTTCATGGTTCTTGGTAGCCCTTTTAATCTCCCAAAATAAGACCCCATTTTCATGGGATTTGAGAATGGATGATCTCTTGTGGCATTCAGAGGCAGTGCAAGATTCCACAAAACATCATTCACGTAGAGTGGGACAAAAGGGTCCTCCATCATTTTGATTTCAGATTTTGTTCTTTTGATTCCTCCGAAGTAGGGTTGGTTGATGACAAGACCTTCGATTTTGATGGGATTGAGATTGAGATTTAGGGCACGTAGGGCTGTGTTGTAAGCTATGTTGCCACCTGATGCACTTCCCACAAGGAATACTCTTTTGAAATCGCCGTATTTCGTGACCCATTGATCTGTGTTCTTGTTGCTTCGTTGCGCCTGTATTGTGTTTTTACAATGATAATTAATTAGTGCTCAACTAATTCAGTGAAAACAGTTTATAGTCATCAACTAATACATTTTAGTAAGATAATTATTTCAAAATGCGCTTGAATTACACAATCTAATTCGTGCATAGAAATATATATTAACTTGTCATTATAATCAAATATGCGTAAACACAGGTGCCTTTTTTGCATGGATCAATGTAGCATAAGCAAGTCTAGACACCTTCCCCAAAGATCAATATTCATTGGTCTACTTGCACAATATTTAATTATTCCTCAATCCATCAACGTCGATAAAATATACTCCCTTCGTCCCAAACTTAACCCTACAGTTTCCGCTTTAGGCCCCCATACTTAACTGAACACTTCCTTAAATGGAAATATCCACTTTATCATTTTATCACTTTATCACATAAAATACTAATAAACAACTCTTTCTACTCCCAATTATTCATAACTTTATCACTTTATCACATAAAATACTAATAAACAATTCTTTCTACCCCCAACACTTTATCATTTTATCATTTTTTCTTAAAACTCACGATACAGTAACTGTAGTGTTGAGTTCGGGACGGATGTAGTAATTAATTTTGATTAGTTTTATAGTATTGTTATAAAGACACATCATGCCACTAGTTCGTACTCCAGTCCAGATAAATAAGTAGTACTATGAACGTGCAGGCCAGCTTATACAAAGAGCAAAACAAAATTATTGAATGACAAATGGAACTTAAAAAAAATTAAAGAATGTAGCCTGGATCATTTTGGCAAATAAAAATCTGAAATATCATTTAGACTTTAAAAGACACGAGTTCTACTATTAATTAAAAAATAAATTAAGATAAAAAAAACAAAAGAGACGAGTTCTATCTCACTCATCCTTAATTATATCTAGAGAAGCTCAAGACATCCATATGTAATGTTTTGCTCTAAGCTCAAGATATACAGTCTTCGGATGTCTCGAGGACGTTAAGACACGTGCAGAAAGACAATTTATTTTGAAATTTTAATTCACTAAAAAGTACTCCCTCCCTCCGTACTATTTTTGATTATCCATTTACTGTAGACACAGATATTAAGAAAAAGTAGGAGATAATAATATTAAATTGTGTAAAGTGGGTAAAATGGAGGGAAATAATAGTATTAAATAGTATAGAGTGTGTTTGGTGGAGATAAATAATAGTATTAAATAGTATTGATGTTGCTCTATTGCCTAATTTGAAAATGGATAAACAAAATTAGGACGTCTATTTTGGAAAGCGGATAATCAAAATCAGGACGGAATGAGTATATTTTTAGCCTTTCAAGAAGCAAAATATGATTTATTTTTCTTGATTGTCCACAGTACATAGCAGTGCAGTGGGGCGTTGTAGCACAACAGGTGGTACAGTTCCCCCACTACAACACTGTGTACTGTCCAACACGGGCAGCATGTACAATACCGCAAAATAGGTAGAGTTTTACTTTCTTTATTTGAATAGATTGTTGTTTCCAATTTTTTTTGAACCAATTAATTATTCGTCCCAAAATTAGTTTTCATTTATCATACAATTAATATTATTTACTGTGATTAAAATTCTGAATTTTATATGTAAATTTTTTAATATACTCTTATTTATTGAATGAAAAAAAATAATATTTTATCTATATATGCATTAATAGGGATATTTAATCAAAAAATACACCTTAAATAAGGAAATGGAGATGGACTATAATTTGGAAAGAAACCAAAATAAAAAGCTAAATATCTTTGTAGAGCAAATTGAGTATTAGGTTTGAGAACCTGAAAGAAAAAAAATATATATATAGAAACCCTTCTCTAAAAAGAAGACTAGATCTCTTATGACTCTGAGTTTACGCTAATTTCAATCATTATTATGCATAAACGGTATTATTATTTTAAAAATATTTTATTTTTTAAACAATGATAGTGCATATATATAAATTCAAAAATAAAGTTTATCTCATGAATTCGGTATAAATAGAAATGGTAAAAAAAAAAACCTCAATACCTGTTGTCTGGCCCACAAGACGGCCCCCATAGCATCTTCATAGGCCGCCGGCAGGCGGTTCTCCGGCGCTAACCTGTGCTCAACCGATACAACCAGCGCTGGAATCCAGGAGGCGATTTCGTTGCAGAAGTTATGGAACACCACCGTGGTGGCAGTAAAAAGTACGAAATCGCCCCCGTGGAAGTAGATAATGATTGGGAGTTTACCCTTTGAAGGAGTTTTGAGAGGTCGGTAAAGACGCAGCATGGGGGGTTTGGAATTAGATGGGAGAATAATGTCTTTGGATAAAGCTACAGAGGTAGGATGGGCAGAGTCTACTAATGGAGTGGCATTCACCATTGGGATCCGAATCTCTCGGGTGAATGACCCGTCTAGGTTCGGTGAAATGCCCAACACTTGGTAATCTTCTTCCACGGTGTGGTTGGACGCGGTGGCGCCGCTGCTGCCGGCGGCGACGGTGGTGGCTATTGTGATGTTGAAGCACAATAAGAGGAGCAGGAGAGCATGTTGATCCGTCGACATTGTATATATATAAATAAATATGGAAAGAAAAAAAAGAAATTGATTGTGTTGGAAGTCGAGTTAGACAAAAGGCATGTTTTAGAACATTAATAAAATTTGAAAAATACTTAAAATTTTAAAAAGTTGAGTCTTGAAACTTAAAAAAAAAAAAATTATAATCTATAAAATAGAGAATGCAAACACACACAAATTATTTTACTTGTACAGTAAAACCTCGTTAAATTAATACTCATAAATTAATAACCTCGCTAAAACTAATAACTTGTCCGGTCCCAAGTTGGGACCAATACAAATTTGGGACTCAATCAATAAAATTATAAGATAATATTTTTTTTGAGATCCCAGTTTATATATATTGGTCCCGACAAAACTATAAATTAATAATTATTAAAAATAATCCATATACATCTATATGATGCACTTGAATATTCTTAAGACAACTTAGTAAAATAAGAATTTACTGTAACTTGCTTTTTCTTGAACTTCAAATCTATGTTGATCTCATCTTTAAATCTCCTTACTGCACCCAATAGTTGTGGCGTTGTCTCCTCGTACTATAACAAAAAGTTATGAAGAGTTGTTGATGCTTGCAATGCTTCTTTTAGAGTGACCGGTTCCAAAGCTATTGAATCATCCTCTGCTTCATCATCTTCCGGATTATGAATGACATCGGCCACCATCTCTTCTAGACTCTGAACTTCGTGACATTAATTATTTTCACCCGGAAAGTCGAGCAATTGATTCACATCCATTTTGTGGTGATATTGCATACCGGTGATCAAATTCTCAAGCTCACGAATGTCTTCTCCAGGAGTTGCATCATTTGCACTTGAGTCGCTTTGATTTTCCGAGGGAATTTTGCAGTGTTGAAAGCAATTTGCTATTGCTTCTTGATGAACATTTTCGGTCCAAGCTGACACTGCCATATTGATAGCATCTAAAACATTGATCTTTTCTGGAGATGGTATGTCTAACTCATAGCCTTCCAAAATCTTACGTTAAAATCTTTTGCGGTAATACATTTTGAAGGCTCTTATTATGCCGGCATCACATGGTTGAATTTTTGAGGTCATGTTTGGGGGTAGGAAAAATAACTCGATGTTTCGTAAACCTTGAATATTGTTTGAATGAGCTGGACAGTTATCAACTACCAAAAGAATTTTTCTTCCATGCATTTGTTCATCCAGCCAACGAACACATTCTTCGAAAAGCACTCCAGTCGTCCAAGCTCTCTTGTTGGCACGGTATTGACAATTCAAGCTATTCATATTGACATTCTTAAAACAACGGGGCTTTGCATACTTACCAATAATCCATAGAGGAATTTTTTCAAAGCCATCTTCATTGCAACAAATAACAATTGTCAACCTCTCCTTATCTTGTTTTCTACCTTCAAGTTGCTTTGTTGCAAGTGAATGATCAGCTTGTAACCTGTAAAACAAACCAGTTTCATCCATATTAAAAACATCTTTCCTTGGAAATTGATCAATTTTTTCCCTAATGGACTCCGATTTATTCTCCATATCATGAATGTCGACTGATCCACTCTCTCCGAAACGGCGATATGATTTGATATCATGCCTTGATTTGAATTTCTCAAGCCAACCTTGTGAAAGGCGATGATTTGCGGGATCATCTAGATGTAAAAGCTTAAGCGCCTCATTCGCCTTCTCTAAGATTAGCTCCTCGGTTATATTCACACGCTCTTGATGTTGGAGAAACCACTCATAAACAACCTTCTCAAGGTCCGGATACTTGGCTGATTTCTGACGCTTAGACGACCCACCTTTCTCAAAGTCAGATGATAGGAATTCTGCAGATCTTTTAAGAGTGTTCGAAATTATTGCTTGGCTAACTTTCAAATTGAAAGATTTTTCAACCCATTTCACCAAATCATTCTGAGTGCATCCAGGTTGATCTCTCTTATACTCACATAACATCTTTCGTTGTTGGTTGATCATTGTTGATTTTTGAATTCCTTTTAGATGAGTGGTCATTTTTGTGTGTGATTTACCAAAATTTCAATGGATAAATATATAGTGTTGATTTCTATCAATGATTCAATGCACAAATGTTAGTCCAATGAACCATATTTTTGTATTTTCCAAAACCAATTAATTTAAACAAGTCATTCCAACTTCCACGTGAGTTTGTATTCATGGAATTCTACTAGTACATTTGTATTTTAACTTCATTTTCATCAATAACTATGCATGTATACTTAAAGTTATTCAAAGAAATTGGAACTTTGAAGATCAATTGTGCATATACGTTAAAACCTCTTTAAATTAATAAATTATTAATTTATCGATATAATAATATTTTTATAAATTAATAAAATCCTCCGGTCCCAAAGTTATTAATTTATTGAGGTTTTACTGTATGATGAAGGCATGAGTATGGTTTTCGGTGAGTGCTGAGCACTTATTCTACCCAACATTCGATCGCATATAATCTTTAAATATGTAATGTAAATAAATAAATGTGTAATAGGTATAAAGCATGTGAGAATTATAAATATTGGTTCATTTAAATGACCAGAATGCGGCCCATCCCAACGCATTCTTCTCCATTTGTGTGGCAAATTTGGGCCATATTTTCATATTTCCACAGCCCATTCCCTTCCAAACACAATAGCTGAAAAGAGGGACTCAGGCATATATATGGATTAGCTACCCAACAAACAATATATTATATAGTGCCATATAAGACCTTATATTTCATAAACTTTGAAAGAGGCACACTTGCATGAGACGGGTATAATTTAGGCATTTATACTTTAAAATTTTGAGATTATACTTTAACATTTTGAGAGAAGTGGATGTAATTTATGCTAAATTGTACATCATTTCATGCATGAGGCCGTTTCATATGAGTTTTTGAAAATTTTGAAATAACTTCATTTTTCTTTTTATTCTATATAAGTGTGTGCTATGATTCTAATCTTATATTATAAAAGTAGAGTGTTTCTTCCCATATGCTGCCATGTGTCAAGTAGAAGCAAGCCTCCTTTTGCCATGTGTTAAATTAAAAAATCTGATGTGTATTGTTAACAATTTGACGTGTAATTTGAAGACCTAATAAGAAAAAAACATCACGCAGGAACGTATCTTCGAATCGCCGCCGACCAGTTTCTGTGTTGAACGGATTTCTTGCAGAGGCGCCACCGATCGTCGTCGCTACAGTGCTCCTTAATCGTGATTCATGAGCTGCTGGATTCGTAAGGAAAAGGACGTCCTATTTCGACTCCTCAAACAAGTTGCTCATAGGAATATGGGTAAATTACATGGATTGTACTTTCCTGGTAAATTTCCTGATCTGCAGATGCATTTTGAGATTATTGATGTTATGGGATGTCAGCTAAATGGAAGTCATTCTAACCGATATACATCTTTTGTTTTCCTTTTTGTATATAGAATTGTGAATTTTAAGTTAATACATCTCCTTAATGATATTGATGAGATGCCTAGGCCTAGCCTTTGATCAGTTCATCCTATTCGAGGAATTTTGATAAGCGGGCACATGTCGCCTTTGGTTACTGCTGTACAATTTTTGAATTTCCCTGGACATTAAATTACTTATTGCAGCAACGTTGGTAGCCTCAAAATCTAGGCTTGTAGTTGTAGATATTACTATGATAAATGTATATAAAGATGTTCGATTGTGTGTAAATAAATAGTAAATAATATGTGATTGCTCATTTGATACAAGGTTGTAATTTCCAATATAGGCCACTGCCTCATCTCCAATATATCCTTGGTGATTGCTCATAATCTGGTAAATCCGCACCTACGGGAATAGGGGTTAGTGAAAGTAAGTATTTGCTTTTTGATCCTTCTCCTAATTAATTCCTTACAACATTTACTCACACTAACGTTTTATTGTCAAAATCACGCTGCCTTTTTGGCTCACCCTTGATGATGCTTTGTCACAGATAATCCTATTTTCCATCAATTACACTTACCCCTTTTCTTGAGGTAGATACCTTATTTTGTTTTCACTAATTAGGCTATATTTGAATTGAGTAATATGTTTTGCCTAATTTTCTTTTGAGTATTTTTTTACTTCATGGTTTTCTTCTAGGCAGTGAGAGTGCAAGTTTATAATGTCTTTTAATCATGGCTGGTATTCACCTTTATACAAAGTTTTGTATAATTGGTGCTTATATTATATAAAAAGCTTTTGGAAGTTCAATACATGCAAATTCTATGATCATCACATGATGTAGCATGTTGCAAGTGACTGATTCAATGATCTTATGGCTCTTGGCATTTTGGTCCATTCAAAGGTAAAACTTTTAGGTTTGTTTGTATTTTTGTAGTCCTCAAGATGTGTAATTATAGTTTTAATGTCTCATTTTTTGGCGTGTTTGAGAGTTTCTATAGGACTACTTATTTTATATTACAAATATTTGAATAGATGTCAAATAACATAACTTTTTAATTTGTGGCCTCCAGTTTATGGATTATTTAATTGTGCGATGTGTTTGCTCTATACAACAAGGCTTGGTTAATTCTTTCCCCCATTTTTCTGCATAAATGTAGTCACACACGGATAGAGAGAAGCTCAAGCCAATGGAGGTCTTATACCTCTGAATTTCTAGAGTTTGATCCTTGCATTGTGAGCCCTATATACACTAATGATATCTTTGATTGTTTTCTTTGAGTATCCAATAAAAGAATTGAAAAATATAGTGAAGCCTTCTGAATGCTATGTGTATAGCAAGGTTGCATAAGCTCATTGGTGGAGAATATTCTTAGGAAACAATTTTGTAAAAAAGAAAAAAATATTTCTTATGAACTCTTTTCACATGTTATTTTATCCATTAATGACAATTGCTTGCTTTTTTTTTTTTCAATTTTGTCAATTATATTTTCAAGTGGGTTAGTATATAATTATTGTTGATGTTGCACGTATGTTGTTCCAGATGTTGAAAAACATTTTGCACAACATCTTAAATTTGCCATTTTTCCTAACACTGACTCCGTTTTATTAGATGTGTTTTTCTATGTTTCCTACATTGCAGGTTGAAGACAATTTCGGATATTGTCAAGCGGTTGGAATAGTGGAGTAAGAATAGAAAAATCATGGGTGGTTACACCAAGATCATGGAGATAGTGGAGGAGATCTTCAAGGCTGTCCACACCAAGTGGATAGGACAATGCAGTTGGTCCGAATGTCTATAAATAGACTACATTGGTCGACATTCAAGTTTGAGTTAAAGTGAAATCCCATTTGCTCTATTCCAAACTTAAGAGAGTAGCATTCGAGACACAATCGAGAGTGGAGTGTAAGGGTCGATGTTATGTCTATTTATACTGGTCGAGTGTATACCAATATTTCCCATCAGTATTGTGTTTGTCTTAGTAGATCAAGTTTTAGGTTGAATAAGATCACTAGTTACTTGTTCGAATAGATTGATTTTTTGTGTGTGGTTTTTCACTACACCTTTTAGGATCTTGTAAGAGATTCATGTGTATCTCACTACTTGTTATAGTGATGTTTTTAATCATGAGGTTCGTATAGTCTTATTATAGACTATACACAATTTTGAAAAATCCTTTGCACTGCGTTTTTATACTTCCGCTGTCATATGTTATTTTATATGTTTCACAACATTTTAAACACTCTGAATTTACACGCACACACACTTTCAGTTGGCTTCAGAGCCATAAACTTGATACACTAAGTTAAAGGCCCTATGTTTAAAGTGTGTTTTGCAATGGAATATCCACTAACTCCTTCTTTAAAACCTCCAATTTTGGATGGATCAAATTACCCATACTGGAAACCCAAAATGCGCATGTATATTAAGTCTACAGATGAGAGAGCATGGCGTAGTGTGTTGTCTGGTTGGAATCCTCCAAAAACAGTGGGTGGTATTGATGGAGAATCGCAAGTCAAAAAGGAGATTGATTGGTCCAATGATGAATGCACATCGGCCAATTTCAATTCTAAAGCCCTTAATGCGATTTTTACTGCTACTGATGTTTCTATGTTTAAACTGATATCTAATTGTGTTTCTTCTAAGGATGCATGGGATATATTGTAGGAACATTGTGAAGGATCAGAAAGTGTTCGAAGAACTAGACTCAGAATGTTGGGAACCAAGTTTGAAAACTTGAAGATGAAAGATGATGAGAACATGTCATCATACAATGAAAGGATAAGTGAGATTGCTAATGAGTCACACTCACTTGGTGATCCAATTTCCAACACTCGGTTAGTTAATAAGATACTTAGAAATGTTCCTAAACGATTTGATGCAAAAATATGTGCAATAGAAGAGGCTAAGAACACTGATTTATTGAGTCAAAATGAGTTGATAAGTATTTTGAAAACTTATGATATTAACTCAAATATGTTAGATGATGATAAACATGAGAAAGATAAGGACAAGAAAGTACTTGCTTTTAGAGGTGAAACTTCTGATAATGTTGGTAAACATCCTTATGTGACTGAAGTTGATTCTGATGATGATGTTTCTGATATATGTGATGAAAATGTTTCTGAACAATTTGCTCTTATCACTAAGCAATTCAAATCTTTTCTAAAAGGAAAGTTCAGAAGACCAAATGGTCAATTTCAATCAAAGGATAAACCAAAATACTTCTCCCTCTGATAAAAAGCTTATTCCAAGTCAGTCTTCCAGTTTCAATCAACCTAGACAATTCAATAAGGATAACAAATTCAAATATGATCCTGAGTACAGAAAAAAGGTTAAATGTGATGCATGTTCTGGATATGGTCATTATGCTAATGAATGTGCTAATACTATGCTTAGGAAGAAAATGAACTTTAATGCTACCTTAAGTGATGATTCTGATGATGAAACTGATTTTGGTACATGTGAGCTAAGTGCTATGTCTGCTAGAATAGTTTATGATGATACATTTGATGATGATCTCGATGATTATTGGTCTGAAGCAGATTCAGATGTTCATACAACATCTGAAACAACATTCAGTCAATATAACTCTGAGATTAACTGTTTTACTGGAACTATTCTGAATGCTGAAATATCAAAATCTGCTAATTGTGACACTGAATATCTGAAGTTTAAAATTGATTTAGAAACTCAAAAACAGGTGTTGAGTTCCCTATCTTTAGAAAATTCAGATTTGAAAGAAAATCTTTTGAAGCTTGAAGTTCTTTTAACTAGAAAAGATGTGGAAATTTCTTCTTTGAAAGATGAACTTAAGTGCACTACTCTAAGTTTTAAAAAATTTTCTGCAAGCACTACTGAATTGAATGAGGTTTAATGATTGGTAGATCTGATAATGCTGGACTTGATTTTGTGAAAACTTCTGAAAATACTCTTTTATCCTGTGAACCTATTTCTTTTTTAAAAGCTGGAACTTCTTTGCCTAAATCTTTGAAAGGTAAACAAAAGAAATCTGATGGTTTGTTTAAAGAGTATGTCTGTTTTTATTGTGCTGGAGTAGGTCATATTCGTCCATATTGTTCTAAGTTAAGAAGAGCTTTAAAAGCTGGAATTGTTTTACCTGATAAAATTAAAAAATCCTATTAAACAGGTTAACAATACTAAAAAGTTGATTCATGAGAACATGTCATGTAATGTTGTGTATACATCTTTGAAAACATGTGTTCCTGAATCTTGGTACTTTGATAGCGGTTGTTCTAGACACATGACTAGTTAACTTAATTATTTATCTGATTATACATCATGTAATGGTGGTCATGTTACCTATGGTGGTGGTTCAAAAGGTAAAGTTGTTGGTAAAGGAACCTTGAATGTTCCTGGTTTTCCAAAATTGACAAATGTGTTACATGTAAAAGGTTTACTTGCTAATCTGATTAGTATTTGTCAGTTATGTGATGATGATTTACATGTAAAGTTTGACAAGAATTCATGCTATGTGTTTGATAAAAATAATGATTGCTTAATGACTGGCAAAAGATCTGCTGATAATTGTTATTTGATTGGTACAAATCATACTTGTAAAAGTGCTAAAGTAGATGATATTTTCCCGTGGCATCAAAAACTTGGTCATGCTAATTATAGAAGTATTCAGAAATTGCATAGACTAGGTGCTGCTGTTGGTTTACCTGATCTTAACTTTGAAAAAGAAAAAATCTGTGGACCATGCCAGAAAGATAAGCAAGTGAGGACAACACATCAAATGTTGTCAGCATGTACAACAAACAGGTGTTGTGAATTGATTCATATGGATCTAATGGGTCCTATGGAAACTGAAAGTTTAGGTGGAAAGAGGTATTCATATGTTCTTGTAGATGATTTTTCTAGATATAATTGGGTTATTTTTCTAAAAGAAAAATCAGATACCTTTTCTGAGTTCAAATTTCTTTACAAAAGGTTCAAAACTGTTTTATGTTTAAAGATCAGTAGGATAAGGTCTGATCATGGAAGAGAATTTGAAAACAGTTTGTTTACTAATTTTTGTGAAAAGAAAGATATTTTGCAAGAGTTTTCTTAACCTAAAACTCCTCAACAAAATGGAATTGCTGAAAGAAATAATAGAACTTTGCAAGAAATGGCAAGAGTTATGCTAACCTCAAAAAGTCTTTCTAAGAAATTCTGGGCTGAAGCTTTGAATACTGCTTGTCACATTGTGAATAGAGTTTATATTCTTTCTGGTAGTAATTGTACTCCCTATGAGATTCTGAATAACCAGAAACCAAATTTGAAATACTTTCATGTGTTTGGTTGTGTTTGTTACATTTTAAATGATAGAGATCAGTTGCACAAGTTTGATTCTAAGAGTGAAAGGATTTTTCTTAGGATATTCTAAGAATAGCAAGACATATAGAATCTATAACTTGAGAACTGATACAATGCAAGAATATGTTAATGTGGTATTTGATGAACTTACAAGTCTTGCAGGTAAAAGTGCTGAAGATAATGTATCAGATTTGATAGAAGTATCCAGAAATACTAATGACACTGAAGATAGTAAAAATAATGTTGATCAGAATTAGATTGTTCCTTCAACATCTGATGCAACATTGTTCAAATACTGAAAATCTGTCACAAGATTCATAGTATCCAAAACATTTGGTTCCCTCAACAAAGATAATGAAAAGTCATCCATCAGATCAAATCATTGGAGAAGCTACCACTGGTGTAAAAACTAGAAGAAGAATGAGTATTCATATCAATAACCTTGTAAGATCAGTTTGCATGTCATCCATATGCAATCAGGTAACCTTTGAGTGTTATCATTCTGAAATTGAGCCTAAAAATGTGAAAGAAGCTCTTGATGATGAAAACTGGATAAATGTTATGCATGAAGAGCTTAATCAGTTTAAAGAAATGATGTTTGGACACTTATACCTAGACCTAATTCTGATATTAATGTCATAGGAACAAAGTGGATTTTCAATAATAAAACTGATGAATCTGGTAATATTGTGAGAAACAAGGCTAGATTGGTTGCTTAAGGATATACTCAAATTGAAAGAATAGACTTTGATGAAACATTTGCTCCTGTTGCTAGAATTGAATTTATTAGATTACTTCTTGCTATTGCATGTTTCATTAACATTAACTTGCATCAAATGGATGTTAAAGTTGCTTTCTTAAATGGTATTCTGGATGATGAAGCTTATGTTGAACAACCTAAAGGTTTTGAAAATCTGGAATTTCCTGATCATGTTTACAAGTTAAAGAAAGCTTTGTATGGTCTAAAACAAGCACCTAGAGCTTGGTATGGTAGACTTACTGATTTCTTACTTGAATTTGGATTTTTGAGAGGTGAAGCTGATAGAACCTTGTTCATTAAAAATTCTGAGAATGATATCATGGTTGCTCAAATATATGTTGATGATATTGTATTTGGTTCAACTAGTAATGATATGCTAGAGAGTTTTGTTAAAGAAATGACATGTACCTTTGAAATGTCCATGGTTGGAGAACTAAATTTCTTCTTAGGTCTTCAAATCAAACAAGTTAAAGATGGTATTTTCTTTTCTCAAAACAAATATTCTAAGAATTTGGTGAAAAGATTTGGTCTTGAAACTGCTAAAACTATGAAAACCCCTATGGGTTCAACTCAAAAGTTGAGTAAAGACTTGATTGGAAAAGATGTTGATCCTACTTTGTATAGATCAATGATTGGAAGTTTTTTGTATTTAACTTCTAGTAAGCCTGATATTATGTATAGTGTCTGTCTTTGTGCTAGATATCAAGTTTATCCTAAGGAATCACATCTTAATTATGTGAAAAGAATTATAAGATATGTAGCTGGAACATGTGATCTAGGTATTTGGTACTAAAAGGATACTAATTGCTCTTTAGTTGGCTATAGTGATGCAGATTGGGCAGGTGATTGTGATGACAGAAAAAGTACTACTGGAGGATGTTTCTACATGGGAAACAACATTATCTCCTGGCATAGTAAGAAATAGAATTGTGTTTCACAGTCTACAGCTGAATCTGAATATGTTGCTACTGGAAGTTGCTGCACTCAACTACTTTGGCTTAAAAAGATGTTTGATGATTATGGGTTGGAAAATGATAGTTTGACTGTTTATTGTGTTAATACTAGTGATATCAATATTTCCAAGAATCCTGTGCAACATTCTTTGACTAAGAATATAAGTATAAGACATCACTTTATAAGAGATCTTGTAGAGAAAGAAATTGTGAAGTTAGTATACATTTCTACTGAAAAACAGCTTGCTGATATTTTTACAAAAGCTCTTGATAATGAGAGGTTTTCTTCACTTAGAAAATCTCTTGGTCTTTGCTATATCTGAACATAAACACTAGATGTTGTAACAAATGTTTCACAACATTTGAAGCAACATTGTGGTTCTGATAACGTGTTTATCTGCTGTTTTTACTTATGTTTGAACTTTAAATGATAGTATTATGATCTTATTGTTGAATCATGGTTTAGATACAGAGTCCTGGGCATATATCTCTTAAATGCATTGAAAAATAAGCACAACTTAGATGTGTAATCACTGAGTAATTATGGGACACGGAGCTCGCTACGATGTTCTCTTTTCAAAAGGTGATTAAATATACATCAATGTTTGTTCACAATCCATTGAGTAACTATGGGGCACAGAGCTCGCGACTACGATGTTCTCTTTTGAAAAGATGGATCAATGTGAACATGTGTCTATAAGAAAATTCAAAGTATGCAACACTTTGATGATGAACTTCATGCAAAATTAAGTGTTGAGATATATGTGTGCCGACATTTTGTGAAACCTTAAATGATTCACACTTTATCTATCATACATGATTTGTTTAAATTTCTTCTTAAGTTGAACTCGTGGTCAAACATGTTATTTAATCTAAATTGTGTTTATTTAAGTTTGATATGGTTTCTTTTGTTTTTCAAAAATGTTTTAGGCGGTATATACACATACACACGATCACACTTACCTTAGTGGGTGGTTTCTTTGTCCACTTTTGGTCGATTTTTGAGGTGGTTTGTGTAATAACCTCCACTTTCTTCTCTACTTAAGTTCGATTTATTTGTGATGTTCATTCTGAAAGCTGAAAACCTTTGTTGTTGCACATAGGAATCGAGGTTTGTATTGTTTTTACTTTGTATTATTTCATTTTTGGTCATATACTATATCCTTTCCCTCCTATTTTTCTCAAATTATTATTTTAATTGCCTTGATTTAATTTGATTGGACATAATAAAGGTGGGATGGTTGATAAACCAAGCCCTTCAGGCTTCTTTGATCATTCACTCAAACACGCGAGCCCTTCATCTGCAGAAAACCCTCCTTTCACTCCTTCTTCACCAGAAACTTCAAACCATTTGAACCTTCTTGCTAAAATGGCCGCTCAAAATTCAGGTTGTGATTCCACTAATGTTGGTGGATCATTGTCTTCTTCTGTACTGAAACCCAATCCTCATGTCTTTCCTGTTGATACCCCTCACTCTCTGGTTCGACTTGTCATCAAACAAATGCTCGAATCTAACCCTCCTGTTCTTCCCGATGTTCTCATTGGTGGAAAACTAGTAAACATCAATGATTTTGTTGATCTTTCTGCTAAACCCTTAGCCACAGAAATCCCTAATGAACTTGCTTCAGAACCCACTGAAAACCCTACTCAAGCTACTGATGTTGAGATGGAAAAAGCTGATTCCTCTGATTCAGATGGAATGGGGGAGAAATTGAAGGAAGAAGAAGTTCACTCCCAAACGTGGAAAATGGGGAAAGAGGAGAGTGTCACAGAGGAACCTTGAAAAGAAAGTTGATTACACTGGAAAACGTCCTAAGAGGACTGATGGTGGTGTTGATGATCCTATCACAGTAGAGGATTCAGATGAGGAGATGGCTATTCCTGAAGCCCCTGCTGCTGAGCTTAAAGATTTTGATGATGATTTGACCATGGAAGAGTTAATGGCCAAAAAGGAAAGGAGAACAAAAAGGAGAAATGATCCTCCTGTGCATGTTGCTGATGATGTTGCAGAATCATCTGATTCTCAGCAGGGAGATGATTCTGAAGATGAACTTGAGGAAGAGGAACCTGAAGAAGAAGAACCTGTAGAAGAAGATCCTGAAGAAGAAGAATCTGACAATGCTGAACCTGCTGAAAATCAGACTGATGATGAGTTTGATAAACTCTTTGATGAGGTAATGGAATCTGACTCTGAACCTGATGATAGGAAAGAGTGTGATAGAAAGTCTGCTTTGGTTAAATCTTTGCTGAAAAGGAACATTGTTGATGAGAGGATCATTAAAGTTCCAGACTTTGAAGCTAATAATCTGATTAGTTTCTTAGAAAGTAGATCTCTGTTGCATGCTCTTCAATATGCTAAACCGTACTATGTTGGGTGGGTTGCTGAATTCTATGCCAATTTGAAAAAGAGTTGTGGAAATAGAATGTCTTCAAACTATGGGAAGATTAGGTTCAGATATAATGTGGTCTTAATCAATCCTAGGCTGATCAATATCTTTCTAAGGACTAGACAAACTGAGGAAGATAATGTTGAATTGGATATTAAGGAAGTAATGTCTGTCATAACTGGTGGAAAGTATTCTAAATGGACTTTGCAATTCTCTGCTGCCAAATTGACTTCCTTGTATTATGTGATGCACAAACTACTTGTTTCCAACTGGCTACCCTCAAAGAACTCCACTATGTTGACCAAAGAGCAAGCCTTCTTGTTGTACAAGATTGTACATTTGAATAGGTTCAATATGGGGCAAATCATATTTGATAATATGATGTCATATGCTGGTAAACACACAGATGGAAGTATTCTTCCATATCCAAGTTTGATATGTCAGTTCTTGGATAGATTGGAATTTGAGAGGCCAAGAAGTGAGAAAATAAGTGGGTATATTTCAAGCTTTGGAATATCCCATGTGCTGAAAGGTGGAAACAGAGTTGTAGATCTTCCTATTCCTGATGCTGAACCGCAAGCCGAAAATGTTGCCCATTATATTGGCAACATTTCCTACACAGTAACCAGAAGAGATGGTACACCCTCTGTTCATTTTACAAATTCTTTCATCTCTGATCAGATTACTTCCATCCAGCAGAACATAGATGCTCTACTTAAACAGCAAATCTTCTGGAGAAGCCTGCTTTCTACTCCAACAGGGGGAGGATCACCTGATGATGGTCCTGATGATGGTGGTGATGATGGAGCTGGTCCATCTGGCCATGCCGGTGAGAAGGATGATGTACCAGATGCAATCTTTTATGTATTGCAATCTTTTATTTACTGTTATTTACTTTAAGAACTCTGTTAATGGACAATTAGATGATAGGTTTATGATTCTGTCATTTACTTTCTGTTGGATACTTTGGCCTAAGTACACTGCTGATGTACTTAGTGTTTGTGTTGATTGTTTGTTTTAAAATTATGATTTGGTTGAATAGTAGTTGTTCTCTGAACGGCTATTATTTGTTTCTTTCCTGACACAAGTTCGGATGTTGCTTTTAACATCAGGTGTGTTGTAGTAGAAATGCCAAATTGGGGAGTTTTTTGATGTTGCACGTATGTTGTTCCAGATGTTGGACAACATTCTGCACAACATCTTAAATTTGTCCTTTCTCCTAACACTGTCTCCATTTTATTAGATGTGTTTTTCTATGTTTCGTACATTGCAGGTTGAAGACAATTTCGGATATTGTCAAGCGGTTGCAACAGTGGAGTAAGAATAGAAAGATCATGGGTGGTTACACCAAGATCATGGAGATAGTGGAGGAGATCTTCAAGGCTGTCCACACCAAGTGGATAGGACAATGCAGTTGGTCCGAATGTCTATAAATAGACTGCATTGGTCGAGATTCAAGGTTGAGTTAAAGTGAAATCCCATTTGCTCTACTCCAAACTTAAGAGAGTAGCATCTGAGACACTTCCGAGAGTGGAGTGTGAGGGTCGATGCTATGTCTATTTGTACTGGTCGAGTGTATACCAATATTTCCCATCAGTATTGTGTTTGTCTTTGTAGATCAAATTTTAGGTTGAATAAGATCACTAGTTACTTGTTCGAATAGATTGATTTTTGGTGTGTGGTTTTTCACTACACCTTTTAGGATCTTGTAAGAGATTCGTGTGTATCTCACTACTTGTTATAGTGATATTTTTAACCATGAGTTTCGTATAGTCTTATTATAGACTATACACAATTTTGGAAAATATTTTGCACTGCGTTTTTATACTTCCGCTGTCATATGTTGTTTTGTTAAGAATTAAACAAGCAATTATGGAGAAAATAATGGAAACAGCGAATTAAGGAACAAATAATTTGGTTACCCAGTTCGTCAGGAATGACTACGTCTGGGGCACTACCAAGCCAGGAGAGATCTACTATATCGTATAAGATAGTATAAGTAGTGCAAGATACAATGGGGGAGTTAGGGGGTTACTTATACAAAAAACCCGAACTGGGAAACTGGGCCAAAACCCTATTTCCGCGTCCAGGCCTCCGGAACCGCTCGACCAGGGCCTTTGATCAAGCGGTTCTGCTCGAGCTCACCTTTTGGTCGAAGCTTTATCTTTACTTATTTGCATGGGGGCGCTCGACCGAAAGCATAAGTGCTCGACCACGAAACACAGTCGGCGCCTCCGCGTCCCTGCATTCGGTTTCGTTCAAGCTCCAACAATCCCAACAATCTCCCACAGGAGACGAACACGTAGATCGACCTTTGGGCGGAAGTGCACGACCTCAACTGGTCGGGCGTCTTGTCCTCCCTGGACTCATTCCGCAAGTCTTGTCCTCCCTAGACTCATTCCGCAACTCAGACTCCAAAACCCAACAATCTCCCACCTGGAGACTGACTCCAACTGTAACTCGTCTTCCCAATCTCTCATCGGCAGTAAACCACGCACTTCAAGCAATGTCCCTCAACGTTTGACTTCGAATCCACACTTGATCTAAGCAATGTCCCACAACATCCTTCTCGAACCTGCGTCACTGCGGCCCACAAGACCGCAACCTGGACCCTCACGTCCATTCGATCCAAGCAATGTCCCTCAACATTTTGATTCGCACCAGAACCAAACAACGTCCCACAACATTCCCTTGAATCATTCGGCCACCGATTCCCGCACGATCTCAGGCACGTGTCTAACGCCCATCTTGATCTTGCATCCAACCTGATACAACGATCTCAGCCACATGTCAACGCCCATCTTGATCTTGCATGAACCTGATACAACGATCTCAGACACGTGTCTAACGCCCATCTTGATCTTGCATCTAACCTGATACAACGATCTCAGCCGCGTGTCAACGTCCATCTTGATCTTGTATCCAACCAACCACCTACTCCAAGCAACGTACCATCCTCTGCGCCCAGCCTACGGAACCCGCTCGACCTGGGGCTTTGGTCGAGCGGTTCTGCTCGACCAACCAACTTGCTCGAGTGCCTTGTGCGTTCTCAGACGTTCAGTGGTTGTGCCCGGCCGCATACCGAACGAAGCCAAATCCAAAATTCGTTCCATCAAACTTCTCAACAGGCGATTTCCCTTCAGCCATCATAATTGCTCTCCACAGATCCCTTTAACCCGATGCTCTGATACCAGTTGTTAGGAATTAAACAAGCAATTATGAGAGAAAATAATGGAACAACGAATTAAAGAACAAACAATTTGGTTACCCAGTTCGTTAGGAATGACTACGTCTGGGGGCACTACCAAGCCAGGAGAGATCTACTATATCGTATAAGATAGTGCAAGTAGTGCAAGATACAATGGGGGAGTTTGGGGGTTATTTATACAAAAAACCCGAACTGGGAAACTGGGCCAAAACCCTAGATTTGGCCCATCCTGGCCGAAACCCTATTTTCGCGTCCAGGCCTTCGGAACCGCTCGACCAGGGCCCTTGGTCGAGCGGTTCTGCTCGTCCTCACCTTTTGGTCGAGCGCCTATGCTGCGCTGCATGGGGGGGCGCTCGACCGAGCATAAGTGCTCGACCACGAGCACAGGTCGAGCGCCTCCCACGTCCTGTATTCCGATTTCATTTAGGCTCCAACAATCCCAACATGTTTCACAACATTTTAAACAACACTCTGAATTTACACGCACACACACTTTCAATTATATAAGAAATTTTAGTTCTCAGATGAATAATCATATTGATTAGCTAATCCATAATTTAAGAATCTGATGACGTGCATGTAAGTTCTATATTTAAGTTTCAATGTGTAAGTTCTATTTATAAGAATCTTCTTACTCATATTGCATGTTTGCCATCAAATGTTGCATTGATGCTTCTTAGCAAAAAAGGCCTGATCTTCCCGTGCAACTAAAAGAGAGGAAAAAACACCTATTTATACTCTATAATATGATCAGTTAAAAAAATCGAACTATAATTGCACAGCTTTTGTTGGATAACACATTACTTTCAAGCTTGCTATTACCATCATATCTTTTGAGAGATTACTGATCCTTTGACAGCATAGTCTGTTTATGTTAAAGTGCTTACCAAAAGTTTAATTAATGTTTTCGTTGTTGGTTGGCTCTTAAACAATAAAACTAATGTTTGTCATATTAAGATTCATAGAAAATTTTATCCGTAAGTTGCAAAATTGGGCTCATATCTATTTGGTATTGGCAATTTTAGTCTCATAAAAATTATTTTTCTCAATTAATTCCCATAATTTTAAAATGATGCAGCGTCGTCTTCAATTTTTAAAGTTAAATTTGCTCTAATATTTATGTTCTAGAATTTATGAGTTTAAAGAGGTGGGAAATAACATTTCCTGATGGAAATTCAAGACAGGTTTTATGCATAGGATGAGAAATGATATGAGTGGGAAGAGGTATAGATACATCAACCCCTTGGACGGAAAGGATTTATTCTTGAACATGTAACTCAGTATTGCTCATATCGGTAGAGAAAAGATGTTGACATGTAAATTATGCTTTCTAAATGATCATGGTTGCAGATTTTCGCTTAGGTCCAGAACATCTCTATTAGAATCTGACAAAAGAGATTTTCCTGAGAAATAGAGCTCGAGAATCATGAGCATAAAAGGATGGAGCTATATGTAAAGGTTTAAAATGCAACTTGGTCTGTTTGATGGTGAGACTTCTATCTATCCGAAACGTACTACGCGGGTTGTGAGAGATATTCAAAATTACCATGTATATTCATAAGTTAATTTCAGTTTTAGATCTCTGCCGGAGTTTATGTCACCGAGACCTACTATTGCCGTGGTTTTAATTGATTTTTTTCATTTTTATGTTTGTAGGTTTTCTTAGCCATGTTGTTTTCTTCTTCTTCTTCTTCCATAATTTCTCCTTTAAATTATTATTTGTCTTAAAAACAGACGCAGTGTATATAGTATACATTGTTCCAGAAATTGTCTCTACTTTCTCTCATTTTGTAGATTCTACTCAATTAGGAAATATGAACTCGACATCCAGACCGGTGAGTTTCTCTCATCTATTGCTATTCTTCTCAAGAAAAACAGACGCATCATTAACATTGGACTGTTTTTAGATGATTTTAGATATGTTTATTGTTTGTTAATTCAATTTTCAGTTATTATGTTTTCCGATTCTACTAAGTTGGAAAAGTGGAATTCAGTCAAATCAGGTATTTTCAGTTCTTTACTCTCTTCTACTCCAAACTCCGGATATAATTTACGTTATTCTAAAAGACTAATAAATTATATTTTTTTATATTATTCATGGACTTTGAATTCAGTATAGTGTTAGTTTCATTAAAATGCATAAACCTTTTTGAGTAATGTATACTATATACTTGATCTTAATTATTTATTTATTGAGTATGCATAATTTGTCTTGGGTTTCTTTGATTCAAATTTATCCATCTGTATGTCGTCATATTGATTTTATTTCCTCTGTATGTTTCACCGGACTTTTAGATTAATGGGGGTTGTTCCACTCTGCCATCTTCAGAATCATGTGAATTTCAGTGTATGATGAATTACGACTAAATAAGTTTCTCATTTATCGATTTAAAATGTCATAAGCTGATATCCGTGATTATGAACATTTGAAGTTTGAATGAATTAGTGTAGTGAATTAGAATCCAGATTTGAAGCATTTTTATAACAGATATGTTTCAATTATTGTAATATTGAAATCGGCTTTAGTTGGCCATCATGTAATTCAAGTTTGATTATGATATTAGAAGAAGATTACAAAGGTAAACTGAAACTGAGCTACGTTGAAGGAATTGATGTATTAATTATTCATCATTGAGCAAAGCTGAACTAACTGAACTATCAATTATATCATTCACTTTTTCAATCATGATGCCACATCCAGAACATGCTTTTTTCCTTTCATTTATTTGTTGTATATCTTTACGATTTGCTACTTCAATTTTTATTCAAATTAACTTATCCCATTGCATTTGCATTTAATATCTAACCAACAACTCTATTATTGATACTTAGTGCTCAAATTAGGATTTGAAACTTAGTGAGCCGAGTGTGCCGGAGCAAATTATGTACTATCATCTTATTCCGAAGTACCAGTTGGAGGAAAGTATGTAAAATTCGGTGAGGAGATTTGGAAAAGGGATGTACGATGCATTGATATTGCCGCACAAGTTGGTGAATTCGGGCAGGGCGAATACACCGCTCACCTGTTTGACCCGGTAGGATTTCCCCAAAAGCTGCCCTGCCTGAATTATTCCATAATCAAGGAAACATATTTTCTTTTAGCAAATTATTATCTAAATATTTCTTGATATATATCTCTATTATGATTCTTTAGATTTAATTGATTTATGATTTTAGAAATGAAAATTCGATAGAATGTGATGGTTTTGATGAGTTGAATGGATGAATGCAGTTCTTTGAGTTGTTCGTTCTGTGGTGGTTGCTGGAATTTGCAACATCTTTATATTTTTTGCCAGAGGAGGTGGTCGAAATTGCACAAATTTTGTTGCTTTTCCAAGTATAAAGTATCAATCCTGCATTTGTTAAGTGTCGCAATGTAAGTTGATATATGGATCGGAATTAGAACATTTGGAAGAGGAAGAAGTTAATAATTAAAAATTGTTTGCTCAAGTGAATATTTTCAGCAGGCCCATTCATTGCACGGGCAATAAACTAGTAAATTCTAATTAACAACTAAGGGGGTGTTTAGTTCACGGGACTGGATTGATTAGGTTTGATAAGATTTAATGGGATTGAGTAAGATTTGATTGATTTGACTAGATTAATTTGAATTAAAGTATGTGTTTGGATTGTAGGATTGAATTAAGAGATTAGATGGGATACTATTGAAATGTCATAAATAACCTTAAATTGAATTGAAACAGTCACACTTCATTCTTGTCAATCTATTCAAACAATAGAAGGACAATTTGTAATATTGCATTTGGAATATGTTCTATCCCATCTTTCACATGAGATTTGTATATTCCTCCATGGAGGGATTTAACACATATTCTACCCGATCTTGAAGCATATCATGGGCTCTCATCCCTCAAATCAAATGGTAAATTTTTTGGGAATAAAATTTTAATCTTGACCTATCCCGATCAATCCAACGAACCAAACGAAACCTAAGGGTATAATAACATATAAATAATAAAGAGTTGCATGAGATGGTATCACCTGTCAATTAGATCAAATTGAAAAATAATAAGATTTTAATAAAAAGTGACAACATTTTAAAGACAAAAAGATAGCCAGTCATTTTTCATAAAAATAATCACTTTTTATTTAAATCTTATCATTTTTTTAAAGTGATATCTTTTAAATAAAAAGTAACATATTCTAAGAGTTGTCAGAACGGGTCGACGGATCGAGCCGGCCCACAATCCACTTCAATTAACCTTTTTCCGGGTTTTCACGGGCAAACCCACTGCGGGCTTAAGTTAAGAACTACTCAACCCAACTCAACCTATAGCGGACAGCGGGCTTAATGGGTTAACCTATGGGTTTTTTTTATAAAATATTATTTTTTTATATATTATTTATAATAAATTTTTAGAGTATGTCTCTGATGAAACTTGTTAATATCATTAAATTTTTACCTACACTTATAAACTAATACCATAATACTTGTAAACTGAGATTATAACATAAAAGGGCTTTTCTACGGTCAGGAACGCCCTTCCTGACGTCAGATATCCAATCAAATGTTGCCACATCGTTTAACTTCGCCATGTGCGATCTAGTTTCGCCATAAGACTAAATAATTAATTTTTTTAATAAAAATATAAAATTATTAAAATATCCTTATAACAATTTTTTTTATAAAAAATATAAACTTAAAAACTTAAAAATTATTGCGCTAAAAAAAAACTTAAATCTTATTTATATTAAATTAATAAAAAAATCAATCGTTAGGGAACTTTAGTCCCGTGAAACTTTAGTCAATTTTCTTAATTTCTTCCTCAAATCCCAAATAAAATGAAGAACCCTAATTTTTCAAACGTAATAAACTTTGTGTCTTCTTCTCCCTTTTCCCAAACGAGGCACTCAAGATGGTCTGAGCATCAATAATGACGTCGATGAACAGCATTTAAATGCCTACCTCAGACGACAACCCGAGGACCCATCGAATCACACGCGAGTTTGTGCCCCCCGCAAGCGCAAGAAATCCGGCCTGAGGGTTACTATTACTGTTAATGTACTGATATATACTATCATTTATACACTAAATAAATGATTTTTCATAGGTTGAATATTAGATTTTTGAAATGTCTAGAGAATGTGACGTGTTGGTGTGCAGTTTCTACAATAACTTGCATTATTTTTATGATTTGTATCATAATCAATGAATTTTCAGCGGGTGTAATAAGCAGAATAAAGAAAGAATGCATAATGCTTGACTCTTGCTCTTTTATGACACATTCTTATTTTGTTTTATAATAATTCTTATAAGTTTGTTTTTATATTTATACAGGTTAAATTGAGGACATACCAACTTAGCCACTGAAGTGGTAATTAGGTTTTAGTTATAATTTTGTTCTTGAACCTTTGTGTTAAAAATTAGTGCTGCTAATAAAATTTAGAAGTAGTGATTTATAATTTAACAAGACAGTGTTAGGTGTTTAAAATTTACTGTAGTGTAAAATGAAAACACTTAATATTTGTTTAACATGAGATTTAGAATATAGTTACAGATATAACAGCATACAAACATACTGTCACCTAAACATATAACAGTATTATCTAATCTACTACATACCATCATTATTTGGCCATGATCCCTAGGATTATCATCTTGCATTATTTGGTGGTGTGCGTCTCGTGTGAACCATATTTACATTAACTCTCTTCTTCCAAGTATCACATTTTAGCAACGAAGTATCACTTTTTACCATATGAAGTATTACCATTAAAAAGTGCTTGATTTCATTGACACCCCGTATACTAAACAATATTATTTCGTATATTAAATAGTAATATTGAGTTCATTGAAGTTTTTGCCTTAATATATGCACTGACTAACTCTGTGATTACCATTTTATATCAAAGACTAGCCTTATTACATCAGTGATACTTGGTTGCATTTATATGTTATGAGGAAACATTTGTACTATATAATAAATAGCACCACAAAATACATCTAATATAAAGAGGGCCTTAAAGAGGGTATTTTAGGGAGGGCTTTAACGAGGGAAAAAATCTCTCGTTAAGTACTCCTCGGTAAAAATTTAACGAGGAGAAAAAAAACCCTCGACAAATAACGAGGGTTTTGCCGAGGGACTGACACATGTCAGTTTACCGAGGGATGACACCCCTCGCCAAGTTTCTGACACGAGGGCCCTCGCTAATGCCCTCTTCAAATTTAACGAGGGCCAGCTGACCCTCGCCTTCTACCAGATGCAAATTAACGAGCGCAACGTGGCCCTCGCCAATTGGGCGAGCACTTTGCCGAGGGAAATAGGCCCTCGCGAAATAATTGTAGTATTAAAAATTGCAGTCGCCTAGTTTCGAGCCCGGGCTGGAGGGGCTCCGAGCGCACCCACGAACCAGTGGGACACGCGAGCCCCTTCACTGTAGCAGGCATATATGGGCGAAATTCGCCCCCCATGTGATTCGAATAACGCGACCTCCCGGTATGTGGAGGCCTTGTGTGTTCCGCCTAACCGTTTGGGCTAGGCGAGTTGTTCATTATGATTGTATTTTTAATTGTATAGGTATTATATATTGTATTTTTACAATTAATTTTCTTCTATCATTTATTTTAATTGTTTGTCATGCATATATTTACTTTGATTAACTTAAAATATTTATAATAAAATTATGTAATAAATATTTTATATTCTTATGCATCATTTATTATTATGAGTACATTTATATATATACTTTTATTAATTATTTTTATAAAAATATTATTAATAAAATTTTTAAATAATTAATTTTATATTCTTTTTCACTATTTATTATTATGAATACATTTATA
Source organism: Stenogyne calaminthoides (assembly GCA_037126765.1). NCBI lineage: Eukaryota > Viridiplantae > Streptophyta > Magnoliopsida > Lamiales > Lamiaceae > Stenogyne > Stenogyne calaminthoides. Next base: position 2,477,044 of record JBBCBC010000047.1, on the reverse strand, counting down.
TATATATATATATATATATATATGTTTATATTAATTATTTTTACTAAAATATTTTCAAATAATCATTTTCATACTCTTTTTCACTAAATGTAATCCTAATACGTTTGAATTAAATTATTTTTGATAAAAAAAAATTAAATAATCATATTTAGGTATGTAATATATACTAACAAACATACATGCATATTGATCATTATTTTTTTAAATATTTTTAATAAAATTGCAAAATTATTACTTTTGTATTATTTTTCACTATTTACTTAACGCGTGTACATATACACCTATAATAATCTTTTTTTTAATAAAATTTTAAAGCATTCTCACAAACTAATAATAGAGATTAATAAATAATATTCATTTTTTTAGCGCAATCAATAATATTCATAAAATATAAACATAAAACACACATGTGGTGTTCGAATATTCTAAAATAAAACACAACAAAATATGTACCGTTCGAAAGCAACATAAAACATAACAAAATATTCAGTCAAATGCTTAAATAACACACACACACAAAGTTTAAGGCATCACATCATCATCATCATCATCATTTTCATTGTCATTTAGTGTGGGAAATTGAATAGGAGGAAAAAAAGTGGGATCAAATGCACCGGCGGCTCTGATCAAGTCAGTGAGACCTTGAGTACTCTCGAAAGAGTCGACGAAACGACATCGTCGAACACGAGCTGTAGAACGACTGGGACCTACAGGAGCATTAGGAGGAGCACGATACTGAGGGAATGGAGGAACAAAAAGACCAGGCTGAGCATAACCACCGGTCGGCTGGGAGTAACCCCACTGTTGGGAACCACCGATTCCCTGCAACCCCTGCTGGGGAGCAACACCGGTCTGTGGTGCACCGGTTCCCTGCCACATCTGTTGTGGAGCACCGGTCTGTGGAGCACCGGTTCCTTGCCACGGCGGCTGCTGTGGACCAACGGTTGCCTTCCACAAGGAGAAAAAATGGCTCATCTGGTTCATTTGACTCTGCATTTGTGTCATCTGTCTAGCCATTTCCTCTCGTTGTTGTCTTTCATGCTCGAGAGTGCGCTCCTGTGCCAAAAAGCGTTCTTGATCAAATTGGGAGTAGCCGCCGATAGAGGTGCCCCCAGATGTCCCGCCTGGGCCAGATTGAATGCGCCCCAACTCCGACATTTGCCCCAAAGCCTTAAATTTCCCATGGGAGTAGCTGGCTTGTCTATTGCGCTCGTACGCGTCTGCATCCGCGGGTACCTCGGCTTCGATCCGTGCCTCCACGGCTTGCTGACATACAAATATTTTAAACAAAGTTACTTGAAGCACTTTACAATTACGGATTGCATCTCCTCATACGTGACACCTTTTGAGTGAAAATGCTTCACGAGTTCCCATGCGGTTGGGAGGCGTCCATTTTGCAGCCACTGTATATTTTGTATAATTTTGTAGAGGCGTCCATGTTACGGATTACAATTATTATGTACTAAAATAATTTGTGGTGCAAAAACTACTTACAAATTCATAAGCAAAATATATCGCTCCTTTGGATCCTCCATGATGCGTGGATTTTTTGGATGCCCGATTTTTTTGGCACTGATCGCTCTTTGCCTTGACCTCAGGTCGGTCCCAATAAAGTTTCAAAGTCTTTCATATTTCATCGTCCCATGGTGGCATCTTTCCCTTTTTACGGTGTAGGGTCTTCCAGTTATTGAGAAGATCATTGTATCGCGCTGCAGCCCTCTTCATAAACAGATCTTTAATTTGTGCTTTGTTTTCCCTCTGTGTATCCCAGGTGATATCCCTCTAACAAAAAAATGAAAATTAACGTCGAGTAATTATAAGTACAAATATAATAAATGAGCAATTTAAATTAATCAAACGAATGCATACCTGGAATGTTTGCCACCACGTATTCTTTCGATCATCGGTAACCGATGCCCAGTTGAACCCACCCAACTCCATGTGTCGGGACATTATGTTTCTTATGATCCTCGAATATTTATTCGAGGGATGCAACCTATAAAATTAAAAGAGTATTACACACGTATATATATGCATGATATTTAAATAAAAGACAAAGTGGTATAACATACTTTCTGTTGAACACACGTATATGTAGTCGGATCTGTGCTGGATCATGATCGGTGAGTTCATCTACGTCGATCTCCTGATTCCTAGAATAATCATCATCACCTTTAGTTGATTCATGGTGATCATCATCATTACTCGTCGTCTCATGATCATTGGGTATCGGTACCCGATTCGGCTGTTTCATCATTATCATCATTATCCCGGGAATTCGACATAGATCCACTGGATCTCCTGAATGATAATGCTCTGCTCAGGGTCTTTCGTATACCTCTGCCGGTCATCTGTAACATTGGTTAAATACATTAATTAAAATAACACATTTCACAATATATATATATATATCATGAATACATTAATTAAAACAACTCATCTATCATCTTCACCAATATCAATAATTAAATGCCAGCAGCCATAACAAAGACATCTATAGATACTAATTAGTTTCATCAATTATCTTCTGAATCATAATTATGATATCTATCTTCATCTTCATCTTCCTCTTCCTCTTCTTCATCTCCAATATCTTCCTCTTCTTCTTCCTCAACTACTCCACCGTTCAAATCTGCCAAAACGATAGGATCATCATCTATTTGCACATTCATTTGGGGTGATATGTCGTCCTCTTGGAGTGGGGGAAGCTCTGGTGTGGTATTTCTATCGATTTCCACTAAGGATCTTGATTTTGTGGTGCAAACAGTCCACCAATCTTGGCCCTGCACAGATCCGGGGTACTTGCAATAATAAACTTGACTGGCTTGACTTGCTAGCACAAATGGATCAAAACGGTCGTATCGTCCTCTCGGATTAACATCCACGAGCTTATAATTGGGATGTATTCTTGTTCCCGCTGGCACAGTTGGATCAAACCACTCACATTTGAACAAAACTACTTTTTTTTCATTAAGTCCGGGATATTCCAACACCATTACCTCCTCGAGTATCCCGTAGAAATCATTTTCATTTGAATCATAGTTTGTTCCCTTAATACAAACTCCACTGTTCATAGTGGCTTTGGATGCGCCATAATCTCGTGTGTGAAATTTGAATCCATTCACGTAATATCTAGGGTACGTGGTGACACTACTAAGAGGACCGCCAGAAAGATCGCGTATAGACTCATCCCGAAAATGATTTCTCCTCACCTGTATATTATTGACGAGATACTTTATTATTAGAATGCGGTTATATTTTTTATACTATACTATATATATAGGTCACTTACAAGTTCATCCAACCACGATGCGAATTGTTGTTGAAGAAATTCATCTTTTTGAGCATTCGATAGATTCGGTTGAACCGTATGTAGTTGCTCGAAAAATACACTACAATTGTAAATTTCGATGATAATTTGCTCGTGTAATTAATATCAATTAATTAATATCTAATTAATTAATTACTTACTTAATATACGGTTGCACCTCGGGGCAATTTAGTAGCTCGTACGTATGAGTTGTTCGCTTCTCCAAATCTACAATTGGTCTTCTACCCTTCTTTCCTAGTGTACTACCAGGAGGCACAAATATCGAGAGTCTAACTTCAACTTGTCGTGGTACTTCACGAGGTATATTGCGAGGTCTATTGTGTTGCCTCGTCAGCACGTGTTCCTCAAAGTAATGGGAATAAAACATTGATGCTTCTTTTGTTAAATAGGCATTTGCAATTGAAGCTTCCACATGTGCCTTGTTACCCACACTTAACTTTAAATTGTGAAGATACCTAATTCAATCGAATGGGTAAGTGTAAATTGTACTAGACCAGCAATTTTATCAAATCATTGAATGAGTTAAATAGATTATGTACCTCTCAAATGGATACATCCATCTATATTGTACTGGACCAGCAAGTTTTGCTTCATATGCAAGATAAACAGGTAGATGCTCCATCGAATTAAAGAAGCTGGGTGGAAATATACGTTCCAACTTGCACAAGATCACTGCGATATCGTTGTCCAATCGAGTCATGTTTTCTACAGTAATGGTCCTCGATGTTAACTCCTTGAAGAACAAACTGATTTCAGTGATGGCTTGCCAAACCTTAGACGGCAGAATCTCACGGAAAGCAATTGGGAGTAGTCTATGCATAAATACGTGACAATCATGACTTTTCATCCCAAACATCTTCAATTTTTTCCAGTCTACGCACCGAGACAAGTTGGACACATAGTCATCGGGAAATTTCAACTCATCTACCCATTTACAAATCATATCTTTGTGATTCTTATCAAGGGAATAACTAGCTTTGGGGTACTTTTCTGTGTGTGGACATTTCTGCAGCAAGGGTCGATGACAGTATTCATTAAGTTCATCCCTCGATTTAGTTGTGTCCTTTGTTTTCCCTTCGACATTCATCACCGTGTAGAACAAATTATCAAACACATTTTTTTTGATGTGCATCACATCCAAATTGTGTCGGATCAACAGCGAGCTCCAATACGGCAAATCCCAGAAAATACTTTTCTTCTTCCAACCACATTGTAAACCTTTATTGTGATCATCAGCACCCAACTCTGTTACTTTCATCAAGCCAATCCAATAAATTTGCTGGAGAATCTGATCACCTATCAAGATGGGAGGTGGATCGTCATCAACTACTACATTCTTTCTGAATGCAGTCTTGTTCCTTCGGTATGGATGACGTCTATCTAAAAATTTACGATGGTTGTCAAACCACGATTTCTTGCGACTATGCCTCAGACTGAAAGCCTCAGGGTAATCTGCACAGTGTGGACAAGCAAGTCTTCCAGCTGTGCTCCATCCAGACAACATCGAGTAAGCCGGAAAGTCACTGATGGTCCAGATTAGTGCAGCCCGCATCATAAAATTCTGCTTTGTAGCAACATCGTACGTTACCACTCACTGTTCCTATAAAAACATCAAATCACATATCAACGGTTGCAAAAATACATCCAATTTATCTTTTGGATTCTTTGGACCGGGCACAAGAACCGTAAGAAACATGAATTGATCCTTCATGCACAACCACGGGGGTAGATTGTACGGTGTCACTATCACTGCCATGATGAATATTGCTTCCCATGCTCCCCAAACGGTTGAAAACCGTCAGTGCTCAAGCCTAACCTCACATTCCGAATTTCTGAAGCAAAATCAGGATGCGGCTGATCCAAGTTTTTCCAAGCCTGTGAGTCTGCAGGGTGACGCATGACACCGGAGTGGTCGTTCGAGCAACATGCCATGTCATATCCTTTGCAGTAGCATTAGACTGATACAACCTTTGTAGACGAGGGATGATGGGAAAATAGAACATCTCCTTAAAAGGACGGTTCTTTAATAGAACATCTCCTTAAAAGGACATATCCTTTGCAGTAGCATTAGACTAGCAAGTTTGAACTGTGGTCGACTGCAAAACTTACAGTTTTCAAGTTCGTCGTCAGCACCCCAGTATAGCATACAATTCTGTGCACAACAATGAATCCTCTCCACTGGAAGACCCATCTCACTCATCAGTTGTTTGCTATCATAAAATTTCTTGGGCACGATGCTATTCGGACAAAAAACACGAATCGCATCAACCATTTGATTATAGCCCCTTTCAGACAGTCTATTTTCAGTTTTAATGTTCAGCAATAGAGCATTGTATGACAACTGTGAGTGTGATTCGTAACCAGGCATTATATCCTGATTCCCTGCACGAATCATGTTATAAAAATGTGCAGCATGCTCATTAGGAGGTTCCTCATTAGGGGCCTCATCATCCACATTTAAGTGGGGATCATAGGTTAAGTCCGTCATCATATCGTGGTACGAGCTAGATGCAAAAGTCTCATCAATCGGCCCGGGTGTAGTCGAAGCAGACGGATGATCATTGTATTCATGACCCCACAATTCCTCACCGTGATAAATCCAATTGATATAATTGGGCATGAACCCATTTCTATACAAATGTGCTCTCACCTGATCAGGGTCATGATACATATTATTGTTCCGACATCTAAATTTGTTGCAGGGACACCTAATCTTTCCCTGAATCATCCCATTACTAGTGGCGAAATCTATAAACGATTCGAGTCCATTATAGAATTCGGGAGATATATTGCCATTAATCTGTCTAGGACCATACATCCAACGTAAACGGATGGAATAATCCATATCAATTATCTGTTTAAAATATTTACGAATTAATTAGTATTCAAAAGCATAATTAATAATTAATATTTTCTAAAAATTTCGGCAGAGTAACGTCTTATTTTATCGTATTCCCCAATTAATCAAGATCTTACGTGCATCCATCTCCGACTTAATCAATTAAAATCAATCAAGTCGGAACGCACATGTTCTACAACAAGCAATAACCAACATTCATCAACATCAATCCCTCCACTCCAACACAATTAATATATTAAATAATAATAAATAATTAAACAACTAATTAATATTATATACACACAAATAAGATAAATTAAACTAATACTAAATTAATATAAACAATACTAATATACACATATATATTAGCTAGAAATTATTCTAAATATTACTAAATATACAACTCAAGTAAAGTTAAGCTAAAATATACACTACAATAATATTACACTAAACAACTACAAAATTAAACTAAAATATACTTAATTAAAATATAAAATTATCAATTATTAACCAAATTTAAAATATTACACTAAACAACTACACAATTATCAACCAAATTTAATTATGCTAAATTAAATTTAAATTTTAACCTAATACAACTAATACTAGCTAGATACATAAACAAATAATACGTACTAATTAAGTTAATACACAATTAATATACTATTAAGTCTAAATAATTAAATAACTAATACTTACCTCTCCAAAGCTTTCGTCTAGCTCCACTAGATCTCCTCTCCTCTAGCTCCTCTAAAACAATTAAATACTAAACAATATTAATTAAAATGATTATATAATACTAAAAAATTAAATAACTAAAACAACTAATACAACATTAAAATAATTAAACAACTATTAATTAAAATATAAAAAAAACCTTACCTGAGCTCTCCAAATCTCACGAAAAAAACTCTCCTGCCGCCTCCTCTCCAAATCTGTCGAACAAAATGGGAAAAATGGGAGTGTTGGGATATATGTAAACAAGCCGAGGGCATTTAAGAGGGTATCTGCCCTCGGGGCGCGCACCTCGGGCAGTGGTGTCGCAGGCGTCAGAATTTCAAATTTACCGAGGGCGGTCAACACTCGTCAGAGCCCTCGGCAAATTTTGGAAGTGCTTTACCGAGGGCGCGTGCCCTCGTTGAATTTTGCAACGGTTTTACCGAGGGCAGCGGGCCCTCGTTGAATTTTTCGAAGGTTTTACCGAGGGCAGCGAGCCCTCGTTGAATTTTGCCAAGGTTTTACCGAGGGCGGCGTGCCCTCGTTGAGTGTGCAGAGGGTTCTTCCCTCGTGAATGCCCTCATTAAGTTGATCCCTCGGTAAAACCCTTGTTAAATACCGAGGGTTCCTCTCCCCTCTCAATCCCCCCTCGTTAAATTGATGTTTTTTTATAGTGAGAATTTTTGCTCGAGTAGGTCATCATATTCCTCCTTTATTGGATTCTGAAGTCAACTTAGGGGGAGTTTGGAAATCTTATATGTTAAATGACAATCAGTATTTATTATTTAATGAAAAGAGCCACCAGTGAAGTTGGTCCTAATTGGTGAAGGTTTATATATATGACTTACTTAACTTAAGTGGATCACTAATTTTGTTAAACATGAGAATTTTGAAACATTGATTGTTGGTAATATCAAGTAGTCGCTTCCATCTCATCACGACTTCATTATCTCCTTCTAGTTGCTGTAGCCTTCCCTGTTGTCTCTTTTATTTATGTACAAGAGTTGTTTCTGTCATGATATTTGAATATAGGCTACGAAAACGTTAATAAAGCTGATTATTTTCTTGCAGGGTCATGATATACGTGCTAGCAAGGCTGCAGCTGAGGAACGTGATGTTGTAAGAAAAGAATGACCTACCATTCTCCTTAGATTTGATTGTAGTGTTTTGATTGTAGTATTTCTATGTGCTAGACATGGAGACAATGATTGGGTGATAATTTTGCTGTCATTTTTGCACTTAATATTTTGTGACTACAACCATTTATTGGTCTTTTTGCACTTTATGTTTTATGACTACAATCATGTATAGATTTCTTGTATGGATGGTTCAGAATGTTATTATAGTTGTAATGGAGACTTATAAGTGTCTTCAATGAAAATTGACATTTGCTTTGTGATGCATGCAAAAATGAAGCCATACTAGATGGCCAAATTTGAATTTAAATCTGCATTTATTGATGCTGACCACGAGCCATTCATGGTTTCAAAGCCCTACAAGTCTATTTTTCGATGCAACAAACGGAGAGTCATTTGGAGTTTTCTAGAAAAAGTTATGTACTTTTGTCTTGGATGTGACAAACTCACGCGAAAAATGTCTCTAGATCATGAATTTTGTGTTTTTTGAGTTTAAATCTATATTGATTGGGCTGAATCAAGCCACGAGTTATACATGGTCTCGAAGCCCTGGAAGTCTAGTGTCTGATGCGACAAACAGAGAGTCATTTCAAGTTTGCTAGAATAAGTTATGCATTTTTTTCTTGAGTGTGACAGATTCTCACGAAAAATTACTCTAGTTCATGAATTGTGTTTTTTTTCAGTGTAAATCTGTATTTATTGAAGCTGAATCAAGCCATGAGTCATACATGGTCCCGAAGCCCTAAAAGTCTAGTTTTAAATGCGAAAAACGGAGTGTCATTTCAACTTTTCTAGAAGAAGTTATACATTTTTTTTTTCTTGAGTGTGACAGATCATGCGAAAAATGACTCTAGTTCATGAATATTGTGTGTTTTAAGTGAAAATCATTATTAATTAGCGCTAAATCAAAGGATGAGCCATATATGGTCTCGGAGCCCTACAAGTCTAGTTTCCGATGCGATAAACGGAGAGTCATTTCGAGTTTTCATGAAGAAATTATGCACTTTAAATATGTGAAAAATATTATAAAATAACATTAAGAATATGATTATAATTATAAAAATAATGGTATAAAATTTGATTTAAAATCATTATTTTTTGTCAAACAAAAATGAATTCTGTAATTTTTTAGAATTATATGAACTAAATTACACTACAGTCTTCCTCTTCACCCTCTCTCCGTCTCCCCCTCCCAACGCGTCACGCCACCTCACCCCTCCTCTACCATACTTAAATCATCGGCGCACCAGTGATGGTGGTGATGAACAGTCATATTTTACAAAAGCATGCACATAGCTTTGGTTGGTGTTGTTTGAGGGATTGAAATTTCAAGATTTAAGGGACGTATTTAGGATTTTTAATATCACTTTTCAGATATTTTACATTTTTTAGTATGATTTATCATTTTTTAGGATTTTTAATATATGTTTTCAAGATCATAGATTTTTTACGAAAAATCATAATATAAACAAACATAATGGATCAAAATCAGATTAAAAAGAATGAAAATTGGACAATTGGCTCGAAGCCCCAATTTATTTCAAGTGTGTGAGTCGCACATGTGTTTCTCGGGGAGTGTATAATTTTCCGACGAAAAAGGACATAAATCGGTCAAAAAGGAAGTAAATTGTACACCCTTGGACCAAAAATAATAAAGCGAAAACATAAAAGATTTATGTTGGAATAGACAAAACTTACGGGAGGTAAAATGAAATTTTCCCCGAGCAAAAACATATGAAGCAAAATACAATAAATCCCAAATATCTCTAAGAGAAAAGATTTAACTTTTGTTAAGATTATGAAATTCAATTAACTTTTGCAAATTCTCAGCACCAAAATCACTCAGTAAAAGCTCTAAAAATTTCTAGCCCAATGACATAATCGTTGTTAAGTAGACCAGCTATATTCTCTCTTTTCCTCAACAATCTATCAAATTGCATAATGAGGCAGTATACCACTTTATTCCATGCTATATTAATAGACTGAAATTCATCATGAAATGGCTATGTACGAACTACACATCTCTTGTGGAGCCTCCGGAGAGGTTAAATGAACAACATCTCCCTCCAAGTCCATTTCATTTACAATAAAAACAGAATTTCTGAAAAACAACCAGACAGTTTTCTATTAAATTAGCTTAACAAGATGTCAAGGTTGATAACAACATAGCTAAGCTTGTGATTAAGAAGGAACCACTCAGAAGAAACAAGCATTTACAGCAAACAAGTGTCAAATAAAGTAATACGATAGTTGTTCCATATCATCAACTACAAGTTCGTCACCCACTTTAAATCTATTACTGAAGGGTAACAGCTTCATTAAAATTGTAAACACACATAATAAATGCCAAAATAATGATGGCAAAGCCTTCATGAACAATTTTCTTGAAATGCATTTTTTAACCTTCAGCAAACCTATCATAATTCGCATTTTTTAGCCTGGTCAAGAAAGAAGGACTAGAAAGGGCGTCTCCCCAAACGAAGGCATTGCTCACAAATCAAATATCAAAGAACCCAATTTCCTTATTGCTTAATTTCTTCTCCAAATCAAATAAGGAACCCTAATTTATGTTTTTCTTCTAAAAGATCATTAAGAACCTAAATTATGCCGTACTATATTGCACGGCAGAATTTGAAGGCGTTGTGACATGTTATATAGTACACGACCTTACACAACACATCAAAATGGGCAGTAAGACACTTTAACATCCTGCTGGAAAGTATGCAAGACAGCTGGAACAGGGGATCCCAGCAATGAATTTTCTAGTTGCGTTTTGATATAGTTTCAGTCCATCTCTCTCTCCCTCAGTACAAGAGGATTAATGGGTAAGTTAAAGCATGTTGCATTCATGATCGTCTTAGAGACTTGTGTATTACGGTAGCTAGGAAAGAGGAGTTTGTTTGCACCACAAATGTGTGTTGGCGGCGCCACATTATAACTCCTGCATCACATCAAGAAAAGGAACTATTCTCAATTAAGACATCTTAAATTCAATTTTTTGATTAACCAACAGACTAGTTATGGAAAAGAAACAAAAGAAGGAAAACTTCTCTTTCTTCAGGATCATTACCGAGAAACTGGAAATTATTTCTTCTTTTCTTCATAAATTCATCAATTTTCTTTATCCTTTCCCTTAAATTTCTTAAACTAAATATACACTCTGTATGACAACTAAAATCAACCAAACACGCACACAAAGCAGAGAAAAAGAGAGAAAATTACCTAAGAGAAAACATGTTAAAATGAGCCCACAAATCATCCTCAAAACCCGGTTCAGAAGCCTCCTCAACATCCAATCTCTTAACCTACACAAAACTTCATTATAAACCTCAATGCCTTGCACTGGTAGTAGTCGATGAACAGCATCTCAATGCCTATCTCAAATAAGGGAGAAGAACATTCCACTACAAAGTCACCCAAAACATTACAACCAGGTACAAAGTGCAGAAAATTTCTGCACTTTAGTTCAAATTTGAACTACAAGATGCGCATTTTTTAGTTCAAATTTCTGACTTTTACTTTTGTAGTTGTAATGGTATCCTAAATCTTGTATCTAACTGTAATTTTCTCCTCAAATAATTAGGGCTCCATCAATAATAAGCATGTTTGAATTGGGATATCAATAATTTTAATTATATGAAAAGTGATATATAAAACTGAAATATTAATGAAGATTTATATGTATTATTTTTTCGCTTGAAAGGATAATTTCGTCATTTTATAAATATTAATTTATTTTATTAGTAGGGCGATATAGTGCAATCGCAGAATGCACATCACAGTCGCACAACAGCAAAGTGCAATCATTTAAATTTAAAATTATACGTTGGATCAACGATCCAATGGTAATTAAAGAGTTCCTGACGTCAGGAATTGCGAAGTTTCTCTTGTTCATAGAAGATCCCAACATAAAATGCTAGAGGTATTAGTTTATAAGAGTGTTGATATCATTTGATAAGTATAATGGTATCAATTTCATAATATGAACATGTATCATATGAGAGTTTGTTAAATTTTAAGTAGCATATGAACAATGTCTTGGTAAATAATAAAAAGAAATTAACTTACAATAAACTTAAAGATTAAGCAATAATATCCACAAAATAGTTGTAATAAAAAAAAATATTTTTTGTGTAATATAATATATATATAAAAGCAGAAACCCCCAAATTTGGAAACCATTGGATTTTCCCGCAAAAAATTATTGCTAAATCGGAAGACGAATCTTTGGAAAAAATATTAACAAATCTTTGTGATAATTTCAAATATTGGATTTGAGAAAAAAAAATTGAAATATATTTGGAACTTTGAAATATCTTTCTTTTCTAATACATCTAAAAAAATCTTTGGAATATCTTTAGAACTTTGGAATATCTTTCTTTCTAAAATATATATATATATATATATATATATATATATAAAGAAATCGCTCCAAATTTGATTGAGAAAAAAAATTTGTAATAATTCCAAATAATATATTATTATTTTCCTATAAAATAGACCTTCAAAGCAAAATATTTCTTAAAAAATCTATTTTACCCAAATTTGTTATTTTTTTTCTATAAGATTCATGTCAATTCATACACAATTCATTCGGGACAAAAACTTGTATAGACCTGGTTCATGATATGAACTCAGTTATTTAAGTATCACTGTTACATATAAAAACTATCACTGTTATATATAATAACTATCACTGTTATGCACAAAAACAATCATTATTTAGAAAATGTTTTATATTTTTAAACAGTGAAAGTTTCTGTGCATAACAGTGATAATTTTTATTTGTGCATAACAGTGATAATTTTTACACATAACAGTGATAGAATTCATGTATGAACCTGGTTCACATGAGTGTCACTCTTAATTCGGATAATCCATAAAATAAAGAAGAAGGCAATTGTAATAAAGTAAGACCATTGAAAAAATTAAAGTATAAGAATATGATCAAATATATATATTTCAAATAAAATTATGATCGAATCTATTGATTTTTCATGGCTCCTTTTAGTATATATATATAATAGCAAAAACCACCCCAAATTTAGAAACCATTGAATTTTCTTGTCATTGATTTTTCCCGCAAAAAATTATTGCCAAATAAAGATACAAATTTTAAAAAAATATATTAATAAATAATAATGAATTGAGAAAAAAATCTTTGGAGTAATTCCAAATATTGAATTGAAAAAAAAATCTTTGGAATATTTTTGGAATAATTTCAAATTATTTATTTTATTTATAAAGATATATTTACACATATATCATTATATATTCACGCCCACCTATAAAGATATGATTAGATTATACTACCTCCGTCCCGAAAAAACGTGCACACCACCTTTATTATCGAGTTTTTGTGAGCGAGTTGTTTATTATTATTTTAAATGATAAAATGATTTTTAAAGAGGGGTATTATAGATCTACCTCTCATCTATTGCATGCATCTTTAAAAATTATTTTATCATTTCAAATACTAATAAAAAACTCGCTCGCAAAAACACGTGAAAACAGTAAACGTACAGGTTTCTTTGGGACGGATGGAGTATATAACAATTTGTAAAAAGATTGTAATTTAATTTGTAGTCAAACCTATGTAAATCAACATGATCGAGTATTAGATTGTTGTCTGCTAAAGATGTTTGGTGCTTTAATATTTTTTTTATGTTGGAGACTAATAGAAATAATGACCATACATGGTAGGATTTACTGATGTTAATATCAATTTCGCAGTGACTTTGGATTTTGTTTCTTCATATTTGGTCACTTTGAGTCGAGGTCAATTGAATTTAAAGATATTGGGGGTAAGTAATTTAAATTATGAATGTTTATTTTAATTATGTAATTATTTTGTATATTGCAGCGGGAGGTAAGTAATTTGCGAGTTGAATTAGTTGTAGAAGAGTTTCTTCTAATTTATTCATAGCAATTAATATTTATGTTTTGTATATATTGTAGGGAATATTGAGGTAAGTGAGTTACAAATTCGTTATGAATGTTTATTGTAATTATGTAATTATTTTGTATATTGTTGTGGGTCGTTCTTTTTAAATTGCACGGAGTATTGAGGTAAGTAATTTGAGTGTTGAATTAGTTATGAATGAATTTCTTCTAATTTGTTCATAGCGATTAATATTCACGTTATGTATATATTGCAGGGAGTATTGAGGTAAATAATTTAAATTATGAATTCGTTTATAATTTTATGAATTTTTTAATCTGATTTTGTGTTGTATACTTAATCTGATTTTATTAATTTATATTGCAGGGAGTATTGAGATAAGTAATTTGAATTATGAATTGGTTATAAATGTTTATTGTAATTGTGTGATTATTTTGTATATTGCAGGGAGTTTTTCTATATCACACGGAGTATTGGGGTAAGTAATTTGAGTGTTGAATTAGTTGTGAAGAAGTTTCTTCTTATATGTTATATTTAATTTGATTTTTTATTATTTTATATTGCATGGAGTATTGAGGTAAGTAATTTGAGTTATGAATTAGTTATGAATGTTTATTGCAATTGTGTAATTATTTTGTACTTGCAGGGAGTATTTTATATTGCACGAAGTATTGAGACAAGTAATTTGAGTTGAATTAGTTGTGGAGGAGTTTCCTCTAATTTGTTCTTAGCGATTAATATTCACGTTTTATATATATTGTAGGGAATATTGAGGTAAGTCTTTTAAGTTATAAATTTATTATTCGCGTTTTGTATATATTGCAAGGAGTATTGAGATAAGTAATTTGAGTTATGAATTCGTTTGCAAAGAGTTTTTTCTTTATATTACATAAATATTAAATTAAGTAATTTAAGTTTTGATTAGTTGTGAATTGTTTCTTTTAATCTGTTTATAGCGATTAATATTCACGGTTTGTATATATTGCAGGAAGTATTGAAGTAATTAATTTGAGTTATGAATTCATTATGAATGTTCATTCGTAGATTGCTCTGAGTGAATGTGGCAGGCACTTGCCTTTAGATGGATACTAATTTTTGTATTGGTTATAACGTAGAAAGTATTGCAGGCAACTGCAAACCTCTCGCCACTTTGATGACTGTATTAGAGTTTTTGTCTTTATTTGCTTCATTTTTCTCATCAAACTCATTGATATTCCCTACAAACTTAAATTTTTATTTGAATTTTCCAACCACAATAAATATTTTATATTATATTAACTTTAAAATTTTCGAGAGAATACTTTTTCTGTAAAAAAAATATCGTCTCTTCAAAATGAAAAAATATTTTAATACGGATATTTATAGAGATTTAATACAAATTAATTGTGCATCCATAACCACGCGTGTTATTAAAATTAATGTGAATGACAAAATCGTCACTATGTATTCTATAAATTTTAGTGGTAGTCAAGTAAGTCTTTCTACTATTAGAATATTTCCACTTTAAAGTTATTATTACAAATAAGTAATTATAAAATGTTTCGTGTAGGATGATTCCATCGGCGGCGAGACAGTCAACTCTTCAACTCAACAAAACAATCATATTTAAGCAGAAGATTCAAATCTCGACCTCATTGATATAACAAATGAAGAAAATTCTAAGAGAAAACTATCTGACAACAATATGACAAGTTAAAATTCAAAGAATAAAATGATGACCAAATTCAAGATTGAGAAAGAATAATTCAATATTAATTTATGTTTCTTATTTCCTTTTGTTATGAACCATTTTTTTGTTTTTTGAAATTTCCCTACAATAAATTTCGGTTATTTTAACACTATTTTTTTTTTATGAACACATAGTTGTTATCTGCTCTCACTTACATTTCGGCATGTTTCGAGAATTTCATTACTTGACGAATGAATTTAATTTAAAAATATTAAATATGAATTAGCTAAATCGTTATTTTTAAAAAGTTTTTCAAAAACTATATTATTCACTATTAAAACAATTATTCAATTGCAGCCGTGCATCGCACGGGTTCAATTATTAGTGTGTGTATAAATGAGAAACAAATTGTATTTTGAATTTATGTTTCTGTATTTTCATTAAAATGAATAATATTATTTTAAAAAATATATGGGCCAACCAACTCCAACTCGCGGCCCGCGTAAGCCAACCCAAATAGACCCACTCCCCAACGAGTTTGTAAATATTCAATCCAACTCATCCACTCTATATATAGTGAGGGCAAATTGGCCCAACGGGTATGACCCATTTTCACAGGTTTAATTCGACATGAAAAGTGATTTATACTTTTCTAATTAGTAAACGGTAATTTAAGTTTCATTCAATTATTATATCAAACGTGTTTTGTGCATTTATTTTTTTAAGCATATTTCGTTAACAAATTATAATTATTCTAAACTTGAAATCAAATTAACCTTAGTTTGTTTCACATGACTGAATTAATTAATTACGATAGATTAAGTAGGATTTGGAGAAATTGAATTGATTGGACTTGATCAATATATATTTGGATTATAGAATTACATCTTTTAATCTTGTACTAAAAAATTAATAGGTACACTTCCATGAGACTATTTTACGGTGAGAAGAGATATAATTTGAGCATTGCTCTTTTAACACTTCATAAGGGGTGGGTAATGATTTATATTAGTTTATATCTCGTCTCATGTATGAGACTGGATCTCATATGAGTTTTTGTCAAAAAGTAATAGTTGTGTTTGAATTGAGATATTGGATAGGAAATATCATAGATACCTCCTACATTAAATAGACTTGGTCATTCTAATTAGTACAAATACAAAGACAACATTGTAATATTTTATTTGTGACAAATTATGTTTCACTAGATAGGCTTGTCCCTCAGTATAGTGATTAAACATATATTTGTACCCGGATTAAAAAATATATCCTGGATCCTCATCCAGCGAACCAATCATTCGATTACTTGGGATCAAATCACTAATCCCGACCTATCTCAATCTATCTCGCGAACCAAATTGGAAATTAGATAACGAGTGACAAGAAATTAAAGCAGAGCATTGATTTGTTAAGCCTCATCCAATACATATCTAAATATGCAAAAGCAGATAATCGAGTTCTTCCAAGCCTTGTCTACGGTTTGACAAGGAAAAAAGACCAAGTAATTCCATATCTATGAAGAACCTTAAAGATGTAAACGGACATCTCTCTATTATCTTGAGGCATAAAAAGGCCGCATTTCTGAGATTTGATTTGAGATAAATTTTATTTGAGGGATGCAACAATGAGATTTATGGCGGTTTGAGTGGCTTTTGCAAAACGTCCCAATTGAAATTGCAGAATTGATTTGGGAGTTCTAGACAAGGGCAGCGGAAAGAATCACAGAACTGTTTGTTCGAATGTCTTGAACTTTTCTACACATGAACACCTTTTTATTTGAGATAGCGCCATTTTTATATCATTGTAGCCGCTCTCTAAATAATATATGAAGGACAAAAACTCATATGAGATGGTCTCATACACGAGACGGAGTACAATTTAGTACAAATCACATTCACCTTTCTCATAGTGTTAAACCATTAATACCCAATTTATGTCTCATTTTACTGTGAGACCGTCTCATGCAAGTGTGTTTCTATATGAAATTCTCTTTTTTGTCTGTGTACATAAGTCACTATCTAGTGAAAAAAAATTCGTATCATCTAAAAATTTAAACTTGTAGAGAGGTAATTAATTAATTCTTTTGTATATAGTTCCATAATACTCTCCCTCACTTGTAGACTAAGTTGTCATCTGGGCGATCAACTCCATCATTGGGAAGAAGAAGAGACCCAACAAGTGTATAATTCAATATGTGTAGAGTTTTGTTATCAACGGGATTTGAATCCAGGACGTGGACGCGAGCCTAGAGACTCTGATACCATGGAAGAATTGTGTCTCATAAAAAATGTTTGAACTTGTAAAAAGGTAAAAAAAAAAAAAAAAATTGTATATAGGTCCCTAATAGCTAACACATTATTAATGAACCACATAAATTATATATAAGTTCTTTATTTGTCGATTTATATATCTTTCTCATGCACTTCCGTTATAAAACACGCATGGAAATAGATACGTAGATGAGCTTACATCATATCAATTGTTCTGAAAAATGGTTCATGAGCAAAGAGAGATGAAGTGGTGGTTTGCAAACTCAACTAAAAAAGTAAAAGTAATTTTTTTTTTTTTTTAAATCTAACCACATTTAAAAAAAGTGTGACACTTGTGTGCACTAATTGCACAAGATGCAATTGGTGTAATTGAATTAAATTTCAATTTGGATAAATCATATACACCATAAACACTAAATAATGAACCCTAAATCATGACATATTCGGATCGGGTGAATCATGAACCACTTGGGCCGAATGAACTATGAACCACTCGGGTCGGGTCGGGCCGGGCCAAAAAATAACGAACTGGTAAAAAAAAAATTTGAATTGAAATTCAATTACACTAAATCCAAGTAAGTGCAAATGGTGCACAGCAGAATTTATCTTTAAAAAAATTACGTCTACGCTCCACAATTGAGTTTGCAAACATGCTCCAAGAGCGAGCGTGAAATTTTTATTTGTGAATGGACTGAATTTATGGGTCAAATTGTATCCATATAATATAACGAGATTCGTGGTATCGTGAGAAGGTTTCACACAAACCTACTCAAAAAAATTTATCCACAACCCCACGATACATACAAGAACAATGTAAACCAGTAATGGGTCGCATATGATCCATCGTAACCCAGCCCATATATTTTCATATTATTAATTTGTTATTATTAATATATATATTGTAATTAAATAACCTAGCCCAGAACATTAACCAGCAGTTGAGAATCTTGAGATGATTATATGAATGAAAGTATTTAAAATATATTTTCGTTAATTTTTTTCTTTTATTTCGTAATTAATTTCAAAAGAGGGAAGATATAGACGGGTTCCAATTGAGTTTTTTTGCACTTTTGATCTCATGAACCACATCATATTTTCAATTTAATCCTATCTCTGGCAAAATTAGTCCCACAAAAATTTTAATTTTCAAATGTGGTCCCAAAATTAATTAAGTTGGCAAATTTGGTCCCAAAAATAGACGGTGGCACCGCGAAACTGACAATTCCAAACCCATAATTAATACGTCTTAAATATTAATCTTTATTAACTAACCAACTAACTAATCTCTAAAACTTAAACTAAACAAAAAAATCGATTAAAACAAATAAACCCGAATACACAAACACACACTACACGTTCCAGTGTTGCGAAAAAAAGAGGGAAAATCGTAGAAAACGCATAAACCCTAAAATTCGCCAGAAAATCGGTCAAGGTGAGGCATTGTCGGGTAATTTCCGTCACATTCCAGTGTGCGCTCAATGTTGCGAAAGAAGAATCTTGTTAAATATGGAGTTGTAGATTATGGTAATTATCTATGTCCAAGTTTTCGAAATTTATTTAATGTTTTTGGGGATTTTATGTTGGGTGTTCGATTTTAGTGATAAAAGTTGTTGGGCTTTTGATTTTCATTGTTTATTAGGGTTTATGGTTCGATATTCAGTAACTATTTTGGGTTTTCTGTTTTTTTTAGTTCGGTTTTAGGGATTTTCAGTGTTTATCAGTGATTTTGTTGGGTATTGGGTGTTCGATTTTGTTGGGTGTTGAGTTTCAGGGGTTCGATTTCAACATCAGTTTGTTGGGTGTTCAGTAAACTTCACGATCTTGCTGGTAAGCACTCGGATGTGCTTGAGAATCTTCCCGTTAATGTCAGGAAACGTGTTGACGTGCTAAGGAAAATACAGGCATGTTTCTGCAATTATACTTTTACACCTCTTTTTCGTATGGGCAAGTTATGGAAATTTTATCTAGTGCTTTGGATTTTTACTGTTGAACATTGCTTCTGAATCTAATCATTTGGTGTTATGAGTAGAAACTGCAGAAGTTTATTATTAATTATTACCAAGTATTTTAAATGGACTGTAGTAGATTAAAGTCTTAAAATATATTTTGATGAATTTTGTTACTGTGGAATGAAGTTATCGTACAGGTATCTGCAAATGGCTAGTCTACAAATGAATATTGCATACAGTGTGCTCTGTGCACTGGTCTGTAATTATTTATTATATTAGTAGATAGTAGATGCAATAGATTGGTGTGTGTTGGCTGCCTTTGTCATTCAATTTTCTTTTGTCATTCAATTTTATTTTCATTGATCAATGCTACAATACAGATTGGTTTAACCTTGGAGTAGATGCTTACTTAACTATTGTGATTCGAATCATATGTTCATATGTATATGCTCACTTAAAGTTTCATTTTTTATTTTGTACCCTGATAATATATTTGTTTTGTCCTTTTGATTTCTAGTATCACTATTGAACAAGTTCTCTACTAAATGTTACTGATTGCAACTTTTATACACTCAACATGATGAAATGGCATGGAGGCAAAATTTTATGAGGAGAGAGCAGCACTTGAAGCTAAATACCAGAAGCTATATCAGCCTCGTTATACCAAGGTGTGAATGTTTATCCTGTTTTTTTGGTTATTTACCGTTCTTCTGTTTTAGTACTGATTAGTGCTCAATGTATGCAGAGATATGAAATTGTAAATGGTGTCGGTGAAAATGAAAGTGCTACAACTGAGCAATCGGACAAAGATGATGAGGGTATTTATTGATACTTGTTTATATTTTTCAAACAAAATTTATTAGCTCAAACTTGGAACTTTTGCAGAGAAGGGAGTTCCTGATTTCTGGCTTAATGCAATGAAAAATAATGAAGTACTTGCTGAAAAGGGCAGTTTAGAAATATGGTCCCATTTTCTATTTATTATTAGGCTTAGGCAGTTACCTTAATTTGTTATGTTTGTTTGTAATTTGTAAACAGATTTCTGAGCGTGATGAAGGTGCTCTCAAGTTCCTCAAAGATATTAAATGGTCCAGAGTTGACAGTCCTAAAGAATTCAAGCTTGAATTTTATATTGATACTAATCCTTTCTTTAAGAACTCTGTTTTGACAAAAACATATCACATGATTGATGAAGATGAACCTATAAGTGGCTTAGTGCATATATGATTCTCAAGTTGATGTGAAACATGGGTGATGAGAATGAGAATAATTTTAAGTTCTATTTCATCTTCTATTTTAAATTGATGTGAAACATGAGTGTTTAGGTGTTTTTGGATTTGGATTTTGTGTTGAATGTGTGTGGATATATATATATATTGAAATAAAGGTTTGGGCAAAAATTGTGGTAAAACTTTCATTTTCCCACCAATTTTTGCAAAATTTAAATCATATGGGACTAAAAGTGTAAGTGATTTGGCGCAAAAAATCTGATTGGTTGAGAAATTGGCGTCCAAAAAATTGGAAGGTCGAATTTTGGGTTTTTTGAACCTATGGGACCATATGTGAAAGTGGGACCTATAAATTTAATTATGTTGCATAACTTATGAGACCAAAAATGTAAGTAGTTGAAAGGTGGTTAAGTTTTAAATGCGTATTAATTATGTCCCATAACGTTTGGGACCAAATGTGTAAGTGGATTTAATGGTTTCCGTCATGGTGGGATCATATTTGAAAATTAAAATTTTTGTGGGACTAATTCTACCAGAGGTAGGACTAGATTGAAAACATGGTGTGGTTCATGGGACCAAAAGTGTAAAAAACTCGATTCCAATTAGTTTCTTAGAACGTGTGGTGTATCCAGCACATGTAACGATTTTTATATAATGCAAATATAGAAGTGACCCGAGCAATGACGTTAATTTTAAAATTTTAGGTAACAGAGGAATCATCTAAATTTTGCATCCACCTGAATAGATCATAGAATCAAGGATGAAAAAGTAAGTACCGGTGAAAATATAGGTATATTAAACTTATAGATATATCGGTATATTAAACTTTGATATCTGCAAAAAATTAAAATTAGATGATTTTATTATAAAAGTAAATGATATTTTGTTAGGTAAAAGTAATGACATGATATGTAATTTTAAAATGTTGGGAGGGAATAATGAAAAAAGTAGTATTTTATTACCTTTTGTGAAAGAGTGTAAATAAGTATGGGCGAAGGGAGTAACATATTATGAGCAAATTATAAAGAGATTAATGACTCTCATGTGTAAATTATGAGCAAATAACCCCAAAAAATAGACGATTAAAAACTCGCAGCTCACTAACCACCGAAAAAAGGAATGCAAACTTAAGACTCGCGGGTCATTGATCAGCCGAAAAATGGTAAACTGAAAACTCACAAATCATTAACAATATTTAGATAAACAATAATATCTATACTTATCTAATAACAAAATGTTGTGCCAAAAAATTACTATTAATTTTATTATAACATTTTAAAAACATTAACAAAGATGATGTAGCTTAGATGGTAAAGTAAATTTTGTTTTGTCTTCTATGCATGAGAGGTACAAGGTTCAATTCTCCATATTTACAACACATATATACTATTTTTTTAAGTATTTTTTATATTATTACTATTTTTAAAGTAATAGAATTTATACATATCCAGTAACATAATATGAGAGCAAACATATTGATAAAAGTTTTTAACCACAAAAATTATTATAAATTTGTCATGAATTTTTAAAAATTGCATATTAATGAATAAATTTTATATTTAATATAGATACATTTTTTTTTCTAGAAATCAATTACTATCTCTGTATTTTTTCATATATTGTATCTCATTTGATTTTGACCCGATTTTTAATAAGGGAGTTGTTTATTGACATTTGAAGGGAATAAATGAGTTTTTTTTATAAAGGTGTTTTAGTCGATTTAATGAATGAGACAAATAGTTGATTTTGGGGAAGTGTAATTATTAGTGACATTAGATGTAATTTAGTGATGTTTGTAGTGAGATAATTTGAAACGATATAAATACTTTATTGCCATTTTGTATATGTGAAAAAAAAAAGACGGTTCTTTCTGAATGGAGCAATTAATCTAAATAAAGACAGAGGGAGTACTATATGTATATAAATGTATGCATGATATGAGATTTAAATTGATTAGTCCTATTACTATAAATTAGTTACGTGTACTTTTGACATTAGACTTAAATTATTAGTTGAATCATTTTACATTAAATTATTTATTTACATTGTTAGTTAATTGTAGAACGACAATAGATTGGTTGTGATAAAACTTTGTACCCAAACTTTTAAGTGAAAATACTATTTGGGACCAACATAGGATAAATGGTGTTGGTTCTGAAAATAAAGTTGACCCCATCAGATAGTAGACTCTCTATCAAATTTTAGAAAAAATACATTAACAAGAGTTAGGACAATCTCTCAAAAATATTGGGCTTTCTTCAAGAGGACAATTTTAAATTATGGACAATTATATATCGGTTCGATTCCCTTTTTCACTTTTCATATTCCATTAGTGTTCCACTCTGTTAGATTTTTAACACATGGATTTAGAATATGGTGAATCATTGGATATTTTTATTATTATTACAAGTGTCATTCATCCATATTATGGTATACAAAGTGGAACATCCAATTATGGAACATGTGATCTCATTCCGTTATATATTATCATATCCGGTTTGGAAATTTTGATATGCTACAGAAATGCCGACAATAGGTGACAATCAACATGGTTTATAAGGAAATACTTCAAAATTGTAAGAAAAAATAATATCTTTCAAACTTGCATTATTTAACAATATAAATTTTTCCAACATTTTTAACACAACTCATTTTCACGCTAAATTTTGAAAGCAAAAAATGCTCACAAAAAATGTGTATTACATCGATGGAAAAAAATGATCGTGTAATATATAAAAGAAAATTAAGATTATAACAAAAATATTATAGTACATATAAAATATTTTTTCTATTCCATTTAATATAAAAATAAATATATTTCGCATCAAATTCATTTTATACTTACAAATCGTGCATCGCACGGGTGATACACTAGTTATGTTAAAAAGTATTGTCTTATAATATACTCCCATTGTTCAGCAATCATTTGAACATTTATTAGTTTGGTGTAATTTAATGTGAAAGTTATTTACTAATATAAGTTATTTTTAGATGAAGGTTAAATGGTAAAGTAATGGACAAGTGGTGTAAATAAAAGAGAATAAAATTGATTTTAATATGAAAAATATAATGGCACAATGTGTAATATTTAGATGTATTATAGAGTTTATATTGATGTAGTTGTTTTATTTTCATTTTAAGAAATGTTCAATTGTATTCGAGATCAAGACCTACCTTTTTGGCAAATGCTCAAACGATTCCAGATCAAAGGGAGTAATAATTATTATTTTTAAAGAAAATAACGTAATAGTATATCTCTATATAGTAGTAATATGTTTAAAAGTAATTTTTGGAACCTAATTAATTTATAAAGTAATATTTCCTCTGTCTTATACTACTTGTTTACTCATTTGTCCAAACAATGTGTTTTATATTTGTATACTCCTTTTCATAAATAGTCATAAAGTTGCACCTTTTTCAACTATTATCTCCCAACATCTTAAAATTATATTATATCACATGTCATTTCTTTTACCAAAAAAAAAAAAATCTACTTTAATATTAAAATTGAAAAGAATTGGAATACCCTCAACCAAAAATTATTTTATCTCACATTAAATTAGAAAGTATTTTGTGAGACGTCTCATATATGAGAGACAAAGCTTCACTTTACTATTTACACCTTACTTTACTCTAAAACATTATTTGGGGTAGGTTTATAAGTACATAAATAATATTCATATAATATATATGTGATGAAAATTTATTTCTTGTATAAGACCCGTAAAATGTATGTTTTGATCTTTATATATATAATATTCCTCCATTCCAAACGAACCTTCACACTTTCTATTTTGGGCTCGTCTCATTTTAATCTTCACACCCCAAAAATAGCAAAGAATCTTACAATCTCCACCACACAATCTCCACCCTCACAATCTCCATCCTCCGTCCTCTTTAAAAAGTCAATAATTTTTTTTTTTTTTAATGTGTGCCGGTCAAAGTGTGAACTTTGAAATGGGACGGAGAGAGTACTTTATAATGCATATAGTTATATGTTTTTCTGTGCATATGTCATATTGTGGTGTAAGACGGAGGCAGCGAGAGGGGTAAAGAGAACAGTGTTGCTAGAGAAGGAATAGTTTCACATAAACCAGATATATGCTATGAACTTGTATTATTTGATCTATTTTACTTATTTTTAATATATTTTTTTAAATCATTAAATTTGATTTATATTATATCCTGAGTAGGGTCAAATTAATGTTATGAATTAAAAACAAGGTTCATAATATGAACTAAGTCTATACAAGCGTTATCGAGTGGAAAACAAAAGTGTTGTCGTGAGAGAGAGAATTGCATTGTGATCAAAGTAGATGCAAGAGAAGGAGAGAGTGAGATTTGTGATATTTGTATTGAGAATCGAGTGGAAAACAAAAGTGTTGTCGTGAGAGAGAGAATTGCACTCACTACTACACATTTGAGCTTGCACAGCTGCACTTGGACAACCCTTTTTTCAAACAGCTCTCCAAGTAACAACTTGGAGAGCGGTTTTATAAAAAAAAAAAAAGAAAACGGTTTGAAACCGCGTCCAAGAATAAACCTTGACACAGTTTCAAACCGATGTCTAATACCACTTGCACAGCGGTTACTAACCGTTGTCTAAGTAAACACTTGGACAGCGGTTAATAACCGCTGTGTTTTTTATATATATATATATATGAACCGAGACCTAGCTCAGACTTCATTTCTTTCTCTCCAATTTCTTCTCCCCCCAAAATCGCCGCAAAAACCGAAGACCAAATCGCCGCCGTCGTCGGTTTCCCTTCAACCAAATCGTCGTAAATGCTGACTGACCGACTAAATAGAAATGGCTTCTCCCTCTCCCCAAATCGTCATGCACGCCCTCCCTCCTCTCCTCATCGCCACCACTTGTCGCCCTCCCCCCTCCCTACCGCCATTAAGCCGTCGCCATCCTCCCCTACCGCCGCCGCCCTCGCCTCCATAACACTTAGTTGGTACAGTGGATTGTGCAATCTTTAATTTTACTTTTTTCAAGCTTTAGCTTTATTCATATTGCATATTCCGTATTGAACATTATAAATATGATTATACAAATTGAATTGAACATTAATATATGAGTAAGTCAATATAACGTGTGTTAAAAAAAAATCAAATGAATAGGTCTTCCATGAAATATTTTATATGCAATATCTCATGATTATAAGAAAAGTGGGGCACAAAATAAATATAAATATAAAATGGGGCCTCAACTCAAGTCGTATTTCCATTGAATTTTTTAAGCTTTAGCTTTATTCATATTATATATGTTGCTCTTGTTGTTTTTGAATAACTAATCTTGTTATTTATAACACTTAGTTAATTTTGTTTATATTATATATGTTGCTCTTGTTTTTTAAATTTGAAATATTATATTTTGCTCCATAACACTTAGTTGCTCTTGTTGTTTATATTCTTTGGTCTACTTGAAGACAATGTCATTCAAGCCTAATACACATGTGTTCATAGTATAAAGAGTATGCTATCAACCTAAATTTTAATTTATAAGTAGATGATCGCAGATGTAACTTATAAGTAGATGTATCATGTATACTACCGCAGATAGTTCTTATCATGTATGAAACATCCGGTTGTGAATATTGTTTGTTTTTTGTTTATTAAATGTTGTTTCTTTTGCTTTATAGGATCATGTCTCAATACACATGTGTTCATAGTATAAGAGTATGCTATCAACTGAAATTTTAATTTATAAGTAGATGATCGCAGATGTAACTTATAAGTAGATGTATCATGTATCTTTACATAGATAGTTCTTATCATGTATGAAACATCCGGTTGTGAATATTGTTTATTTTTTATTTATTAAATGTTGTTTCTTCTGCTTTACAGGATCATGTCTCGTTGGCCATATCCCTGAGATGATGGAGATTCGATGGAGATCATGGCGCGTATGATCATGGTGCATATGATGACTTGAGAGAGTGTGACACTCGATGCTCCCACCACCACTAGCACTCCGGGAGAAGCGCACTCGGGTATAGTTACAATGTCATCTATTAAGAGAGCTCGTTGCAAGGGAAAACACTTCGTAATTTTATTACAATTGAAATGATTTGAAATCGATAAATATATTGATTGATCGTTGAACCTAATTAAATACTATGTTATTGCGAGCTTATCGCTTCAATGAGTTTGGACAGTAATAGGAAAAGAGAGTGAGTCGTTGTCCTTCTACATTGGAGTCTCTTTGTCGAGCGTGATCCCTATCGTCTTTGCCGACCAACGATGGCGTAACCCCAAACTGACTCCTTTGAAGGAAAGATTATGGGACGAGCTTAAGGTATGTTAATTATATATTTATTGAAAGTTGTAGTATGACCCTTAAATTTATTAAATTGTTATGTTATATGCGTATAGACTACCTTCAGAGGTCTTGACCTCACAAAGAAGAAGCAAATATTATCGCAAAATTTGGACTAATGGCCAAGAATTTCCTGGACTTGGTTGAGAAGTAACACACGAGATCCGGAACCGGTCTTTACCTCGCTAGTCCGCCTCCCCCGCATATCGAGAATAACCCTATGGTGGCTCCATACTGGGAGGAGTTTGTGAGCAGAGAAATGGAGGATGATTTCCAGGTAAAATTGATCAATGTCATTTTCTCAATTTCTAATGCCCTAAGTTTTTCAGTGTTTATCATATTTCTATTATACTGTAGGATTGAAGCAAAAAAAATCGCGTTCAAGCCAAGTCAATAGAGGCGCGATATCGTGGATCCAACAAAGGTTATGCACGAATAAGAGAAAATATGGTGAGATCAAAATCCTAACTTTTAATTTTTTTATATATTCACTTTTAATATATCTTATAAAGGGACACGCTCATCACTATCGTAGAAAGAGGGAAAGAAGAAAAAGTTGGAGAGAGTGAGTTTATTGTTACCTGCTTTTACTTATTTCCTGACTACCGTAAAGGGTCGAGACGGGAATATTCACGATCCCAATGCACAACGATCATCAAAGAAGTGGTAATCTATCCATTAATTTATCTTTCAATTACAAACTATTATTTATAAACAAATAATTAAATAATAATCTTTTTTTTTTTGTGATTCGTGGAAATAGCGTCTATCTCGCACCATGACGCTTTGCGACATTTGCATGATCGGCCCCGATGATCTGTTTGGATTTTGCTATGGGTCGCCAGAGCATCCCTCGACCGCTTCGGAGTGTTGGATATGGCGTGATTTAAGACATCTTTAGCAATGGCACCGGTCTTCAAGCCATGAATATGGTGGGTATACTATCGAACGAGGTTGCCAAGTTGGCAAAAGATGTGGAACGTTTGAGGTCCGAGAAAAGATCGAGCCACGGAATGTCGTCCGAAAGTGGAGCAAGTTTGAACATAGTGTCGCTAATGCTATGTTTTCAGCTAACCCTAGGGACGACTTTATTGAGGCACTTCAAAACGTCTCACAGGTATCAGATATGCATGTCTCACATTTGTTTTAATTAAAGACTAGTGTATCAAAATTTTCTAACTAAATATCTTATTCAACGACCAACGACCTTTTTTGCTACTAGATATCTAGAGGATCCCGACGGTTGGTGGCCACGGGCTCGTTACCACAGCTCCCATGGAATGATTCATGGTCATTCCATCACTCCTGGTTTCGTGAGGGTTGTTGGGAGATGAATTTTAATAAAGATTTATGATTTTGATTAGATCCCAAAACCCCCGAGTATGACATGTTCGAAATGATCTTGATAAGTTGAGTCGATTTTGGTTTTAGAATATTCGGGATGTTATCTGCGAATGTATAGTCGGCAGATATAGTTCGAGATAATTCTTGAAGACTTCGATGAGGATCTTGATGGCCGAAAAACTTCGGAGAAGACTTCGGCACATCGATCAAGATAAAACTACAAAGATTCGTAAGACCACAAGACTCGGAAGACCTCAAGACTCAAGACACAAAGATCAAGATCGAGAAACTAAAGATCAAGAATATCAAGGCATGAAATTAATGAAGAATCGCAATGTCTTGAATGCTCGATATGAACCCGAATGTTCCGAGGCATCAATATATCTATCCGAAGGATGCACATCTTGAGAAGATCGCGATTCCTTAGAAAGATAGATATCTCCGCCAAGACATTCAAATGCGCATAAAAGGAACTAAGTCGAAGTGTTGTTAAGGTTATATCAAACTCGAGTTTGTAACCAAAAAGAGCCGCTGAAATTGTCTACCTTTAATCGGAGACAAAAGTCAAAAAGAGAAAGACAACATCATACCATACCGACAATCGATAAAGGATGTGTCTCTGGAAAAGGATGTCAGATGTACAAAAGTTCCAAGACTGCAAAAAGTGAAGACCGGCTACATGGAAGGCTATTGCCTAGAAAGTGTTAGGGAGTTTCAAACCCTAAATATAGCCAAGCTTTTCACACCACAAGAGGAAACTCCACGGGGTGTCTCTCCAACCGATAGTTTTCAAGAGTGACCTTGGTGTATGCCTATAAATACTGGTGACCCTCTACATTGTAAGGTTACGGGAAATTTATACGCAACTTAAGAGCTCAAGCCTATTCTTGTAAAAGTTAAAAGCACTCGAAAAACTTAGAATTTCCCAAGTGCTTCAATATTGAAGAGAGCTCACTATACTAAGCCTAGCTTGATAAGAATTATCCAAAGCTTAGTCGAGATATCCTAACCCTTTGCATTGTGCTTCATTGTAAAGATATCTCATCCTAGTTGAAAACCAACCAAGAAACCCCAAACCCTTGTGAAGGTAGTTGGAGTGTGTTTGTTGGTGAGAAGTGTTGTAAAGAGTTAGTAAACTACGGCGGAGTAGTCGAAAAACTCTAGAGGAGAAGTTAGTAAGCTCTGAGGGGTAGTCCAAAGCTTGTGTGTGATTGAGTAAGTAAACTACGGAGGTAGTCGAAAGCTCAAGGTCGGGTTGAGTAAGTAAACTCGTGGAGTAGTCGAAAAACTCGGTAGAGTTGAGTAAGTAAACTACTGAGGTAGTCGAAAAGCTCATTGTTGATAGTGAATTTCTCTCAAGAGTCGGAGAGAGTGGGCGTAGGAGCTTGAGTCTCCGAACCACTATAATTGTTGTGTTCTTTATTGCTTTCCTTATCTGTGGCTTATCTTGCATTTGACTTGATTTTGAAAGCATACTTTTCATCGATATTCGGTTGGAATCAATCCACCGGAAGTTACATAAGTGAATCACGGCCTAATCACTATTTCATAAGGGAAGGTTTTCTTCAAAGCTTAAAACGAGTATAAACTAAGGGGCCAAACCATTCAAGACAATCGAGTAGTAGCTAGAAACAGATAGTTACCAAACTAACGTACTTTTTGAGGGTTCAATAAGTTAGTTATCGATCCAAGCAACTCAGGATCTCTCGACACTCGGGACTCGGTTGGGATTATCCGAGGTTTCAAAAGCGAAACGGGATCACCGTCTCGATGAACTTTGACTCGAGAGCGATCTGTGCTTCTCGAACCTAATCTTCAGGATTATCGACCCAAAAGTGACCTCGGTAAGAAAAAAGTTTTAAAAAACAACAACGTGTATTCCCCCCATACACGTGTAAGACTTCGTTTGCACCGACCAACAAGTGGTATCGGAGCGGTGGTTCAACTTGACCACTTTGTGTTGACCAAAGTTTTATTTTCAAAAATACTTGTGGTCTATCTGAATCGATCTTATTTGTTTGAAACCTTTTATTTTTTCAAGAGATCGGAAAAAATGTCTTCTAAAAACTTCCCATGTTCTCGGTGGAGAACTATGACCTATGGAGACGATAATGCGGGCTCATCTGTATTCTAAACATGGCGTATGTGGAGAGTGGTCTCTCAAGGACCATTCCGGTTCTTGTAGTGAATCCTGCAGAGCGAAAGATGAGAGAATTGATCCTAGAGCGAGAATTTCCTAAGTCCGATGACCAACTGACTCTGAGGAGAGAAAGTTAGTCAATCTAGACTACATTGCAAAAGACACACTATACAAAGACAATTGATGATGGTGTGATGGGAATGATCTCTCACCATAATACCTTCTAAAGAGATTTGGGATACACTAGGCAATTATGTGCCAAGGCATGATCATATAAAAGAAAACAAACTTTCAAAGGGCAATTGGAAAGTTTGACAGTTTTGAAATGGATGATGGTGAATCAATAGACAAACTGAAGTCGATTCACTAGCATCATGAATGATCTAAATGCACTTGGAAAGAAATACCCACGAGAGAGAAGTTGCATTGAAAATTCTTAGAGGTCTATCTAAGAAATGCGATATTCATGCAAAGGGTGATTGAAAACACCAAGAATATTAACTCAATGCCTTACCAACAAGTCTTCTCTCGAAATTGAAAGCCTATGAATTTGTAATTGATAAGAAATCCAAAAAGGCCGACAAAGAAAGATGATTCTTCATCGAGTAAGAATGTGGCCTTAAAAGCCAAAGATAAAACTCAGAAAACTAGAGAGTCGAGAACCCTCATGCCAAAAATCGATGAGCTTGAGGAAAAGCTAAAGATCGATGGCAAGAAGGTTTGATAGACTCAATAGTAGATTGGAAAATACAAAAACTATTACAGAACCACAGTACGGAAGAAACCCGAGGACGGATCAAGCGAGAAGAAGAAAGACACGAAAGTTGAAGGATCTTCATCCAAAAGAAAGGACTTCAAGTCCAAAGAAGAAAATGATCGGGATGATGATGCCAACAGATGCTATAACCGCCGTAAGAAAAGTCACTTCGAAGATGATTGTCCGGATTTGAGTGCTAAGGAGAGAAGAGAAAGGCAAGCTATAAGAGACCGAAGTTCTCAAGCAAAAAGGCCATGATTGCGGAAGAAGAACACTTTCGGAGGAGAGGATCTAGCTCTTGGATGAGATATTCTCGACAAAGGTGATAGTGATGACATCCGTCGATGGCCATTGAGGAGGTAAACTCTTCTTTCTCTCGTTGTTGCTCCTACACTAGCACAAGAGTTTTTCAAGTTCCACCGAAAAACAATCATTTTGACCGATGGATTCTTTCGAGAATCGATGAAGGACTATCTTTGTTTTGCAAGGATCGCTAAATCAAACTCAAGAGCGAGAATAAGGAATCGAAAGTCAAAATCTAAAATGGAAAAACTCTAGCAATATCGAAGTCACTTCTCAATTAATGGGAGCTCTTGATGAACTGGATGTTAAGAAAGTACAACTCTCGAGAAAGAGAAGTTGATAGTGTCCCTAATCGAAAAAGCTAGAGAAATCCATCAAGAAATCCATCGAGAAAGCCTCGTGCTAAGAATGCAAACCCGAAAGGCTCCACATTTGAACCATCGAGGAATCCTCGGATGAGAAACACTCAAAACTAGAGACATTCTCAACTCAAGAGACCAAGTCCTCGAGATCTTTGAAAGACCGATTTCAAAGATGCAAACCCAACCTCACTTGCCTAAGGGTAAAGGTTATCTCAACCCGAAATCATCAAAGATTTAGACCGTTTGCACAAAAAAGCCTAAGCATCCAAGCAGAAGGCCTGAACCAAAGAAGAACTCTAAGGCACATGTTCATGCTAAAGCTAGCACACATATACAGAAAACTGCTAAGGCACCCAGAGTAGTGGATGTATATGTTGATGTTTATGGAAGACAAATTAGCCACTCTAAAGTGATTAGAGTTGTCGAGCGATTTGGATTCCAAAAGGTACAAATAACCTCGTGGGACCATACACAAAAATGGGTACCTAAGAATTGATCTGCTTTTTAGGGAGGAAAACCGGGGCACTAAGTCGATGAAAGATCACATGGCAATCGATGAAAGCGTAGATGAAAAAAAGCTCCCGATGTATGGTATCTTGACAAATGGATGCTCAAGACATATGACAGATTCAAGAAGATGCTTTCGGTGACTATGTTGAACAAAGAGGCCCACGATCACTTTTGGAGATAACTCCATGGATGATCAAGGATATGGAACTTTGGAAGTCGACTCGATTCATATCCATGGTGTTTCATATGTATCCGGATTGAAGCATAACTTGTCACAATTAGCCAATTTTCGTGATAAGGGTTTCAATGTTGAGTTCTCCAAGAACTTATGCTTTGTGAAAGATGATACATCACGTAAAATATTACTTACTTGGTACAAGAAAAGGAATGTGTATCTTGTCGATTGGAGTTCAACTCCTAAAGATACATGTTTAATTGCTAAAAAGTTCCACAGATACCAAATTATGGCATAAAAGAATGAATCACCTAAACTTCAAAACCCCGAACAAGCTTGCAAGATTAGCTCTTGTGAGAGGGTTGCCTAATGAAGTGTTCATGAGAACACATTTGTGATCTTGCGTGCGAAAAGGAAAACAAGTCAAAGCATCATTTAAAAGCAAAGTAGAAGTTTCTACCGAGAGAATACTTGACTTTTGCATATGGATTTGTTTGGTCCTATAACACTGTGAGCACTAATGGCGAAATACACATTGGTAGTAGTTGATGACTACTCAAGATATACTTAGGTCATATTCTTACTCGAGAAGAAAGAGACTCGAGAAAAATCGCCAGAATTCATAAAAGGCTCAATGAATGAGAAAAATCTGAGTGTGGTCAAAATCGATCCGACAAAGGAACCGAAGTTTATAAATCATATCATTTCGATTATTGTGCGAAAATGGAATTCTACATGAAACATCACCGCAAGGACCCTCAACAAAATGGTGTTCTTTGAAAGAAGGAAATGAACTCGAAAAAGAAGTTCGCAAGGACAATGATAAATGAAGTTTATATTCCTAAAAGATTTTGAAATTTGTCATCAACACCGCATGCTACTCTCGAAATAGATCCATCTTGACAAAAAAGTCAAGGCAAAACGCCTTATGAGCTTTGGAATGAAAGGAAGCCTCTTGTTTCTTTCTTTCGTGTGTTTGGTTGCAAGTGTTTCATACACAATAATGGTAAAGATTAGTTGAAAACATTTGATAGTAAAGTTGATGAAGGAATATTCTTAGGATATTCTGAAGTCAGTAAAGCTTTCAGAGTTTACAACTGTAGGACTCTTATTGTGGAGGAAACACCTCATGTTGTTTTTGATGAATCTGTTTGTGTTCAGAAGAAACAGGAACATGATGCAAATGAACTGACAAAGAGGATCACCAGATTAAGCCTGAAACAGAAAGATAAATCATCCACTGAATCTGAAAAGAAGAAGTCAGTCACTATCTATGATTGGAGTGACTCAGACTCAGATAAAGAAGTTCAGGATGGAAATCAGGATGGTGAGACCCAGGAAAACCAACACTCCAAAGGTGACCAATCTGAACAGACACCAGTTCAGACTCAGGTACGTAATGCCAATGAAGATGTGGTCACAGCTGAGGCAATTTCTGAATCTATCAACCAAAGGGGAACAAATGTCTCTGACAATGTTCTGAATAGAATTTCCCCTGAGGAAGATGATTCCCTTTCTCCTGTTTTGTTGTTCCCTGAGTTTGCTGATTTAACTGAACCTAACATTTCAAATGTTGAGGATACCATTGAAGGGGGAACATCAAGAAGGAAATGGTTAGATAGCCATCCTACAAGCCAGATTGTGGGTGATCTAACTGAAGGTGTTAAGACTAGAAGGTTCCATGGAGAGAGTGCACTATTCTGCTGCTTCCTATCAGAGAAAGAACCTACTGAGATTGGTGAAGCTCTACAAGATTCTCCTTTGGATTACCGCCATGCAAGATGAAATTTGAATCAATTCTCGAGGAATGAAGTATGGGAGCTAGTA
Source organism: Stenogyne calaminthoides (assembly GCA_037126765.1). Taxonomy (NCBI): domain Eukaryota; kingdom Viridiplantae; phylum Streptophyta; class Magnoliopsida; order Lamiales; family Lamiaceae; genus Stenogyne; species Stenogyne calaminthoides. The sequence goes on along the minus strand of JBBCBC010000047.1, from coordinate 2,442,262 downwards.
GGTAGACCCGAAAAGGCACAATGTCATTGGAACCAAGTGGGTTTTCAAGAACAAAAAAAGAGATGAAAACAACAACATTGTGAGAAACAAGGCAAGGCTAGTTGCACAAGGTTATTCCCAAGAAGAATGCTTGGATTATGATGAAACCTTTGCACTGTTGTTGCAAGACTAGAAGCCATCGATTGTTTCTTGCATATCTTTTTACATGAAGTTCACACCTATCGATGGATGTGAAAAGTGCATTTCCGAACGGGCGTGCTTAAAAGAAGAGGTTTATGTGGAACAACCTCCTGGGTTTCAAACAGAATGACCAAGTTTACAAAAGCTAAGAAAAAGCTTTGTATGGTCTTAAACAAGCACCCAGGAGCATGGTATGATACTCTTTCTCGGTTTCTTCTTGACCATGGTTTTGTCAAAGGAACTGCTGATAGAACTCGTTCGAGGATAGAGGATGGGGAAGATATCTTACTAGTTCGGATATATGTTGATGACATCATTTTTGGATCTCCAAACCATCAGCTGTGTGAAAAGTTTTCAACACTGATGAAAGGCAAGTTTGAGATGTCAATGATGGGAGAGATGAATTTCTTTCTAGGACTTCAAGTGAAACAATCAAAGGAAGGAATATTCATCAACCGTGCAAAGTACACCGTAGATCCGATTGCAAATATGGTGTACTGACCGCAAATACAGCTTAGAATTCCCATGAATACTAACTACAAGATGGATCCTGATTCTGAAGGCAAATCAGTAAGTCATACTGATTATAGAAGAATCATTGGATCATTGCTCTATCTCACAGCAAGTAGGCCGGATATAACATTTGTTGTTGGGATATGTGCAAGATACCAAGCTAATCCTAAGGTTAGTCACATGGATCTTTGCCAAAAAGATAATTTGAAATATCTTAAGGGCACAGTGAATATAGGATTATGGTATCCAGCTGATGATAACCTAGAGTTAAGTGGTTACTCAGATGCTGATTATGGAGGATGCAGAATTGACAGGAAGTCTACTTCATGAACTTGTCAATTTCTAGGAAGCAAGCTGATATCTTGGTTTTCGAAGAAACAAACCTCAGTAGCAACAAGTACTACTGAAGCTGAATATATGGCTGCAGGAAGTCTGCTGCGGCCCGCATTCTTTGGCTCGCATAAACAATTGAAGGATTATAAAGTTGTAGCCAATGAAGTACCAATATTTTGTGACAATAATAGTGCCATTGCTATTTCACAAAACCCGGTATTGCACACCAGATGCAAGCATGTGGATATCAAACATCACTTCATCAGAGATCATGTCGAGAAGAAGGACATAAGGATGGAGAAAATTCATACTGATAAGCAGAGAGCTGATATCTTGACTAAACCTTTGGCGAAATCAAGATTTCAAGAACTTTCAGTTGAATTAGGGATGCTAGAACCAGGTGTATAGAATAAAATCTAAAAATTGAAGGTTTTCAGATGCATGAAGTTTTCTCAGAATCCTTCTGAGAAGCTCAGGATAAAATGAAATATTGAATCAATCTCGAAAAACTCAAGAAGATATACCGAACCAATTCAAGACTTCGATATATAACTTGACATTTTATCAAGATCGATTACTCGAAGACCGATAGAGGGAAATTGGTCCGAAGAAGTAATGACTATGCGATCCATTTATTGCTCAAGTAAATTCAGTAATCATTCGCAATAAATATAAAAACACCTGAGGAATGTTTTTTTTTTGGGATCGTTTTAAATTCCGAAGAAGGTCAACAGTCATTTAATGCTCTGCTACATTAATGACCAATGAGGATGTTTTGGCGGCTTACTTTTTCTTGAGATCGTTGTTCAGATATACGATTAATCGGAGATTAATCTCAACCGCTTGTTACTCACCTAACCAACACGATTCCCCATGATCTCAAGGCTATATAAACCCCAATCAGCCATTCAAGCCAAAATTTTATCAAACCCTTCATTTTCAAATCCTCCGAATTAAAAATGCCCTTTGCCCGAAAATCTCCAAACCCCAAAAGCTTTTTTTTCTTCAATCAAAACTCTAAAATGGCTCCAAACTGCTCGAGAGATTAGCCAAACCAACAAGCCGTGGGTACAGTTCGTTGTCTCACTCAAAAGCACAACTAACTCAAAGCCGTAAGAGGAGGCTCGATATTATTCGATCGCTAAACTCACTTTAACTAGTCGCAGTTTCCACTGCACCGAGAGTTTGCGAAGAGGTAATCGAATTCATCTCAGAATTCTGAAGATAGATGAAGAGGGTCAGATGCATTCTAAGTTAATTGTATCACACTTAGAGCAATCATCCAAATACGCCGATTTTGAGAGGGATCTCATATTGTTCTACGAAAAATCAATGATGTTTTTGAGCTCTCGTGATAGAGGAGAGGATCCTACGATGTATATGTCGAAGAGAGCAGAGTACTTAGATAGGATTGCCGAGAATCTGTTAAGTTTGAGGCGACAATTGCATAAAAAAAAGCACTGAAGCCAATATCGTGTGTTGATGGATATTGTGAGCAAGTGCATCATGAGTCTTCTTGGGGAGTTTTGAGCGGATAAGTACCCGGCTCGATTGATGGCGGGCGATAGAAGCTTCACCCACCACCACAGATTTCAACCGATCAAAATTCTTGATCCAGATTTTATGAGTGAAGCGGACCAAAGTTTTGAGAAAGATTGACGGGCGATCTCAATCAAAGGCAAGATCCACCATGCCACCAAAATTGCTTACATTTTGGAGATGTGCAGAGAGGAGGAGGATATCTTCGCCAATTCGACCCCATTTCCTAAATCCAAAATTCTCCTTAAACCCAAAGTCTTTAAGCAAGGAAGGTGTCATCGGGGGAAGAGAGAAAGAAGGTAGAATCACCTTCGCAAATAAAAAGAGACCCAACAAACTAGGGGGAAGATGTTGTTGGAGGCAAAGATGGAGCAGGAGCAAAAAATGATGAAACCGAAAAAATCTTGCTCCAAAACGCAGAAGATTGGTGGTTCTCACCGATGAAGATGGAAGTGATTCTGAAGAGATTCAACCTGAGGGCCAAACTGCTCAGAGTTCACCATTACAAGTGTTGGCTCAGGTTATCTCCAGACACAGGATCGGACCGAGGAAAGCGTGTCTTTTCGAGGTGCTCGAGACATCGCCAAGACAGTCTGGATAAAATTTCTCGAAATTTTCAAAGGAGCTCGACCTCGGAGATGCCTACCTCAGGTGTGCAAGCTCGCACAGGAAGAGCCACCGTAGTCGATCTCAAGATGTGCAAGCTCGGATCGACGAGCCAACTCGAACTAAACCGAGGATATACCAACCAGCCCTCGTAACCCACACAGATACAAACCGAGGACTGACCGCACAAACTTCTTGTCAGCCGAGACTCAGAGCAGAATAGTCTTGATGAGCTCTGAAGGATCTACTTTTCCCCCTAGCGTAAACTTCAAAATGAACCCGTAGAGCCCGAGATGGAAGAAAGGGCGAGGTCAAGAAGGCGAGTGGAGGAGCAAGGGGGGACGGTTCATACTTGACAGATACTCCGAGCTCAAATCATATCCCGATCGCAAGATATTTTCTTGATTAATGACAATCAGATTTATCCTCAATCGACTCTTCCCGAGATGCTTGATATTGCCGCTTTTTTTAGGGGAAGATCGTGGAATGAGGAGATGTGCCTTTCTCGACCGACTTCTCGGGGTTCGAAGGACAAAGCTCAGATGAAAAACTCCAATTTTGATGAGTCGGTTCGGAGGAAGTTGGCCGAGAGGAGCAATCGGGTTGGTGCCCCAAGCAATGGAGACAAATCTCAAGATGGAGATGGGGACCAACAGGAGATGTTGAGAAGCGCCTCGATTGAAAAGGAGACTTCGTGGTCGATCAACCTGGATCTAGTCAACATCAGAATGTTGATAGTACTCTTCAGACTGAGGCACAGCTGGAGACTGGAGCTCAGAATGAAGCTGGAGCTCAAGATAATCAGACAACACAGGAGGTACAGAAGATTCCTGAGATTGATCTCACTCCTCTGATAGAGAAACTTGAGAAGGTTGAGCCAATGATGATCAAGATTGCTTAGATGGAAGAAACGTTGGCCAATCAAACTCAAAAGATGGACGGTCTTAGTCACTCTTCGAAATCGGTGCAAATTCAAAAACACTCTAACCACCCGGATGACCTCCATGGAAGGAAAGCTAAATGAGAAGTCGGAGGAGTCAAGGCCGAAGTTAAGGATGAATCGAAGGTAAACACCAGAAAGTTCTCGATTTCCTAGAGGTGAAACCGCGTAAAAGAATGAGGTGCTAATCAAGTCTGGCTTGTTGAGGAAATGAGCTCAATGTTTTGACCAAGATGACAGAGATGTTCAAAGAAGCACTCTCTGGCCAGTTTGCCCACTTATCTGAAGAATTTTCTGTGGCCAAGAACCATCTAAGGAGGCTGGAAGACGAACAAGATCAGATAGCAGGAGAAGTTCGCTGTGTAAGCAAAGAGCAATATCACATGGACACAAATCTCTCGTGCTTCTTCCAAATTACTTGCAAGAAGGGGAAAAGGAAGTCAAGATCTCGTAAAGTTCATGGCACGTGCTTTGGAGAAGAAGGCTCGAAAAGATGTCGAAATGTATAATCTAGCAAAAGCCTTTAAAGAAGTCGGAGCTCTTCGAGAAGTTGAAGTTCGCCAGTAGAAAAGCCTATCTACACTCGAAGTTTACGAGCAAGCTATGCTTGATGTTGCAAGAGAGAAACCGAAAAGCTAGAGCAAAGGTTGGAACAAGCCAGCCGCTTTTGAATCGCTTATGAAGAGGAAAGCCTTGGGCGTTGTTCAACCCGAAAAGCAAACGTCAAAGGCTTCTAAGCCAATCCAGAAAAAATCGATTCGGATGATGAAGAAAACAGAAACAACCAAAGGGAATCGAAGTCTCAACCTCGGAAGAAAGTCTTCAACACGAAAATGCTCAATACACCTCAAGAAGAACAAGCTAAGAAAAGCCGCCGCTTTGGTCTCGAGGAGCGTCTGTGGATCGTAAAGAAGATAGACGAAGAGCGGAAGAAGAGTGATTTCGTGAAGTTTATGAGCAAGAGGAAAGGAATATCAAAAGCACTAAAGTGGCCCCACGTTGATAAATGGATGCCTATCAAACTCAACGATATGTGGGAAGAAGTCAAGAGGACCTTCCGGTTCAATTATGATGTTCTCGGGGAATGGAGAGAGGAAAGCTCGGATCGAATGAAGCTTTCATTGAATACCTTCTTATCTTTTATCCAAAGTATCTACAGAGTCGATTAACTTTTATGGATGAAGGAGAGGTACGATAGTAGCCCCGTCCATATTCCTATCCACCTCCAAAACTTGATAAGGGCTTGGTGAATGAGAAGGCCATTACTCAAGAGATTGCTCAAGATCTTTGGTCATTGGGTTTAACAGAAACAATCCGGACATCATCAAGGAAAGAAATGAGTTTGAAGAGATTTTTCGAATGTTTGACCGGAGGTGCTTGTGATGAAGTTGAGAATGAAGCAAATCAAGAGCGAAGATCAAGAGCCAAAATCGTAAGATCAAGACTCGTAAGATTTTGTAATCTTTATATTTTTTGTCTTTTTGATTTTGTTGATAAACTCATTGTAATATGTAACGGATACCAATCATCAATGAAGATTTATCATTATGCTCAAAAGATAATATCTCATTATCTTATTTACATGTATTTTATTTTGATATGCCCGAATGAATGTCTCTCGAATCGATTGTATGATTGATAAGGGAGAAATTGTTTAAGTATTTGGTAATGAACTAGTTAAAGAGATTCATTATCAAGAAATTGTTGAATGATTAAACTGTTGAGAAACTCAAAATTTTTGAGAGATTCTCGATTTAAGAAATTGTTGGGAGACAACCAATCTTGTAATAGGATAAATCAAAAACCCGAGTATAGGTTATTTGTTTGTAACAAGATAGGTTTTGCATCATCAAAAAGGGGAAATTGTTGGGAGATGAATTTTAATAAAGATTTATGATTAGATCCCAAAACCCCTGAGTATGACATGTTCAGAATGATCTTGATAAGTTGAGTCAGGATTCAGTTTTAGAATATTCAGGATGTTATCTGCAGAATGTATAGTCGCCAGATATAGTTCAGATAGTTATCAAGACTCAAGAGGATATCGAAAAATCAAGACTCAAAGACATCGAAGATAAACTACAAAGATTCGAAGACCCTCAAGACTCAAGACCTCAAGACTCGTAAGACCAAAGACTCGTAAGACTCAAGACACAAAGATCAAGATCGAGAAACTAAAGATCAAGAATATCAAGGCACAAGAATTATCAAGAATCGCGAATGTATCAATGCTCAAGATGAACCTGAATGTTCCGAGGCACTGAATATATCTATTTGAAGGATGCAATACTGAGAAGATCGCGATTCCTTAGAAAGATATATATCTTCCAAGACATTCAAATGCGCATAAAAAGGAACTAAGTCGAAGTGTTGTTAAGGTTATATCAAACTCGAGTTTGTAACCAAAAAAGAGCCGCTGAAGGTGTCTACCTTTAACTGGAGACAAAAGTCAAAAAGAGAAAGACAACATCACCATATATCGACATCGACAAAGGATGTGTCTCTCCGAAAAAGGATGTCGATGTACAAAAGTTCCAAGATCGCAAAAAAGTGAAGACGGCTACATGGAAGGCTATTGCCTAGAAAGTGTTAGGGAGTTTCAAACCCTAAATATAGCCGTTTCACACACCACAAGAGGAAACTCACGAAGCTGTTTCTCCAACGGATAGTTTTCAAGAGTGACCTTGGTGTATGCCTATAAATACTGGTGACCCTCTACATTGTAAGGTTACGGAAATTTATACATAAACTTAAGAGCTCAAGCCTATTCTTGTAAAAGTTAAAAGCACTCGAAAAACTTAGAATTTCCCAAGTGCTTCAATATTGAAGAGAGCTCACTATACTAAGCCTAGCTTGATAAGAATTATCCAAAGCTTAGTCGAGATATCCTAACCCTTTGCATTGTGCTTCATTGTAAAGGATATCTCATCCTAATTGAAACCAACCAAGAAACCCCAAACCCTTGTGAAGGTAGTTGGAGTGTGTTTGTTGGTGAGAAGTGTTGTAAAAAGAGTTAGTAAACTACGCGAGTAGTCGAAAAACTCTAGAGGAGAAGCTAGTAAGCTCAAAAAGTAGTCCCAAAGCTTGTGTGTGATTGAGTAAGTAAACTACGGAGGTAGTTAGAAAAGCCGCAAGGTCGGGTTGAGTAAGTAAACTACGTGGAGTAGTCAGAAAACTCAGGGCCGAGTTGAGTAAGTAAACTACGAGGTAGTCAGAAAGCTCATTGTTGATAGTGAATTTCTCTGAAGAGTCGGAGAGAGTGGACGTAGGAGCTTGAGTCTTTGAACCACTATAATTGTTGTGTTCTTTATCGCTTTCCTTATCCGTGCTTATCTCGTTGCATTGACTTGATTTTGAAAGCATACTTTTCAATCGATATTCACTTGGAATCAATCCAATCAAGTTGCATAAGTGAATCACGTACTTAATCACTATTTCATAAGGGAAGGTTTTTCGCAAAGCTTAAAACGAGTATAAACTAAGGGCCAAACCATTCCGCTGACAATCGAGTAGCTAGAATGAGATAGTTACCAAACCGAACGCATTTTTTTGAGGGTTCAATGAAGTTAGTTATCCGATCCAAGCAACTCAGACTTCGATTGATTATCTCGAGGTTTTACGAAAGCGATTTCGGATCACTGCCTCAATGAGACTTTGACTCGGAGCGATCTTTGCTTCTCGAACCTAATCTTCGTGATTATCTCGACCCAAGTGACCTCGAAGAAGAAAAAGTTTTAAAACACCGAACACGCAGTATCCCCCCACACACGTGTAAGACTCGTTTTGCACCGGACCAACAAGGGTCACACTCGATGTACCCATAATCGGAGAGGAGGATTCAATCTGCCAAAACCAATCGATGAAGCCGCCACAATTAACGGATGCCCAAGCACTTCATCGAATGGCCGAGCAACTTGGTCTCTAAAGACCACGAGGGTAAAATATTTGTTATTAAAGTTCATTATCTTATTTGTGGTTCTAAATAATATTGTAAATTAATTGTAGAATCTTAATTCCCACATGAGGCTAAATCGAGGGACTCCACCGCTCTAAGACTTGGTTATCCCATGACCGGAGACTTAGATCAATGGCGATCATTTACGCCTAGGGTGCACCGGATGGTATCGTCTAATGCTTTCGATATCGCCACAGTTCCTATGCTTGCTCACTTTCATCGAATACTTTCCAAGAATTCGCCGCTGAGGAACATGTCTTGCCAAGTCTTGAATGACGAAGGTTGAGTGCAACCACCATAGCCCTTTACCTCGGTATGTGTTTACTAATTCTCAATATTCACTTTCTCAGATAGTTTAATTTTCTTTTTAAATATTAATTAGCGTATATATGTTGGTTAAAGATATTTGGGTGAGCTATATCTCTCCGGAGATAACCGAGCAAGTGAAATGTACTCCTTCGTCTCCCCCAAGTGTCTTGCATAATGGGTGATAGGGCATGTACCATGGATGGGTTCGTTAATCACATCTTTGAATCTAACCGGGAGCGATCATCTCATTTTTTGGCCAACAAATGTGGGGTGAGTGATAAACATTTCGTTAAAATTTGTATTCATGTTTATAATATTTGCACATATATATGCTAAATTTGCGCTTAATTTTAATACTCTCAATATAATATAGAACCATTTGGGTCTTTAGTCGCCATACACATGAATACATTAAGTGTGTATTTTATGGACACAAACGAGATAATGACCATTGTGGACATTTTGTTTGTTGCTTTATAGAAGATATAATCCGCGCTTTATAATCTAACATTTCTCCCAATGTAAGTTAATTATTGATTTATTTAAATTATTATTGATTGAATAAAAATTCATACTATATTGAATGATTTGTTGTTTGCGCTTTTGTTATGAACGTGAGCTCAAGTCTTACTCTAAGAAAAGATCGGAGAAATGGAAAAACGATTGACGAAGTACCTTTACAATCGTTTCTTATATTCATCGATCAATATTGAGAGAATGTTGTTTGAAATATTGGTAGCATGTAATTAAATTATATATTTGTGATGATATATATTTCATGTTTTTTTTTGGTGTATTAGACGATGTTTATGATTGTATGTTTATATATTTCGATGTTTTGGTATATATATGTGGTTTATGGTTTTATTATAGGATTTTTGGTTTTATGTTATATGGTATTGGGCGATATATAAGTTTTATTATATGGTATTGGACGATATATAAGTTTTATTATATGGTATTGGGCGATATAGTTTTATTATAGGATTTTTAAAATGTAAATTAATAATTAAAAAAAAAAAAGATATTGACAATGGTTTTCAACCGTTGTCTATGTAAAATAAAAAACGAATAAAAAAATATATATCATCTTGGGCAAATTTATCAACCGTTGTCCAATATAAAACTTCAAAAGCGGTTAAAAACCGTTGTCCAAGTCTTTTCTTGGGCGGTTTTTATCGATTGTCAAGGCTTGGATAAGTGATGCTTGGAGAAATAAGTTATAACCGCCTCCAACGCTCATTTCAAACCGCCCAAGACTAAATGCCAGATAGTGATCGCGATCAACGCAGATGCAAGAGAAGGAGAGAGTGAGATTTGTGATATTTGTATTGAGAGTAACACTTAGTTGCATCAGTTACACTATACAATTATTATACAATTTATATTGTTTAATAAAAACAAATAATGTTGTTTGATGAAAATATTAAATATTGATCGACTAATATATTTTAATAAAACATTAGTAATATTTTTTAAAATGTATTTGAGTTGCATCGTGCATTGGACGTGCGTATAAATATTTGTATGTATTGATTATATATCTAAATCCAAACAACTTAACATAAAAGTATTTTGTAAATTATAAAATTACTACATTTAATTTGTAATTCTTTTCAATTGTCGTACTGATTTATTAAGTCAAAAGCACATCAAGTCTCATGTTTTTGACGTAAGGACACGGCCATTATTAATTTAATACTCCTACCATGTTTTATTTATTTATTTATTTATTAATTTTGTTATTGATAATACCCTTGGATGTGAGACGCACTAATCTGTGTCATGGCCCCCACGAAAAGGACGTCGGGAAATATAATTTAGGAGGATGGCATGAAATTTAATATTCCCGAATGTAAACATTGATCAAGTCATGCCTTAAACTTAAGTTGTTGACTTTTCCATATCTTTTAAAAGGGTCAACATAAGTAATTAGATTAGGACTCGTTTGATTAAATTTATTTTAAATATCTTATAAGCTTTAACTTCTTATAAATTATTTTGAGAGTTTATAAAATGTAATTTTTAAGTAGTTTATAAGTTGTTAAAGTGTTTGACTAATAAAATTTAAAAATCTTTTAATAGTAATTTTTTAAAAACTAGTATTTTTTAATTTTAAAATTAATATAATTTTTTTGATTTTTTTTAATAATATTTTTTTCGAAAATAAATATATTTTTCCAAAACAATATTTTTTTATCAATTTTTTTAATAATATTTTTTTCCAAAAAATAATTTTTTCGAAAATAAATATTTTTTTCAGAAAAAAATCGAAATATTGAAAAAAAAATCCAGAAAATAATTTTTTTCAGAAAAAAGAATCGAAAAATATTTTTTTTTAAAATAAATATATTTTCCCAGAAAAAAATATTATTTTTTTCAGAAAATAAATTTTTTTCCCAATGTTTTTTTTAGAAAATTTATTTTTTATTTTTTTGCGAAAACAAAAAACGGGCCGAGTTGGATTGATTTCGGACCGAGTTTGGGTCAGGATGAGTTGAGATATGATAGAACTTATTTAATTTTTGTAAAATAAATTGGGATATCTCAATTTAATTTTTTGAAGCTTATAAGCTATTTAGATTTTATAAGATGTTAGACATCTTATTTTACTAAACAAAATTAATAAACTTATAAATTATTTTAAAAGACTTATAAGCTGTGCCAGACACCCTAGGTCGTCTAGATAGTAATCTGCAATATTAGAAGCATCATGGATGAGAGAGAACTTTACTCGAAATGTCACTGTGATAGATGACAGAATGAATGGACCTGCATTGCCAATGGAGGCTCTAGTCACCTATAAAATTAAATCCACACTCTAACCAATCTACATTCAAATTATTAATTTTTTTTGAACTTTGATCCAATCCAAACAAGACACATTTAATGCTGGTTTATAAAAACACCAACGATACTTAAAGTTGATGGAAATAAACAAAAAGAAAAGAAAATAGAAAACAGAAATTGAAACTTTTCAGTGTACAAGCTAATACTTTGCAGTATACAAAGTAATACTTTTCAGTATTTCCAACTTATAGAATCAACAATTTAGTCTTCTCGTAATCACGACCGCAATGACACGTGGCTTTTTAAAGACATGTTTTGGGCACCTCACGATAGATCTTAACCGCCAATTGTACTTGTACATCAAGTGAATAGGGTTAACGATGTTATTGGAACACGAACTACACGAACAAGAAAAATAAAATCTTATCAAAGTCGAGTCAAGGTTAAATCTTGTCACGCAAAACAAACATGCCCCGACTGGTGCTCACGGTTTGGTGTAGTGTTTTCAAAGGTAAAACGATTTTCGTCTTTACACGTGCAGCATCGCAACGTGTAAAGCTTCGGCGAACTGAAATGACGCAATATATGCAGTTGCACAAAAAAGGTGAATGCAAATGATAAAAAGTGTTGAAGTTGCATAGATGTTGTTCCATATGTTGAACAACATTCTGCACAACATCTTAAATTTGTCCTTTCTCCTAACACTGGCTCCGTTTTATTAGATGTGTTTTTCTATGTTTCCTACATTGCAGGTTGAAGACAATTTCGGATATTGTCAAGCGGTTGCATTGATGGAGTAAGAATAGAAAGATCATTAGTGGTTACACCAAGATCATGGAGATAGTGGAGGAGATCTTCAAGGCTGTCCACACCAAGTGGATAGGACAATACAGTTGGTCTGAATGTCTATAAATAGACTGCATTGGTCGACATTCAAGTTTGAGTTAAAGTGAAATCTCATTTGCTCTACTCCAAACTTAAGAGAGTAACATTCAAGACACAATCGAGAGAACAACCGAGTGATTGTTTCATGTAGGAGTGTGAGGGTCGTTGTTATTCTATTTGTACTGGTCGAGGGAATACAATCTCTCCCATCAGTATTGTGTTTGTCTTATTAGATCAAGTTTTAGGTTGAATAAGATCACTAGTTACTTGATTGAATAGACTGATTTTTGGTGTGTGGTTTTTCACTACACCTTTTAGGATCTTGTAAGAGATTCGTGTGTATCTCACTACTTGTTATAGTGATGTTTTTAACCATGAGGTTCGTATAGTCTGATTATAGACTATACACAATTTTGGAAATCCTTTGCACTGCGTTTTTATACTTTGCTGTCATATGTTATTTTACATGTTTCACAACATTTTCAACAACACTCTGAAAATACACGCACACACACTTTCAGTTGGCGCCAGAGCCATAAACTTGATACACTAAGTTAAAGGTCATGTGTTTAATGTGTGTTTTTGCAATGAATTATCCACTGACTCCTTCTTTAAAACCTCCAATTTTGGATGGATCAAATTACCCATACTGGAAACCTAAAATGCTCATGTATATTAAGTCTATAGATGAGAGAGCATGGCGTAGTGTGTTGTCTGGTTGGAATCCACCAAAGACGGTTAATGATAATGATGGTGATTCACAAGTCAAAAGGGAGATTGATTGGTCCAATGATGAATGCACATCGGCCAATTTCAATTCTAAAACCCTTAATGTGATTTTTACTGCTACTGATGTTTCTATGTTTAAACTGATATCTAACTGTGTTTCTTCTAAGGATGCATGAGATATATTGCAGGAACATTGTGAAGGATCAGAAAGTGTTCGAAGAACTAGACTTAAAATATTGGGAACCAAGTTTGAAAACTTGAAGATGAAAGATGATGAGAACATTTCATCATACAATGAAAGGATTAGTGAGATTGTTAATGAGTCACACTCACTTGGTGATCCAATTTTCAACACTCAGTTAGTTAATAAAATACTTAGAACTGTTCCTAAACGATTTGATGCAAAAATATGTGTAATAGAAGAGGCTAAGAACACTGATTTATTGAGTCAAAATGAGTTGATAAGTATTTTGAAAACTTATGAGATTAACTCAAATATGTTAGATGATGATAAACATGAGAAAGATAAAGACAATAAAGTACTTGCTTTTAGAGGTGAAACCTCTGATAATGTTGGTAAACATCCTTATGTGACTGAAGTTGATTCTGATGATGATGTTTCTGATTTATGTGATGAAAATGTTTCTGAACAATTTGCTCTTATCACTAAGCAATTCAAATCTTTTCTAAAAGGAAAGTTCAGAAGACCAAATGGTCAATTTCAATCAAAGGATAAGTTTAACCAAAACTCTTCTCCCTCTGATAAAAAGCTTGTTCCAAGTCAGTCTTCCAGTTTCAATCAACCTAGACAATTCAATAAGAATAACAAGTTCAAATATGATCCTGAGTATAGAAAAAAAGTTAAATGTGATGCATGTTCTGGATATGGTCATTATGCTAATGAATGTGCTAATATTATGCTTAGGAAGAAAATGAACTTTAATGCTACCTTAAGTGATGATTATGATGATGAAACTGATTCTGGTAAATGTGAGCTAAGTGCTATGTATGCTAGAATAGTTTATGATGATACATTTGATGATGATCTCGATGATTATTGGTCTGAAGCACATTCAGATGTTATTACAACATCTGAAACAACATTCAGTCAATATAACTCTGAGATTAACTATTTTGCTGGAACTATTCTGAATGTTGAAACATCAAAATTTGCTGATATTGACTCTGAATATCTGAAGTTTAAAACTGATTTAGAAACTCAAAAACAGGTGTTGAGTTCCTTATCTTTAGAAAATTCAGATTTGAAAGAAAATCTTTTGAAACTTGAAGTTCTTTTAACTAGAAAAGATGTGGAAATTTCTTCTATGAAAGATGAACTCAAGTGCAATGCTCTTAGTTTTAAAAAGTTTTCTGCAAGCACTACTGAATTGAATGAGGCATTAATGATTGGTAGATCTGATAATGTTGGACTTGATTTTGTGAAAACTTCTGAGAATACTCCTTTATCCTGTTAACCTATTTCTTTTGTAAAAGCTGGAACTTCTGTGCCAAAACCTTTGAAAGGTAAACAAAAGAAATATGATGGTTTGTTTAAAGAGTATGTCTGTTTTTATTGTGCTGGAGTAGGTCATATTTGTCCATATTGTTCTAAGTTAAGAAGATACTTAAAAGCTGGAATTGTTTTACCTGATAAAATTGAACACCCTATAAAACAAGTTAACAACACTAAAAAGTTGATTCATAAGAACATGTCATGTAATGTTGTGTATACATCTTTGAAATCATGTGTTCCTGAATCTTGGTACTTTGATAGTGGTTGTTCTAGACACATGACTGGTCAAATTAACTATCTGTCTAACTATACATCTTGTGATGGAGGTCATGTTACATATGGTGGTGGTTCAAAAGGTAAAGTTTGTTAGTGTTAGTGTCCTAGAGACAATCCATTGTAAGGAAATAATACTCAGACAATATTCAGTATTGGTTTAATATTATTGTTTGTTTAATATTAAATGTATGGCGTTAAACTCATTAGAATATTATTATTGATTGTTTGCATTGATTCTTATATGTGTTCCCTCGAGTCACTGCTGTCATTGAGTGAGTGAGAACTCAGATGACTTAAGCATGATTCTTAAATAGCCTCAATCGAGGATCATCAAGAAATGGATATTGATGATGCAATGGAGATTGGTGTGCGATTTGCATCATACTCTTAGAGAGTGTAGTAAGATCTCACTTACTACAAGATACTAGGTATCTCATGATGGATGCACAAAAAACTTAGAGGGTATTGGTATACCCATCCGAGAAACCGTTTGATGTCAATATGCACGACATGTGTGGAGTGATGAACTTTGGCCATGATCGATGCTTGCACCCGTCTATGTGTAGATATGGCTTGGATTGAGTTCATCACGAAGTGCATGTGCGTGGTAGTTGAGCCAAGAAAAGGATTCATTCCTCAAAGTGGATTTAGAGAGAATACTCATCTTCTCATCATAATTGGATCTAAGTCATTGGCCAATGCACGTCAACTTAGACTTAGTGACTAAGTGTGACACTAATGATCAATTAGTGATTTGAGATAATTTGATTAAGTTATTTGAATAGACACTTCATCATGTTCAAGACTAATCGAGTATTCGTGAATGAAATGAGGAAATCGCAATTGCCCACGTTTCAGTTACAGGTAGTTGCATGTTTCTCACAACGTACCTCATATATTGAGAATGTCTGATTTATTGACTAGAGTTCAATTAAGACCGTTAGTTTGACTAATCGCTCGGTATATGAGGGCCTATGGGTTACACAACAAGTAGTTCCCTTTACGGATTATAGTTGATTGATTGAATGTAAATTGGATTTAATATTAAAGTTATGGAGAAGTAATTAATAATAGATTAATTTGGAATTAATTATTATTAATATTTAATTAAATTAGATTTAATTAAATAAGAATTTCCAATAATTATATTTGGAATATAATTGTAGGATTTAATGTATATGGAAATAAATCGTAGAGATTTTCATATAAGGCATTTAAATCCATAGAGATTTATATTTAGGGAATTAAATTAAAAGGAATTAATTTAATTCAAGATTAGGGATTTTATTTCCCTAATTGTGCTAGCTTGGGAAATAAGCTAAGCCTCCCTATATATACAAGCTATTGGGATTCACAAACAGTATCACTTCATATTTTCTCCATAAAATCTAGAGTTTGGATTTTCCTAGCAAATCTGTCTCGGGATTAAACGCTGGCGAATCCGTGCAAATCCGTGATTGGGGATTACATGGATACCGTAGTAGAGAAATCTGCTCTCGAAGTTACTGTAAGATTTCTCTTTATTATTATTGTAATCTGTATGCAATTAATTCTTCGTTGTTGGTGAACTTGAATTTCCCCAGCGCATGTGATTACGTGTTCTACGTGCCTCTATATTCTAACAGTGGTATCAGAGCTCAGGCTCTTGTTTAATTGCATCAAATTGGTTTTGTTTATAGCATTTATAAGCTAGATTAATTCGAAGGAGAATTCACTAAAATTTCAAGAGCAACTCACATCTTGCTCAAATTTTTCCACAGACGACGCCAACTTGATGTGCAAAAAAGTGGTCAAGAGATGACCTGGAATTTAACGGGGATTCGTACGTTGAATGTTGAAAATCCTTCAAGTTTCGACTACAGGAACCTTGCCAATTTCCACGTAGGTACCTGAAAAACACGCCAGAGGGGGCTCCGGCCGGCACGGGCTTTCCGACGCTCAAGTCAGTTATCACTCTTAATCTCAGATGAAATCGTATTCAGTAGCTCCATTCAAAGTATTTAAGTGTAAGTAAGTAAAATAAGGTGATTGTGTGTGTTTCGTGATACCTGGATGAGATATTTAAATCCCACCAGCCGGAGGTTTCTCTTCTTCCTCCACTCAATCCACGTTCGGATCGTGTATTGTCATTAATCCTCTCTCCATCTGGAGTGGACTCACGTCTCCCACGTTCTTTTCCTCCTCTTCTGGGTCATTAGCATGAGCCCTTGATCATAATCTGGAGGTTCCACTTTTCTCGCAACCTCCAATATCCTGCGCCTGACTCCCCTAAATATCGGAACTAACTCCCTCAGCCCAATTCTTAGTTAACGCGGATCAAGACTTTCTAACCGTTGATATCATATTCTCTCAACGGTCAAGATTAGTCTTGTTAGTGTTAGTGTCCTATAAACAATCTATTATAAGGATATAATACTCTATGATATTCAGTTTGATTTAATATTATAGTTCATTTAATATTAATGTATGGCAATACACTTGTTTGAATATTATGTTTGATTGTTTGCATTTATTCGTACAAGTGTTTCCATGAGTCGTTGTTGTCATTGAGGTTGTGAGAACTCAGATGACTTAAGCATGATTCTCAAATAGGCCCGATCAAGGATCATCAAGAATGAGATATTGGTGATGCAATGGAGATTGGTGTGCGATCTGCATCATACTCTTAGAGAGTGTAGTAAGATCTCACTTACTACGAGGTACTAGGTATCTCATGATGGATGCACAAATACCTTAGAGGGTATTGATATACCCATCCGAGAAACCGTTTGATGTAGTTCCACTATATGTGTCTACGGGTGTCTCGGTTAGTGGGAGCGATGCGATACTCCTTTGACTTGAGGTCAATACACACGACATGTGTGGGATGATGAACTTTGACCATGACCGACGTTTGCACCCTTCCATTGGTAGATATGGCTTGGATTGGGTTCATCACGAAGTGCATGTGCGTGGTAGTTCAGCCAAGAATAAGATTCATTCCTCAATGTGGATTTAGAGAGAATACTCATCTTCTCATCATAATTGGATCAAAGTCATCGACCGATGCACGTCAACTTAGACATTGAGGTTAAGTGTGACATAAGTGATCAATTAGTGATTAGAGATAAATTGATTAAGTTATTTGAATAGACACTTCATCATGTTCAAGACTTAATCGAGTATTCGCGAATGAAGGGAGGAAATCGTAATAGCCCATGTTTCAGTTACAGATAGTTGCACTTTTCTTGCAACGTATCTCATATATTGAGTGTTGGGAGATGAATTTAATAAAGATATGATTTTGATTAGATCCCAAAACCCCTGAGTATGACATGTTCAGAATAATCTTGATAGTTGAGTAAGAATTCAGTTTTAGAGTATTCAGGATGTTATCTGCAAAATGTATAGTCAGCAGATATAGACCAGGTTAGGATCTGAAGATTCTGAAGAACTCGAGAAGTTTCAAGAAACCGGTTTCAAGATGAAATCGAAGTTTCAAGTTTCAAGATGAAACGAAGAAATCAAGACTCGAGATGAAATCGAGATATCAAGACTCAAGATGAAACTAAGGAACTGAAGACTCAACATGAAGACTCAAAGATATCACCAAGACATCCAGAAAGACTCGAAGACGCCAAGACTCGAAGACCCTAAAGGCTCAAAGACCTCAAGACTCGTAAGACTCAAGACACATAAGATGTAAGATCAAGAATCAAGATCAAGAATATCAAGGCACAAGAATTCATCAAGAGTCAAGAATGTACTAAATGCTCAAGATAAACTCAATGTTCCGAGGCATCAACATATCTATCTCAAGGATGCAATAATCGAGAAGATCGCGATTCCTTAGAAAAAATAGATATTTGCCAAGACATTCAAATGCAGACAAAAGGAACTAAGACAAAGTGTTGTTAAGGTTATATCACTCAGAGATTGTAACCAAAAGAGCCGTTGAATTGTCTACCTTTAACTGGAGACAAAAGTCAAAAAAAGGAAGACAAAGAATGTACCATACGTATAATCGACAACGATGTCACGTAAAAATGTCAAGTACTAAGTTCCAGATCGCAAAAAGTGAAGACCGGCTACATGAAAGGCTATTGCCTAAAAACGTGTTAGGGAGTGTCAAACCCTAAATATAGTCGCTTTCACACACCATAAGAGGAAACTCTCGGAGCTATCTCTCCAACGGATAGTTTTTCAAGAGTGACCTTGGTGTATGCCTATAAATACTTGTGACCTTCTACATTGAAAGGTTACGGGAATTTGTAAGCAACTCAAGAGCTCAAACTTATTATTACAAGTTGAAGCACTTTCAAAACCCAAGAATTTCCCAAGTGCTTTAAATCGAAGAGAGCTCATTCCACTAAGCCTAGCTTGATAAGATATATCCAAAGCTTAGTCGAGATATCCTAGCCTTTGCATTATTCTTTATTGTAAAGGATATCTCATCCTAGTTGGAAACCAACCAAGAAACCCCAAACCCTTTGTAAGGTAGTTTGAGTGTGATTGTTGGTGAGATTGGAGTTATAAAGAGTGAGTAAACTACAGAGGTAGTCAGAAAACTCAAGGTCGGGTTGAGTAAGTAAACTACAGAGGTAGTCAGAAAGCTCAAGGTCGGGTTGAGTAAGTAAACTACAGAGGTAGTCAGAAAGCTCAAGGAAGTGATTAGTGAATTTCTCTAAAGAGATCAGAGAGAGTGGACGTAGGAGCTTGAGTCTCTGAACCACTATAAATTGCTGTGTTCTTTGCTTTTTGTTTTGTTTTGCTTAACTGTTGCATATTTTCTGAAAGCATATTTTCACTGACATTTCAGTTGGAATCAATCCACTGAAGTTGCATATAATTGAATCACAGCCTAATTACTATTCCATTAAAGGAAGGTTTTCATCAAAAGCTTAAAACGAGTTTAAACTAAGGGCCAACCATTCCGCACATCTGAGTAGCTAGAACAGATAGTTACCAAACTGAACTTACTCTTTCCGAGGGTTCAAGAAGTTAGTTATCTCGATCCAAGCAACTCGGGATCTCTAAAACTCGTGGACTCGGTTGGGATTATCTCGAGGTATCCGAAAAGCAGCTCAGATCACCATCTCATATAGACTTTTGACTCGGAGCGATTTGTGCTTCTCGACCAAATCATCGACAACCCTGACCCAAAGCCGACCTCAAGAAGAAAAGTTTTTAAAAACACCGAACACGCGTGTATTCCCCCATACACGTAAGACTCGTTTTGCCGCAGGGACCAACAAGTGGTATCGAGCAAAGGGTTCAACTTGACCACCTGCTTTGTTGACCTAAGTTTTATTTGCTAAAATACTTGTGGTCTATCTGAACTGATCTTATTTGTTGTATTCTTAAAAGACTCAGATAAAATGTCTTCTAAGAAACTTCCCATGTTCTCAGTGGAGAACTATGATTTATGGAGATTGAGAATGCAGGCACACCTGTATTCTAAACATGAACGAATGTGGAGAGTGGTCTCTGAAGGGCCATTCCAATTTACTGTGGTGAATCCCAGAGGAACAGAAAATGAGAGAAATGATCCCAGAGCAGAATTTCCTAAGTCTGATGACCAACTGACTCCTGAGGAGAGAAAGTTAGTCAATCTAGACTATATAGCTAAAGACACACTATACAGTACAATTGATGATGGTGTGATGGGAATGATCTCTCACTGTAATACTGCAAAAGAAATTTGGGATACACTAGCTGTAATGTGCCAAGGCACAGATCATATCAAAGAAAACAAACTTTCAATTGCAATTGGAAAGTTTGATAGTTTTGAAATGGATGAAGGTGGATCTATAGACAAATTGGAAGTCAGATTCACTAGTATTATGAATTATCTAAATGCACTTGGAAAGAAATATCCACAAAGAGAAGTTGCATTGAAAATTCTTAGAGGTCTTTCTAAGAAATGAGATATACATGCAGTGGTGATTGAAAACACCAAAAACATTAATTCAATGCCCTACCAACAAGTCTTCTCTGAGTTGAAGGCCTATGAGTTCGTAATTGATAAGAAATCTAAAAAGGCTGACAACAAAGATGATTCATCATCTAGTAAGAATGTGGCTTTTAAGGCCAAAGATAAAACCTGTAAAATTAAAGAGTCTGAGAACTCCCTTGCTAAAAATAAGGATGAGCTTGAGGATAAGCTAGCACTGATGGCAAGGAGGTTTGAAAGACTTAATAGTCGATATGGAAAATACAAAAACTATTACAGGAACCACAGGTACCATAAGAAACCTGAGGACAAATCAACTGAGAAGAAGAAGGACCTGAAAGCTGAGGGATATTCATCCAGAAAGAAGGACTCCAAGTCCAAAGAAGAAAGTGATCATGATGATGATGCCAACAGATGTTATAATTGCCAAAAGAAAGGTCAATTCCAGTATGATTGTCCAGATCTGAGTGCTAAGGAGAGAAGAGAAAGGCAAGCTAAAAGAGACAAGAAGTTCTCTAGCAAAAAGGTCATGGTTGCAGAAGAAGAACATTCTGAGGAGGGATCTAGCTCTTCAGATGAAATATTCTCAGACAGTGAAAGTGATGACATCTGTCTGATGGCCATTGAGGAGGTAAACTCTTCTTTCTCTGTTGTTGCTCCTACACTAGCACAAGAGTTATCAAGTTCCACTGAAAAAATATTTTGACCGATGGATTCTTTTGAGAATCGATGAAGGACTATGTTGTTTTTTACAAGAACCGCTAAATAAAACTCAAGAGCGTAATAAAAGAACTCGAAAGTTTAAAATCTAAAATGGAAAGACTCTAGCAATATTGAAATCACTTCTCAATTAATGGGAGCTACTGATGAACTGGATGTTTTGAAAGTACAACTCTCAGAGAAAGAGAAGTTGATAGTGACCCTAACTGAAAAGCTAGAGAAATTCATCAAGAGATTCAAATTTGATCGTAACTAAGTTCAATGACCTCTCTGAGAAGCATGAAACTCTACAAAACTGTGAGGATAGTGCGCAGAAGAAGCTAACTCTATTGAATATTGCATCTAAAGTAATAGATGAAATTCCAGGGGGAACCTCACAAGGTCATCTGAATGCTATATCAAGTAGCAAGAAGACAATCTTTGTAAAACCAGTGGCACCTACACTTCAAACTGAAGAAATGCCCAAGGTTGTAGACAAGGGAAAATGACTTATGGTTCCAGTAAAACTGAATGATCAGGTAGGAAAGCCTAAACCTCAGGTGAAGGCTAGAAAACCTGAGCACTCAATTGGAAAATTTCAGGCAAGTACTTCGAAGCCTCAAGCTAAGAATGCAAACCTGAAAGGATCTACACTTAACCATCAGAGGAATCTTCAGAAGAGAAACACTCAGCAGAGACATTCTCAACTGAAGAGACCAAGTCCTCAGTATACTGAAAGACCAAAATTTCAGTACAGGCAACCTGAACCCCACTTGCCTAAGGGTAAAGGTTACCTAAACCCGAGTCAACAAAGATTCGCACCAAATTGCATGTAAGCCAAAGCAAATGAACAAAAGACCTGAACCAAAGAAAAATTCAAAAGCTCATGGTCATGCTAAGGCTAGCACTCATACACAGGAAACTGCTAAGGCACCCAGAGTAGTAAATGTGTATGTAGATGTTTATGGAAGACAGATCAGCCACTCTAAAGTGATTAGAGTTGTTGTCGCAATTTTGATTCCGAAAGGTACAACTAACCTTGTAGGACCCTACACAAATTGGGTACCTAAAAATTGATCTATTTTTCAGGAGGAAAACAAGGACACTGAGTTGATTGAAGATCACATAGCACTGATGAGTAGAGATGAAAAAAGCCCCCGATGTATGGTATCTTGACAAAGGATGCTCAAGACATATGACAGATTCAAGAAGATACTCAAAGGACTATGTTGAACAAAGAGGCCCTCGGATCACTTTTTGGAGATAACTCCAAAGGGGTGAAGGATATGGAACTTTGGAAATAGACTCGATTTTATATCCATGGTGTTTCATATGTATCTGGATTGAAGCATAACTTGCTTTCAATAAGCCAATTATGTGATAAGGGTTTTAATGTTGAGTTCTCTAAGAACTTATGTTATGCGAAAGATAATACATCACCGAAAATATTACTGACTGGTACTAGAAAAGGAAATGTGTATCTTGCTGATTGGAGTTCAACTCCTAAAGATACATGTTTGGTTACTAAAAGTTCCATAGATACCAGTTGGTTATGGCATAAAAGAATGAATCACCTGAATTTCAAAACCCTGAATAAGCTTGCAAGATTAGCTCTTGTGAGAGGGTTGCCTAATGAAGTGTTCAGTAAGGAACATATTTGTGATGCGTGCCAAAAAAGAAAACAAATTAGAGCATCATTTAAAAGCAAAATAGATGTTTCTACTGAAAGAATACTTCAGTTGTTGCATATGGATCTTTTTGGTCCTATAACACCAGTAAGCACCAATGGCAGGAAATACACACTAGTAGTAGTTGATGACTACTCAAGATATACTTGGGTCATATTCTTACTCAGTAAGAAAGAGACTCAGATAAAGCTGCCAGAATTACTGAAAAGGCTCAGTATTGAGAAAAATCTGAGTGTGGTCAAAATCAGATCTGACAAGGGAACTGGATTTATAAATCATATCATATCTGATTATTGTGCAAAGAAATGGAATTTCTCATGAAACATCACCGCAAAGGACCCCTCAACAAAATGGTGTTCTTTGAAAAGAAGGAACATGACTCTTAAAGAAGTTTGCAAGGACAATGATAAATTTGAAGTCGATATTCCTAAAAGATTTTGGGGAAATTTGAAAATTTGCCAACACCGCATGCTATTCTCGTAAACGATCCATGCTTGACTAAAAAAGTCAAGGCAAAACACCTTATGAGCTTTGGAATGAAAGGAAGCCTCTTGTTTCTTTTCTTTTTCGTGTGTTTGGTTGCAAGTGTTTCATACACAATAATGGTAAAGATCAGTTGAAAACATTTGATAGCAAAGTTGATGAAGGAATATTCTTAGGGTATTCTGAAATCAGTAAAGCTTTCAGAGTTTATTATTGTAGGACTCTTATTGTGGAGGAAACACCTCATGTTGTTTTTGATGAATCTACTTGTGTTCGTAAGAAACAGAAATGATCTGAAGAACCCATCAAGAGGATCACCAGATTAAGCCCGAAAAAGAATGACAAATCATCCATCGAACTCGAAAAGAAGAACTCACTCACATTCTATGATTGGAGTGATTCAGACTCAGATAAAGAAGTTCAGGATGGAACTCAGGATGGTGAGACTCAGGAAAGCCAACACACCAAAGGTGACCAATCTGAACAGACACCGCCTCAAACTCGTATATGATGCCAATGAAGATGTGGTCACAAATTGAAAGCAAATTCTCAATCTATCAACCAAAGGGGAACAAATGTCTCGACAATGTTCAATGGAATTTCCGAGGAAGATGATTATCTTTCTCATTTTCTCATGTTCTTGAGTTTACTGAATTAACTGAACCTAACATTTCAAATGTTGAGGATACTGTTGAAGGGGGAACATCTAGAAGAAGATGGTTAGATAGTCATCCTACAAGTCAGATTGTGGGTGATCTAACTGAAGGTGTCAAAACAAGAAGATTCCATGGTGAGAGTGCACTATTCTCACCGCTTCCTATCGAGAAAGAGCTCATCGAGATTGGTGAAGCTCTACAAGATTCTCATTGATTATTGCTATGCAAGATGAAATTTGAATCAATTCTCAAGAAATGAAGTATGGGAGCTAGTGGATAGACCTGAAAGGCACAATGTCATTGGAACCAAGTGGGTATTTAAGAATAAAAGAGATGAAAACAACAACATTGTAAGAAACAAGGCAAGGCTAGTTGCACAAGGTTATTCCCAAGAAGAAGGCTTGGATTATGATGAAACCTTTGCACCAGTTGCAAGACTAGAAGCCATCAGATTGTTTCTTGCATATGCTGCCCACATGAAGTTCACAGTCTATCAAATGGATGTGAAAAGTGCATTTCTGAATGGTGTGCTTAAAGAAGAGGTTTATGTAGAACAACCTCCTGGTTTCAAACAGAATGACCAAGTTTACAGGCTCAAAAAGCCTTGTATGGTCTTAAGCAAGCACCCGAGCATGGTATGATACTCTTTCTCGCCATCTTCTTGACCATGGTTTTGTCAAATGAATCGCTGATAGAACTCGCTCGGGATAGAAGATGGGGAAGATATCTTACTGGTTCAGATATATGTTGATGACATCATTTTTGGATCTCCAAACCATCAGTTGTGTGAAAAGTTTTCAACACTGATGAAAGGCAAGTTTGAGATGTCAATGATGGGAGAGATGAATTTCTTTCTAGGTCTTCAAGTGAAACAATCAAAGGAAGGAATCTTCATCAACCAGGCAAAGTACACCAGGGATCCGATTGCCAAATATAGTGTATGACTGCAATGCGCTTTAGAATTCCTATGAATACTAACTACAAGATGGATCCCGATTACAAGGCAAATCAAATGAGTCATACCGATTATAGAGGAATCATTGGATCATTGCTCTATCTCACGCAAGTAGGCCGGATATAACATTTGTTTGTTGATATGTGCAAGATACCAAGCTAATCCTAAGGCTAGTCACATCGAGGCTGCCAAAAAGATACTGAAGTATCTTAAGGGCACAGTGAATAGAGGATTGTGGTATCCAGTTGATGATAACCTTGAATTAATCGTTACTCGAGATGTCGACATGGAGGTCACAGAATTGACAGAAGTCCACTACAGAACTTGTCAATTTCTTGGAAGCAAGTCGATATCTTGGTTTTCAAAGAAATGCACCTCAAAAGAGCAACCAAGATTACTAAAGTCTGAATACATGGTCATAGAAGTCACAGTGCTCGCATTCTTTTCGCTCGCACAACAATTAAGGGATTATAAAGTTGTAGCCAATGAAGTACCAATATTTTGTGACAATAATAGTGCCATTGCTATTTCACAAAATCCGTTATTGCACACCGATGCAAGCATGTGGATATCGACATCACTTCATCGAGATCATGTCGAGAAAAAGGACATCGGGATGGAGAAAATTCATACTGATAAGCAGAGAGCTAATATCTTGACTAAACCTTTCGTCAATCAAGATTTTAGAACTATCGATTGAATTAGGGATGTTGGATCCAGTGTATAGAGTAAAAATCAAAAATTGAAGATTTTCGGATGCATGAAGTTTTCTCGAATTCTACCGAGAAACTTAGGATAAAATTGAAATACCGAATCGAGTCTCGGTGAAACTCAGATTTCATCAAGGTCAAGATCGAGAGCATATTGAACCCATTCAAGACTCAAAGATCATAACGACATTTTTATCAAGATCAATACTCAGTAAGATTGATAAGAGGAAAATTAGTCTGAAGAAGTAATGACTCATGCAACTCATTTATTGCTTAAGTGAAACTCAGTAATCATTCGCAATAAATACAAAACACCTGAGGAATGTTTTTGGGCGGGATCTTTGAAATTCCTAAAAGGTCAACAGTCATTAAATGCTCTGTTACATTTAATCACCAATGAAGTTAAAATGGCGGCTTACTTTTCAGGGATCGACCTTTCGCATACCCGATTAATCGTGGATTAATCTTAACTGTTGCTTTTCACCAAACCGGTACGACTTCCCACGATCTCAAGCTATTTAATCCTTTGAAAGCCATTCAAGCCAAATTTTATTGAAACCCTTCATTCCCAAAAACCCTCTGCAAATAAATCCCTTTTACCCAGAAAAACTTCATCGCTCAAAACCCTAAATCTTCAAATCTCAAATGGCTCCTACCAAGTTCGAAAAATTAGCCGAGATAAATAAGCCATGGTATGAGTACGTGGTTTCCTTGGAAAGTACCACCAATGCCAAGCACGAAGAAGAGGCGCTCCATTTAATCCGATTGGCGAAACTGACGAACCTCGTCGCAAATCGACCAGAGGCAGAGTATACTCCTGAGGTAATAGAGTTTGTCGCTAATTTGGAAATAAATGAGGATGATTGTATAGAGTCAGAGATTTATGTTTCTCATCTTGAACAATCGATGAAGTATGTGGATTTTGTTCGAGAGCTCTACATTATCCCTAAGAACTTAAACGACGTATTTGAGTTGTGAAATAGGGGAGAGGACCCCTCATTGTATATGTTGGGACGGGAGCAAGAGTATCTTGATGGGATTGTTGAGAATCATGTTAAGTTTGAGGCAACTCTGCATAAGCGGCATCTGAAGCCGAAGTACAGAGTGTTGATGGATATTGTTGGAAAGTGCATCATGAGTCGATCTGGAAGCATCGAGCAGATCAGCACTCCCAAACTCCGACTAATGGCGGCAATTGAGGACTCACCCACCAAGGAGTTCAACTGGTTGAAGTATCTAATGAAGGTGGTGAGTGAGCAAGCCAAGGTCATAAAAAGGGAGGAGGATGGGGCAATATCTATCAAAGGCAGAATCCTCCACACCACCAAAATAACCTTTATTTTGGAGATGTGCCGAGAGGAGGAGGATATCTTCATCAAATCTACTTCATTCCCTAAGTCCAAATTAATGTTCAAGCCCATTGCTGCAAAGAAGACAATCAAGGGAAAGAAAGAGAAGAAAGTGGAATCACCAATTGCGGCTGCTGCTGAAGAAAGCCAACAAACCAGGGGGAAGGTTCTGTTGGATGCCAAGAAGGAGCATGGTGAGAAATTGAAGAAGCAGAAAACCCTCCTTGCTCCTAAGCGCAAAAGGATGGTGGTTCTCACTGATGATGATGAGGAAAGTGAGACTGAGGAGATTCAAACTGAGAGCTAAATCGCTTTCAAATCGCCTACTTGTATTGCTCAAAGCTATCTCAAAGGCACAGGATCAAACTGAGGAGCAAGTCTTCTCTAAGGTTCTTGAGACATCACTAAGTTCTGATAAGTTTTCTCAGGAAATATTCCAAGGACCTCAGACCTCAGAAAAAGTACAGATTCCCTCTGAGGAAGTGCCGGCTCATACTGCAGAAGATGCTCAGATTCCCATCGAGGAAGTGCACCGCCGTTCTCGAGAGCAAATCGAATTTCCCCGAGGAGGAGCTAGCCTGCACCTTTAATCAAGTCGATTCAAACCGAGGAGTCACCGCCCAAACCTCGAGTTTGGTCGAGCCTCGTGAGCCGATGAATTTTGATGAGCTCTCGAATGAGCTGTTAGACGATCTTTCAAAGCAGAGTTTCCAACCCGAACCCGAGAGCCCGATGCTCAAGAAAGGTGAAGCCAAGAAACCGAATGGCGGGCAAGGGGGAATCTGTTCATTCTGACCGCTACCCCGAAATGAGCTCATTCCCCGACCTCCAAGACATCTTCTTCAGATTGAGGTCAACGGTCTACATCCTCAACCAGACTCTTCCGGAGATGCTCAATATTGCTTCATTAAGAGGGGAAGACTGGTGGAACGAGGAGACAACTTTTCTCACTGAATTCTCAGGATTCAGGAAAACCAAGCTTAGGATGAAAATTTCTGATTTTGATGAGCTGGTGAAGAGGAAGGTTGCTGAGAGGAAAGCTACTGAAGTTGGTGCCCCGAGCTCCATTGAAAAATCTCAGGATGGGGACCAACAAGGGGATGATGAGAGTCAATCCCCGAAGAAGAAAGACTCAACTGATGTTGATCAGGCTGTTATCGAACATCCTCAGACTGAAGTTAGTCTTCAGGTAACTTTTGGCACTATTAATAATTATGCCAGGATTATTGAAGTTCCTACCTTTAAATATGTAATGTCTGATATGCAGACTGAGGCTCAGGTGGACACCCAAGTTCAGGGTGAATCCTGCACTCAGATCGAAGTCTCAAGTCCCGCTCAAATCGAGACTTCAGAGACTCAGATGAATAACAACCTGGGAGTCACAACCGATCAAATATACTCCTGAGATTGATCTCACCCCACTGATGGTGAAGCTAGAGAAGGTTGAGCCGATCCTGAACAAAGTTGCTCAGATTGAAGAAGCATTGGCCAACCAAACTCAGAAGATTGAGAACTTGAGTTCTTCTTCGTAAATCGTGCCGCCGAGCTCTATGACGTAGAAGTTGACCTCCGCGGAAGCAAAGCTAGAAGACAAGATGGAGGGGGTCAAGGCCGAAGCTTAATCAGAGTCAAGCAAAAGCATCGAGCGCACCAAAATTCTTGAAGCAAAGTTGGTTGAGAGGAATGATATGCTAGTGAAGAACGTTGTTGAGGAAATGAGCTCAATGCTCATGGCCAAGATGACAGATATGTTCAAGGAAGCTCTCTCAAGCCAATTTGCTCATCTGTCTTCAAGAATTCTCTGTGGCGAAAGAACCACCTCGAAAGGCTCGAGGAAGAGCAAGATCGATGGGAGGAGGTGCGGAGGTCGGTAAGAACAATACCATATGGACACAAAGACTTCTCCAAAGCTTCGCCAGAGTATGGTTCCAAGAAGGGGAAAGACACGAGCCGATCTCGGGAATTATTGGAACATACTCAAGGGCAAGGTTGTTAAAAATGCTTTGAAAAAGAAGATTATTGCGGGCCATGAAGGAGATAGAAGCCACCGAGAAGCTTAAGTTCAAAGAGGTGGAGAAGCCATCTACACTCGTGTTTCGAGGAAACAATGCGGAAGTTGTTGTAGAGAACCGAGTGGTAGAGGAAGGATTGGTACAAGTCTACCGGTGTTGAAATGCCCATCAAGAGAAAGGCTATGGCAATGGAAGAGCCTGGGGCAAAAGAGCAAAGGCTTCTAAGCCAGTTCAGAGGAAATTGATACTGGGTACTGAAGATTCTGAAGTCGAGCCAAAGAAGAAAGTCTTCAATACCGTAAGCGCCCAAAACACCCAGATTGAACAAGCGAAGAAAGTCACCGCTTCGCTTTCTAGTGTACCAAAGGATAAGAAAGAAGGTAGAAGAAGAGCGTAAAAAGAAGAAGGGTTCAAAAAGTTCGCAAGCAAGAGGAGAGGGAACACTAAAGCACAGAAATGGCCGCACGTTGACAAATGGATGACAGTCCATCTCAATGATGTGTGGGAAGAAATCAAGAGAACCTTCTGGTTCTACTATGATGTGCTCAGAGAATGGAGAGGGGAGAGCTCAGATCCAAATGAGGCTTTCATCGACTATCTCATGACCTTCTATCCAAAATATCTTCAAGGATGGATAAATCTTTGCGGATGAAGGAAAGGTGCATAACCCTCGTCCATATGTGTACCCTCCTCCCAGGCTGGAGAATGACTGTGTGAATGAGAAATCCATTGCTCAAGAAATATCTCAGTACGCCATTCAGTTGGGTCTGACAGGAAACAATCTGGATATCATTAAAGAGAGAGATGCACTGAAAAGAAGATATACAGAATGTTCAACCTTGAAGTCCCCGAGGTATGAGGTAGAAGAATAAGAGCCGAAATCAAGAGCCGAAATAAGAGCGTAAGAAGACGAAAGATGAAGACTCAGAAGATTCTTGTAATCATTTTTTTTTTTTGTCTTTTTGATTTTGTTCAGATAAGATTCATTGTAACTTGTAACAGTCTACCTATCATCAATGAAAACTTATCATTTATGCTCAAAAGATAATATCTCATTATCTTATTTACATGTCTTTTAATTTTAATATGCCTGAATGATTGTGTCTGAGATTAATTGATTGAGAAATTAAGTATTTGGTGATGAATCCTTTGAGAGATTCATTACTGAAGAAATTGTTGTGAGAATCTCTGTATGGAATTGTTGGGATATTAATTGTTAAGAGACTCATTATTTATGGGGGAAATTGTTGAAAATAAAACCAATCTTGTAATAGGATAAACTGAAACCTGAGTATAGGTTAAGTATGTTTATAACAAGATAGGTTTTGCATCATCAAAAAAAAGGGAAATTGTTGGGAGATGAATTTAATAAAGATATGATTTTGATTAGATCCCAAAACCCCCGAGTATGACATGTTCGAATAATCTTGATAGTTGAGTCGATTTCGGTTTTTAGAGTATTCGTGATGTTATCTCGCAAAATGTATAGTCGGCAGATATAGATCAGTTAGATCTCAAGATTCTCAAGAACTCGATGAAGTTTCAAGAAACCGGTTTCAAGATGAAAACTAAAGTTTCAAGTTTCAAGATGAAACGAAGAAATCAAGACTCAAGATGAAATCGAGATATCAAGACTCAAGATGAAATCGAGGAACTCAAGACTCAAAGATGAAGACTCGGAGATATCACCAAGACATCTCAGAAAAGACTCGTAAGACGCCAAGACTCGTAAGACCTCAAGACTCGTAAGACTCAAGACACATAAGATGTAAGATCAAGAATCAAGATCAAGAATATCAAGGCACAAAGAATTAATCAAGAGTCAAGAATGTACTAAATACTCAAGATAAACCCGAATGTTCCGAGGCAATCAACATATCTATCTCGACGGATGCAATATCGGTAAGATCGCGATTCCTTAGAAAAATAGATATTTGCCAAGACATTCAAATGCGCATAAAAGGAACTAAGACAAAGTGTTGTTAAGGTTATATCACCGAGATTGTAACCAAAAGAGCCAAGTGAATTATCTACCTTTAATCGAGACAAAAGTCAAAAAGAGGAAGACAAAGATCGCACCATACCGACAATCGACAACGACAAGTCACCAAAAATGTCGAGTACTAAGTTCCAGATCGCAAAAAGTGAAGACCAAATACATGAAAGGCTATTGCCTAAAATGTGTTAGGGAGTGTCAAACCCTAAATATAGTCAAGCTTTCACACACCATAAGAGGAAACTCTGAGCTATCTCTCCAACGGATAGTTTTTCAAGAGTGACCTTGGTGTATGCCTATAAATACTTGTGACCTTCTACATTGAAAGGTTACGGGAAATTTGTAAGCAACTCAAGAGCTCAAACTTATTATTGCAAGTTGAAGCACTCGAAAACCCAAGAATTTCCCAAGTGCTTTAAATCGAAGAGAGCTCATTCCACTAAGCCTAGCTTGATAAGATATATCCAAAGCTTAGTCGAGATATCCTAGCCTTTGCATTGTTCTTTATTGTAAAGGATATCTCATCCTAGTTGGAAACCAACCAAGAAACCCCAAACCCTTTGTAAGGTAGTTTGAGTGTGATTGTTGGTGAGATTTGAGTTGTAAAGAGTGAGTAAACTACAGAGGTAGTCAGAAAGCTCAAGGTCGGGTTGAGTAAGTAAACTACAGAGGTAGTCAGAAAGCTCAAGGAAGTGATTAGTGAATTTCTTTGAAGAGATCAGAGAGAGTGGACGTAGGAGCTTGAGTCTCTGAACCAATATAAATTGCTGTGTTCTTTGCTTTCTGTTTTGCTTTGCTTAACTGTTGCATATTTTCTGAAAGCATATTTTCACTGACATTTCAGTTGGAATCAATCCACTGAAGTTGCATATAATTGAATCACAGCCTAATCACTATTCCATTAAAGGAAGGTTTTCAGCAAAAGCTTAAAACGCGTATAAACTAAGGGCAAACCATTCCGCACATCTGAGTAGCTAGAACAGATAGTTACCAAACTGAACTTACTCTTCTGAGGGTTCAGTAAGTTAGTTATCTGATCCAAGCAACTCAGGATCTCTGAAAACTCAGGACTCAGTTGGGATTATCTGAGGTATCTGAAAGCAGCTCAGGATCACTGTCTCATATAGACTTTGACTCAGAGCGATTTGTGCTTCTCATGACCAAATCATCAGGACAACCTCACCCAAGCTGACCTCAGTAAGAAAAGTTTTTAAAAACACTGAACACGTGTATTCCCCCCCATACACGTGTAAGACTCGTTTGCACCGGGACCAACATTGAGAATGTCTGATTTATTGTCTAGGGTTCAATTAAGACCGTTTGTTTGACTAATCACTCGATATATGAGGGCCTATGGGTCACACAACAAGTAGTTCCCTTCTACGGATTATAGTTGGTTGATTAAATGTTAAATTGGATTTAATATTTAATTTATGGAGAAGTGATTAATAATAGATTAATTTGGAATTAATTATTATAAATATTTAATTAAATTGGATTTAATTAAATAAGAATTCCCAATAATTATATTTGGAATATAATTGTAGGATTTAATGTATATGGAAATAAATCGTAAAGATTTTCATATAAGACATTTAAATCCGTAAAGATTTATATTTAGGGAATTAAATTAAAAGGAATTAATTTAATTCAAGATTGGGGATTTCGTTTCCCTAATTGGGCTAGCTTGGGAAATAAGCTAAGCCTCCCTATATATACAAGCTCTTAGGAATTCACAAAGTGTATCACTTCATATATTCTCCATAAGATCTAGAGTTAGAATTTTCCTAGCAAATTCATCTCGGGATTCAACACTGGCAAATCTGTGCCAGTCCGTGATTAGGGATTACGTTGATACCGTAGTAGAGAAAACTGTATACGAATTATTGTAAGAATTCTATTTACGTTTACTCGTATATAATCATGCAATTAATTGTTCGTTGTTGGTGAACTATTTATTTCCACTGCTCATGTATTACGTGTTTACGTGCCTAAAAATTCAGTCAGTGGTATCAGAGCATCAGGCGTGTTAACATCAGGTGTGTTGTAGTAGAAAGGCCAAATTGGGGGAGTTTGTTGATGTTGCACGGATATTGTTCCATATGTTGAACACCATTTTGCACAACATCTTAAATTTGTCCTTTCTCATAACACTGACTCTGTTTTATTAGATGTGTTTTTCTATGTTTCCTACATTGCAGGTTGAAGACAATTTCAGATATTGTCAAGCGGTTGCATTGATGGAGTAAGAATAGAAAGATCATGGGTGGTTACACCAAGATCATGGAGATAGTGGAGGATATCTTCAAGGTTTTCCGCACCAAGTGGATAGGACAATGCAGTTGGTCTGAATGTCTATAAATAGACTGCATTGGTCGACATTCAAGTTTGAGTTAAAGTGAAATCCCATTTTCTCTACTCCAAACTTAAGAGAGTAACATCCAAGACACAACCGAGAGAACAACCGAGTGATTGTTTCTTGTAGGAGTGTGAGGGTCGTTGTTATTCTATTTGAACTGGTCGAGGGAATACAATATCTCCCATCAGTATTTGTTGGGAGATGAATTTAATAAAGATATGATTTTGATTAGATCCCAAAACCCCTGAGTATGACATATTCAGAATAATCTTGATAGTTGAGTCAGGATTCAGTTTTAGAGTATTCAGGATGTTATCTGCAAAATGTATAGTCGCCAGATATAGATCGTTAGATCTCAAGATTCTCAAGAACTCAAGAAGTTTCAAGAAACCGGTTTTCAAGATGAAAATCGGTTTCAAGTTTCAAGATGAAACGAAGAAATCAAGTCTCAAAGGAGAAATCGAGATATCAAGTCTCAAGATGAAATCGAGATATCAAGACTCAAAGGAGAAATCGAGAATCAAGACTCAAGATGAAATCGAGATATCAAGACTCAAGATGAAATTGAGGAATCAAGACTCAAAGATGAAGACTCAAAGATATCGGTACCAAGACATCCAGAAGACTCAAGACGCCAAGACTCGTGAAGATACCAAGGCTCGGGGAGACTCAAGACTCAAGACTCAAACACATAAGACAAGATCAAGAATCAAGATCAAGAATATCAAGGCACAAGAATTCATCAAGAGTCAAGAATGTACTAAATGCTCAAGATAAACTCAATGTTCCGAGACAATCAACATATCTATATCAAGGATGCAATATTGAGAAGATCACGATTCCTTAGAAAAATAGATATTTGCCAAGATATTCAAATGCGCATAAAAGGAACTAAGACAAAAGTGTTGTTAAGGTTATATCACTCGAGATTATAACCAAAAGAGCCGCTTGAAGTTGTCTACTTTTAACCGGAGACAAAAGTCAAAAAGAGAGAAAGACAAAGATCTTGTACCATACCGACAATCGACAAACGACAAAGTCATCAAAAAGATGTCAAGTACTAAGTTCCAGATCGCAAAAAGTGAAGACCGACTACATGAAAGGTTATTGCCTAAAACGTGTTAGGAGTGTCAAACCCTAAATATAGCCGTTTTCACACACCATAAGAGGAAACTCTGAGCTATCTCTCCAACGGATAGTTTTTCAAGAGTGACCTTGGTGTATGCCTTTATAAATACTTGTGACCTTCTACATTGAAAGATTACGGAAATTTGTAAGCAACTCAAGAGCTCAAACTTATTATTGCAAGTTGAAGCACTCTAAAAACCCAAGAATTTCCCAAGTGCTTTTAAATCGAAGAGAGCTCATTCCACTAAGCCTAGCTTGATAAGATATATCCAAAGCTTAGTCGAGATATCCTAGCCTTTGCATTGTTCTTTATTGTAAAGGATATCTCATCCTAGTTGAAACCAACCAAGAAACCCCAAACCCTTTGTAAGGTAGTTTGAGTGTGATTGTTGGTGAGATTGGAGTTGTAAAGAGTGAGTAAACTACATTGAGGTAGTCGTAAAGCTCTCAGAGGAGAAGTTAGTAAGCTACTTGTAGTAGTCTCTCTCAGCTTGTGTGAGTTGAGTAAGTAAACTACAGAGGTAGTCGAAAAGCTCAAGGTCGGGTTGAGTAAGTAAACCACAGAGGTAGTCGAAAACTTCAATTGAAGTTGAGTAAGTAAACCACATTAGAGGTAGTCGAAAAGCTCAAGGAAGTGATTAGTGAATTTCTCCGAAAATATCGGAGAGTGGACGAGGAGCTTGAGTCTCGAACCACTATAATCTGCCGTGTTTTTGCTTCTGTTTTGCTTTGCTTAATCGTTGCATATTTTTCCTTTAAGCATATTTTCACCGACATTTCAAATGGTTGGAATCAATCCAATCGGGTTGCATATAATTGAATCACGGCCAATCACTATTCCATTAAAGAAAGGTTTTCAAAGAAAAAGCTTAAAACGAAGTATAAACTAAGGGCCAACCATTCCGTCCGAAAGTAGCTTAGAATGATAGTTACCAAACTGAACTTACTCTTCCGAGGGTTCATAAAGTTAGTTATCCCGATCCAAGCAACTCGGGATCTCTAAAACTTCGCAGACTAAGTTGAGATTATCCGAGGTATCCTAAAAAGATCTCGGGATCACCGTCTCGGATAGACTTTGACTCGAAGCGATTTGTCTTCTCAGACCAAATCATCGGGACAACCTCGACCCAGTGACCTCGATGAAAAAAGTTTTAAAAACCTTGTATTCCCCCCATACACGTGTAAGACTCGTTTGCACCGGGACCAACAGTATTGTGTTTGTCTTATTAGATAAAGTTTTAGGTTGAATAAGATCACTAGTTACTTGGTTGAATAGATTGATTTTTGGTGTGTGGTTTTTCACTACACCTTTTAGGATCTTGTAAGAGATTCGTGTGTATCTCACTATTTGTTATAGTAATGTTTTTAACCATGGGGTTCGTATAGTCTGATTATAGACTATACACAATTTTGGAAATCCTTTGCACTGCATTTTTATACTTTCGCTGTCATATGTTGTTTTACATGTTTCACAATATTTTCGACAACACTCTAAAAATACACGCACACACACTTTCAAAAAGTTCTGCTGATTTTCTGATTTTTCAACAAGTATTTTTCTGAGCAGAATACGTAACAAATTGGGGAAGGTCTCTTGTAATCGGACTTTACTTGCAACCCACGGATCAATCCGACCAAAAATTTACTGCCACACCATCACCTAACTAAAAGAATATATTCTCTCTAAAGAAAGAACCAACATAACTCGACCACAACTCGACTAAATCTCTCCACCATAAGGACCACTTAACAGACTCCTCATTCCTGATCGACTCCCTCGACAAGGACCTATACCTAGACCTAAGAATGTTAACCCAGAATGACCTTTCACCCAACACCCATCTTCAAATTCTATTTGCTTAACAATGCTAGATTAAACATCTTCACATCCTTCTCCCCAAGACCCCCAACAGATTTACCCTTACAAATCGACCCCCACTTAACCCAAGCAATTTTACGACTCAAACTCCTCCCCCTCCTCAATAGCGGACCCAAAATTTTAAAACTGGGGGTACGATCAATATATATTTTTAAAATATTTGTACATAAATATACTTTACTAGTCTTTAAAACATTTTTACATAAAACATTTTTTATATATAAAATGTATTTAATCAAATTATATCTGCATAATTACAACTATAAGACGAGATTAAAGTGTCAATAACGCACTCAGGGGCTATAAAGAATGAGAGATAGTGGATCGTAGAGCCGATAGTACCGAGTTCAGCAGTGTGATTTTTTCCCTAGCGACATATTCTTCCTTTTCCATCCCGAAAATATACGACAGAAACGGTCCACCAGGGGTTTCAAAACCTCTTTCTTCCAAAAATTTGCACCGATTAGCAGCCCCAAATACGTAAACGACAATTTACCCGATTTACACCTAACAACTTCCACGAAAACAACCACTCTTGAAACACTAACGTTAATGCCATGTAAGGAACTCTTTATAAAGTTTTCTCTCAGTCCTAACGCTATCTCAAACAACCGAAGCACACCCTTCATTGTTTTAGCATTCTCATCGATGTTTTCCCCAACATAACAGTGTCATCATCAAATTGTACTAAATTGACTTGGACTTTATGTCTGCCAATCTCAAAATTTTTAACCCCCTCGAAAAAACTTGTATACTTGAGCCGCTTTGTTCATCAAGCAACTCAGGCCTTCCGCTGCAATTAAGAATAGAAACGGTGAAAGTGGGTCACCTTGTTTGAGTCCTTTTTACAATTGAAATTCCCCAGACGGGCTTCCATTAACCAAAACCGATATTGAAGCCGATGAAAGACATCTCCTAATTCACTTCCCCCATTTCCAATGCAAATTCATACCTCTCATCATGTCATTTAGAAAATTCCAACGCGCCCGAGTGGTACGCCTTATAAAAGTTAACTTTGAAGATAATGCCTTTTTGTTCCCTTTCCAAGAAATCATTTGGGTGAAGGAAGAGAGATGTGCATATTCGGTAGGATTGTTTGAGTGATTTGAGCATTTTCTATTAATTACTATAATCAAATTTAGTTACATTATTAATTCAAATATTTATGTGGATGGTTAATTATGAATTGAGTTCTATTATAAGTAGGGATGTAACCAAGAAGAGTCGAGTCTAATTTCAGAGTGTTTGAACTTAATTTTAACAATATCGAGTTGAGTTCGAGCATAAAAAATTATCGAATATTCATGAGCTTTTTCGAGTTTAATTGAGCCTATAAAAGTTTAAAAACTTATTAATAAA
Organism: Stenogyne calaminthoides; assembly: GCA_037126765.1. Classification (NCBI taxonomy): domain Eukaryota; kingdom Viridiplantae; phylum Streptophyta; class Magnoliopsida; order Lamiales; family Lamiaceae; genus Stenogyne; species Stenogyne calaminthoides. Next base: position 2,404,489 of record JBBCBC010000047.1, on the reverse strand, counting down.
ATTTTAAATTAAATTATTCTTCAATCAATTATTAAAATAGAGTTATGTATTTTTAAAAATGATATATATCTATTAAATTATATAATCTTATAATTTATACGAGCTTGCTCACGAGCTTACTAACGAGCTAGCATGTTCGCGAGCTAATGAACCGAATATAATTGAGTTTGAATTTGTTTTTTTTTATATTGACGAGTTATACTAAACAAGCCCAAACAAATATCTTGTCGAGGCTCAAGACAAAAACTTGTGTAGACCTGGTTCATACTATGAACCCAGATCAAACATGACCCAACAATACAAAGCGGGTCATATATAAATTGTTTAACTTTCTTTCGTGCATCTCCTCCTCCCTCTCCCCATTTCCTCCCTCAACATCACCGATCTCCTTACCACCACCGTTGTCGCCACCGATCTCTCCGCCCTCTCCTCCCTCACACGTCCGGAAGAGACTTAACTTAACTTCACGCAGATGACTCCCCGATCCCCGAACCCCGATTTTTGAGTTTGGGTTTGTGGGTGATGATAGTCTATTGTAAGTTGTAACCTCTTCTTCTCCACTGCCTCTTCGAGAAATTTCTATCGAACGACATTATTTCATTGTTGTTTAACTCTGTGTTTGGTTATGGAGATGGAGATAATGGAATTTGAGACAATTTTAACGAGATTTATTAGGGAGAATGTAGATTTCTGGATGTGGTACTTATGGTCATTGGTCAAGGTGAGCTAATCAATAATGGCGTCGCGCTCAATAAATAATAACAGTGAGAGCTTTTATGAATAACAGTGAGAGTTTTTCTAAATAAGAGTGAGAGTTTTTTTGAATAAAAGTGGGAGTTTTTCTGAATATGAGTGAGAGTTAGTGTGAGAATAACAGTGAGAGTTTTATGAATAACAACGATAGTTTTATAACATACCAATGATAGTCTTATAACCTAACAGTGAGAGTTTTTCTGAGGAAAAGTGAGTTTTTCTGAACAATGTTTTTTCTCATAGCAGTGATAGTTTTTTTCCTAACAGTGAGAGTTAATTTGAATAAGAATGAGACTTTTTCTGAATTACAGGGCAATTTTATAACATAACAATTATAACCTAACAGTGAGAATTTTTCTGATTATAAAGTGAGTTTCTTTTAGTAAAAGTGAGAGTTTTTCACAATCGCGTTATTGTCCCTTACACCTTCAATTTCATTGCTCTTCATTGCGTGGATTGGTGAGCGCACACCTTCATATTGATTGATCTCATTATCTAATTGGTGAACGTCACGGTTCCCGACGACGATTGAGCGCATTTACATGTTGGGGAATGATTCGCATGCATTTATTCGGGTGAATATTTAAATACAAATTTAATTCATTAATTATTACTAGCATGAATTAATCCTATATTAATTCAAATAATAATTGCAACAACATATCATGCATATAAAAAAAGCCACGTAAAACCTCGATGCGGAAACTACGGGTTTACGGAACGCATTCCTCCTGGATGGCAAAAAGGTTACTAACCAAAAGGACTTCCCAAGTATTCCTTTAGCCCTTGCTTCGACAATCCGTTGGAAGGATACTAATTAACAAAAAGGAAAAATAAACTTTGTTTACTGCATATGTGGATTTGCTAATATTTCCAGCACATGGAATTGTACTTGGGAATGAACTAATCATCCCCTATTTATAGGAGAGGAGGGGCACGAAATTTTGGTGGTTTTTCAATGTGGGAAAAGACTTTTCTTGGTCACCAAGAAATCTTGAATATATCCCATATATTCTTTTTCCCATAATTAAAATATTCCACAAAAATCCACCTCCTCTATTTTATGGTATAATTTTCGAAAATTTGAGCAAGATTCCAAGATTTAGATCTTCTTGAATTTATGAGATATTCTTGTATTTCAAGAAATACATATCTTCCATAATATCTTTTCAAGAAAATCAAGAAAATCTTTCTTGCCCACTAATTTCCAAAAATTTCGAAAATCTCTTAATGAATAACCAAGTGGGAGATTTCTTGAATTTAATGAGATAATCTTGTATTCCAAGAATACATATCTTCATTCCATAACAAAATTCAAAGAAAATCTTTCCTCCTCTTTTTATCCATAATTTTCAAAAATAATGGGAAATATAAGCAACAATATTTATTTTATTTTAATCACCTTTTCGCTTATTGGACTATTTGTTGGGCTACTCGCGGGCCTTTAGGAGAATTAAGATTGACCTTCTAATGGATCTTGAATATCTAATATTGAGCCACAATATAATTCAAGCCCATAAATATTAATTAATCCCACTACATAATTAATATTATCACTATCCATCTTAACCCATATTATACTAATATGGCTCCCGGTCATTATTTCCCGTGTTTAAGATTATCTAGCCCATTAATTAATTCAAGCCACCAAAATAGCTTTCCATTAATTAATATCTTTTGTCCTTGGTCGGTGAATCGGTTCAACATTATTATCCATACCGAAAACAAATTCCACTTGCAAGATTTAGTATGATAAAGCTTATGAACCTCCCAAGGGGGGCAAATCAAACAAGCGTTTTTGCACACGATTCTTCGTATTAAATCTTAGAATCACACGTGACCAATAATATTGCCCAAGATAAAGTGACGATTGAATCTCTCTCGATTCGCTACCCATGACAAGTCAAAGCAATAGTTACCGATCCCACGTGATCCTATTTAAGGGACGAAGGTTAAGAAACAACGAACCACCGAGGTCTAATTCTTCCTTGTTCAGATTCTCAAGAATTTATCCTCCTCAGAGGTCCTATTCAAATAAGATCACCATGCACTAGTGTAATCTCTTGGTCAAGACAAACCAATCTGAGCCTTACACCTCAACCTTTCGCGATGGTTGTTCATTTCCATCTAGGTCGAATGGGCGACTTATAGTTACAAGGACCGTAATTTAATCTTCAGATCGGGTATCACTAAATTAACTACAAAGGTAACACGCATTTAATTATTGAATGCCATGCAAAGAAATATATATAACATTCAATCATATTTAAAGCATTAGTGATAAACAATTTATTTCAAAGAATAAGTCCGAAATTCGGTTTATTATACAAAGTAAAAAGCATACTTTTCAAAGATAATCCCCAACAATCTCCCACTTATACTCAAAGTCCGCTTTTAAGTATACTACAACACGCCTCGAGTAGTCCGTGACATCTAATGTCACCTACACGAACCTAATAATTTCTCCCACTTATACTCAAAGCAGATTTAAACGGTCTTGACACCCATTCCACTCACATGTCTCTCGAATGTATTCAGAGGCGCACGCCAGGAATGGATCTCGCCAGTCGCCCTCGACGCTATCTTTGCCACATCTATATCTCCTCTCTTAACGATTTCTCGATAAGATGTCTTTCCTTTAATGTGTTTGTTTTGACTCGCGGACTCTCGTTCTCTCTTGAATTTGCAACCGCCTTTTAGCGTATATTGCTGTACAAATTCGTAACACCATCCAAGTCCACTAAGAAGATCTAGAGCCCAATCGGTTCTTTCACGCTTCACAAGCAGCCTACTTACCCGAGTCCCATGGTTGAGTCATGATGCATTTTTTGCTTCACACTCGGCCCATTTGATGGCTACACTTCCCAAATTGAAACACACTAATCGAGGCGTATAATTTCGAATCTAGATTTGATTGGAAACCGAAATGTAAATTGAGATTCCATCGATAAATCAACATTCTATCCCGAGTTCTTTTCGTAAACTTCGTAATGTTTTTAATCGTCCGCCCACCCGCTTTTCCTCGAAGTTACTCGATATTCATACCATGCCTACGCCAAAAGCATATATCCTGGTCTCGCATACAAAGAATGCATACATAAGGTTTCCGACAACCGGCTAACAAGGAATACCTTTCATGTCATCTATCTCCTTTCGCCTTAGGGAACATTTTCTTGATAGATGGATTCCAAGTCCAAAGGTACGAATCCTTTCTTGAATCTTGCATGTTTAATTGTTTCAAAAACAAAGTCTATGTATGAAACTTGCGATAACCCGACCATCCTTTTCTTGTGATCTTGATCCCAAGGATGTGTCCGGCTTTTCCCTAAGTCTTTCATATCAAACCGCTTTTGAAAACCATGCCCTTACGCCCCATCACAACTTCACATCGTTCCCATGATCACAATGTGATCTACGACAAAGATTAAGAATACCAATGCAGCCCGACACGCTTTTTATACACACAACTTTCAAACTCGCTTTTTGATCAAAACCCATAAGACTTTATAATATGATCAAAACTTTGGTTCCAAGTTCTGATGCCCGCTTGAGTCCGTAAATGGACCTCTTGAGCTTTTTACAAACCGGGTGTTCTTGCCCGCTTTAATGAAAACTAGGGGTTGTCAGATATGGATCTCTTTATCAAGACTTCCGTATGAATGCCGCCTTGATATCCATTTGCCGATTCAAAGTCGAAAATGCGAGCAATCGATAAGAGAATACGGATGGACTTAAGCATGGCTATGGGCTAAAAAAGTTTCCACATAATCGATCCCATTCTTTCCGAGTATAACCTTTCGCCATTAGTCTTGCTTTTAAAGGTTTCAACCTTCCCGTCCGGGCCCTTTTTCCTCTTATATACCCACTTGCATCCAATGGGTTTGACCCATTAAGTGGTTCGACTAGCTCCCCACACTCTATTATGAAACATAGAACCCATATCGCCTTTCATTGCTATTTGTCAAGAAATCGCATCCTTATCTTAGAGTGCCTCGTCATATGTCCACGGGTCCGATTCCTAATCAAGTCCGAGGACTCTCCTATTCCCATGAATCTCTTCGTCCAAAACAACCCTCCCACTATAACGAGGTTCCGCCAGAAAAACGACGCTTGGTATATCATCTAGTACAAATGAGACCGAGGTTTGCCCTCTAAGCTCATTTAAGGTAATCTCACTTCACCTTTTTTGTTCTATAGTTTTTTCCAAAATCTAAAGTGGGTGCGGATGTCCACCTTTTGATCTTCGAACTATAGAACATTCACCCTTTTGTTCCCTCGGGGTATCCTAAAAAACAAAATTTTTTAATTCGGACGATCGAGGATCCAATTTACCGGCTTTCCTTGTCCAACTCAGAGGCCACCCCAAAAGTTCTCATTGTGTCTCATACTAGACTTGCGTCCGTCCCACAATTCTTTGGGGTTCTCGGGAACCGAATAGCACCAAGTTCGTAATGTAAGTCGATGACCCCGTAACGACTTACGAAGATCCGTGATAACTCATCATTGATCTAACCATTTCCAAAAGAATTTCATTGTTTCCTCTCGCAAAACCCCGCTTTTGTTGAGGGGTTCCGGTGCAGGAGTCGATACAATCCCTTTATCGATAAGTAGTTCAAAAACTCATCACGAGGTATTCGCCCCACGATCGATCGTAGAGACTTGATACGCTTTTTCCATATGATTCTCTCGCTGAGCCTTAAATTTTTAGAATTTCTCAAAGGTCTCGATTCATGCCTCATAAGGAAAATGTAATTGAGTAATCATCAATAAAATTACTCATAACCTCCTCTTGCTTTGGTTGACATTGAACTACGACATCTATGTGAACGATCTCTAACACTTTTAGCCCCATTCCCCTTGGCTCCAAAATGCCATCTTGGTCATATTACCCTCCAAACATGATTCGCAGTGTTGATCCGATTCAATCTTGGAGACGCCCAAAGAACCATCCTTCACCAACCTTTGATCCTCTTTGGATTTATATGACCTAATCTTAGATGCCAAAGAAGTGTCTCGCTCACGCCCCGATGAACGCTTTTTTTCTCGAAAAAACATTTCAATGAAGGTGTGTGCACGCTTAATTGTATAGAGATTTTCCATCAATGTCCCTTTATCGAGATACACTCATCATTTCAAAAATGATGTCATTCTTATTAGAAGAAACTTAGTGTCCTTTAATCGAATTTTAGAAACCGAAAGTGAATTCTTTTCTAAAAAACGGGAACACAAGGATAATCTCAAAAAATTTATCTTCAAAAAGATAGGTGCACTTCTCCCATTTTAATCCAATGTAGCATTGCAATGTCTCGCTACCGCGAGTATTGAAATAATCGTTATTACCGTAGAATTGCAATATCCGCCACTTTCACGTAGCATTGCAATGTCTTCTACTTTCGTAACGCTACCCAAAGGTGATGAGGATCTCACTCCCACTATGTTGCCGGATCATTTAGAATCCGCTAAGCCAACATGATTAGTGGATCTCAGATCAACCACCCACGAATGAGAAGATACACGCTAAACAAGTTTCAACAACTAGTGTGTGAGAATTACCTTTTCTTTCCGTCCCTTTTGGGGTTGGAACAGCAAAACCTCCATTGTCCTCTCTCACCGCAGCTTAAGCACTTCCTCTTTTGGATTTTCCTCGACCAACAAGCATTCCTCATCTTACCATTTCCCTTGGCAACAACTTGAGTTTTATTGCTTATGGCCTTTTGGTCCTCTTCTTTATCTTGCCTACCCTTGGCCTAGAAGATGAAGACGGACCATTTGCCGTCAAAGCTTGAGTTTGGTGCCTTATCATCATTTCGAGTCCAAAAGTTTGCAAACAAATTAGCTAGCGAAGGCAAAATGCTCAAAACCTTTCAAGCGAGAATGAAGTACAAATTCATCCGAGTATCCGATCATAATATTAAGTTTGTTCGGATGGGCCATCTATTTTGAGGACGAATCCCTTACGGGTTTTTCCTCCACCATTTTCAAATGATTTACATCTTAACAAAGGTGATCCGACGAGTCCCGCATGTTTTGACTCGTCGGTTGGCTATCCGATTTTTGTGTGTCAAAATCCACTTGTGCTTTTTGTGCTTAGGACTTATAATTTTCCAATCAATATAGTTTCCATACATATTGTATTGACTTTAAGTATAATAACAAAGGATTAAAAGGTAACGACATGTTGAATCGAAATAAACAACTATATGCAATAGCACAAGTATATCACAAGGTTCGATCACATTTCATCATATTTAAAATCTCAAAAAAAATGAACAATGCATCACCAACATCTCAAAAACAGTTTAAATAAGCCACGCAAATGGGTATTATTTAAACACATTCAAATTACAAACAAGGATCAATTAATTAATATCCAAATTAATAGTTGGCTTCTATTTATAAAATCGACAGGACTTCGGGAAGTATATGCATATCAATTTTATACCTAAGTAATAACCATGATTAAATACATGATTACTATTTCGCTTTGATCGAGCCTCGTGGGGGTCATCATCGCCGCCACTAGTAATAACCCACAATCATCCGCTTGAATTCATTCATGTGAAACCTATCTTTTTGACAAATCCCCGGGAATTTCTCCAAAAGAATTCACAAATAAATAAATCATGAGGTTGAAATTAATTTTTTATTATCCTAATAAAATTGTCAATTAATTATTTAAACATACTTAGTAATTTTGAAGTTGAGATTTTTCCATTTTGCAACCCTCATGCAAAACACATTTAAACAAATTAAATAAAGCATAAGATAAAAAGAAATAAATCATACTATGAAAATAAACATATTGGGCAATCCAATTGTCATGGTTTGATTTTTCTTTCGCTTGATCTTTGAAGAAACACGCCTCAATTTCTCCCACTGCTCGTCTCGAAAAATAAATGTTTAAATGATGACGCATCAAGATCCTGCCGCAACAGATGTGCTTAGGGCAAAGGCAGACCGCTTCAGGGTCGGTAGCCTCGGCAGGCGCATCTCCTCCTCTCCCCATTTCCTCCCTCAACATCACCGACATCTCCTTACCACACCACCTGCTCAGATTCGCGGCTGCCCGCCTGGCTGGGCCATCGGCTACGCCACGTTCTGGTTCTCGATTTCGCCCTTTAACTTTTTCATCATCTTTTCGTTCCCGATCCGGCCATAATTTATTTACAAAAATAAATAAACCTAGATCTAGACTAGTCTATTACATTGATCAAATCAAACAAATCCTAGTCTACTCGTGGATTTTCTCACGAGGCAAAAACAAATCCGAATCTAATCAATTAAAAACCACGCTTTATATGCATGCAAAATAAAAACATTAAAATCCATGACAATTGGATACCGCAAAAACATCTAACAATAGCTTATACTATCCAATTTCAAATTTAATGTCCGTGAATTAAATTACAATTTAAAAATTCGAGTCTTAAAAAAAGGGCTCGATACCGCCAAGGTTGGGAATGATTCGCATGATCTATTCGGGGTGAATATTTAAATACAAATTTAATTCATTAATTATTACTAGCATGAATTAATCCTATATTAATTCAAATAATAATTGCAACAACATATCATGCATATAAAAAGCCACGAAAACCACGCGACGAAACTACGGGTTTACGTGAACGCATTTCCTGGGATGGCAAAGGGCTTTGGTCGGACGGACTAACCAAAAGGACTTCCCAAGTATTCCCTTAGCCCTTGCTCGACAATCCGTAAGGATACTCGCGAACAATTAACAAAAGGAAAAAATAAACTTTGTTGCACCAATGATGGATTTTGCTAATATTTCCAAAGACATGGAATTGTACTTTGGGAATGAACTAATCATCCCCTATTTATAGGAGAGAGGGGGGCACAAAATTTTGGTGGTTTTTCAACGTGGGAAAAGACTTTTTTGGTCACCAAGAAATCTTGAATATATCCCATATATTCTTTTTTCCCATAATTAAAATATTCCACAAAAATCCACCTCCTCTATTTTATGGTATAATTTTCTAAAATTTGAGCAAGATTCCAAGATTTAGATCTTCTTGAATTTATGAGATATTCTTGTATTTCAAGAAATACATATCTTCCATAATATCTTTTCAAGAAAATCAAGAAAATCTTTTCTTGCCAATTATTTCAAAAAATTTCAAAATCTCTTAATGAATAACCAAGTGAGATTTCTTGAATTTAATGAGATAATCTTGTATTCCAAGAATACATATCTTCATTCCATAACAAAATTCAAAGAAAATCTTTTCTCCTTTTTTATCCATAATTTTCAAAAAATAATGGGGAAATATAAGCAACAATATTTATTTTATTTTAATCACCTTTTCGCTTATTGGACTATTTGTTGGGCTACCAGGGGGCCTTTTTAAGATTGGACCTTCTAATGGATCTTGAATATCTAATATTGAGCCACAATATAATTCAAGCCCATAAATATTAATTAATCCCACTACATAATTAATATCAAGACTATCCATCTTAACCCATATTACGGTTCAATATGGCTCCCTGGCCATTATTTCCGTGTTTAAGATTATCTAGCCCATTAATTAATTCAAGCCACCGAAATAGCTTTCCATTAATTAATATCTTTTGTCCTTGGTCGAGGAATCTAGCTCAACATTATTATCCATACCTAAACAAATTCCACTTGCAAGATTTAGTATGATAAAGCTTATGAACCTCCCAAGGGGCAAATCAAACAAAAGCATTTTGAGAATTTTTCTCATTAAATCTTAGCAATCACACGTGACCAATAATATTGCCCAAGATAAAAGACGATTGAATTCTTCATTCGCTACCCATGACAAGTCAAAGAATAGTTACCGATCCCACGTGATCCTATTTACACCTTTAAGAAACAACGAACCACCGAGGTCTAATTCTTCCTTGTTCGACCAAGAATTTATCCTCCTCAGAGGTCCTATTCAAATGGTGATCACCATGACTAAAGGTAATCTCGTCAAGACAAACCAATCTCGATTACACCTCAACCTTTTCGCGATGGTTGTTCATTTCATCTAGGTCGTGAATGGCGACTTATAAATTAAAGGGACGAATTTAATCTTTCCGTGGATCTAGTATCACTAAATTAACTACAAAGTAACACGCATTTAATTATTGAACAGCTTATGCAAAGAAATATATATAACATTCAATCATATTTAAAGCATTAGTGATAAACAATTTATTTCAAGAATAAGTCCGAAATTCGGGTTCGATTATACAAAGTAAAAAGCATACTTTTCAAAGATAATCCCCAACAAAGGCAAGACGAGAGAGATGAGATGATTGAGCGCTCGACGGCGCGAAAGAGATGATTGAGCGCGAGAGAGAGACCGACAGGGCCGTTCTTAACATGAATCGAACGAGGCGTTCGACTCAGACCCAGATATTTCGTTGTTTTTAAGGGGCCCAGATTGTATATACATATATATTTATTATATATATAAATATAATTTTATAAAATTAAAAACATGTCGCAGTCGCAGGTGGCATAGCCGTGTGCATGTACGTGTAATTTTATGAGGTTCAAGGTTCGAACTTCAAAGCCACTATAATTCGGTCGCATGGCATGTTCATATACGTGTGCATGTACGTGTAATTTTATTTTTTTTATCTTTATTGTTCAATATTAAATGATTTATTTAGTTTATAATTTTAAATTATTTCTCCAGTATCATGCCTCCTTATAAATATATTTTTGGATATCAAAATAAAATAAAATAAGAATTGAAGGTTTAACTCAAAGACAAGCTGATGATATTAATAAATATTTTAGTTATAATAAATAAGTAGTCATAGAGAGAAGTAATGAAGCCACAAATTTATTGATTGAAAAAATGAATGAAAATTGAAATTTATTGGTTGAATATACTTAGTTTTATAATTTTAAATTATTTCTCCATAAAATATTCATCATATTTATATAAGCATGAATTTTCATTATATTTATATAAGCATTAATTTTTTTTTAAATGTTGTGAAATATTTATTCTCATATGATTTTAAATAATTATTGTTTTTAAAATCATGTAATTGAAAAGGCTAAGGGGCCTAATTTTAAACTCAATTCGGTTTTACAATTGTCGATAGGCCTGGAGACCGACGCGTGAAAAGACTTAATCGACCGAAATGTGCAATGCAAATTCGGGCCAATCCATTTAAAATAGGTTAGATTGAATTAAGTTTCATAAACAGAACTTAATTTATAGGAATACATTACTCCAGTGCTCAAATAATTCACAAATGACTTGATTTATTTACATCCCTAAACCCACATGTGAGTTTCATATCAAAACGATAAATATATATACACGTTGGGGGCCTTCTCGTATGCTATACGAACAAATTCTTTAATTTAGTCCATTTGAATCCCTTATCATTGGTCAAACTTTATAATACAGTTCAATTAAATTGGATTTGATAACATAAATCTCACACAAAAGATTCTTATAATATCTGCATATGATGCGTAATTTATTCGCAATAATAATATGCTGCAACAAGTGTTGGTTCTAATTATTATCAACTAAAATTTTTCATACCATTCTCCAATTAATTTCCGCTATAAAATTCTTGAATGTCATGTTTCTGAACTACTAAATCCAATTTTTCTTTTTATTCGAACCCGTTTTGCAAATATAAAAGCAAGGAGGGAAAGTGTGTTCGAGCCCGCTTTTTTTTTTTTAAAAAAAAATTATTTTATAAAGAGACAAAATATGAAATACCCACTTATTTAATATGGAGTATTTCACATTTTCTTGTTGACGCTTCAAGTTTTTCTTTTTGAATTAAAAAATATATTCGAGTTTTTAGATTATTATTATCGTATTACATAACTTTGCGAAATTGTTAAATCATTATAAAAATGTGCGTACAATAATAAATAAATAAATATTTAAAAATTGTACTACTAGTTGGCGGAAGACCTGAACACTCCATATGATATTACTATCGTCCAGTCTCCCAAAATCTCAGTTAGTTGAGATTTACAGAGATTTATATATCATGCTTTTGGGTAAAATAACACTATAACAGGTCCCGGTTTAGATACGTTGTCAGGGGAAAAAAAAGGGCCTCATTATAGAAAAAAATTGTCATCGTATTCCTAAATCTGACCAGTGTTTTTTTTTTCACCCAAATCTGACCAATGTTCTGGTTAGATACAATGGGATTGATGATTATGTGGCAGCTATATACCTTTTTTTTCTATCCTTTTTTAATTCATAGAGAATTCCAATCATATTACCATTTGTAATCCTATGTTTTAAAAAAGTGAGTTGAGTGTTGATCCAACCTTTACTTGGTAAGCACATTGATTTAAAATTTTGGATTGCTTAATTTTTGAACCACCCAAAAAGCGAATCGGTCAACTTGTTGAGTTTGACATTACTTGAAAGAAAAAAAAAGAGGGATGTTTTTCAGATTTTTAATAGTTTTTGAAGAATTAATATTACAATTTCAGGGGCTATTTTGTAATTTTAAGAAATTATTTCAAAAAATTACTTTTAATGGCTATTATTTCAAAAAATATAAATAAGTACTCCCTCTATCCCATTCTTTGTAGATATAGAAGTAAGTTAAAAAATAGATATAATAATAATATTAAACACATAGAGTAAAAAAAGAGGATATAATAAAAATTAAAAAAGATAAAGTGAGTAAAGTGAGTTTGGTGGAGGGAAATAATAATATTAAATGGTGTAAAATGAGTTTGGTGGAGATAAATAATAGTAAATATTATTGAAAGTTGTTTTATTTCCCTTTTAAAATGAATCAAAACAAAACTAGTGACTATTTATTTACTTAAAAAAATGACAATTAAAATATGACCGATGGAGATAATATATATATATATATATAAATATATATAAATATTAAATCCGGTCTATTTTTTTATTATCCTTCATCGAGAAACGAGATTAAGAAAAAATAGAAGATAATAATATTAAATGGTGTAAAGTGGGTAAAAGTGTGTTTGATGGAGGAAATAATAGTATTAAATGGTGAAAAAGGGTTTGGTAGAGAGAAATAAGAAAGTATTAAATAAGATTGAAAGTTGTTTTATTTACTTTTTAGGTGAAATGACCAAAACAAAATTAGACGACTATTTAAGGAAAAGTGAATAATCAAAATTAGGACAGAGGGAGTATTATGTAATTATAACGTGATACCGCCAAACCCTTTGAATAACGGTGAAATCTAATTGAACTCGATTCAGCTGAAAGCATTAAAACTGTCTGAATCAATATTCACTTATGCTTTTAAAACATAGATTTGTACCAGGATAGTAAATCAAAGGGGACTTTCAAGTGAAATATTTCACCGTAAAATATTAGTTAAAATAGCAAGAAGCTTAAAATTCGTGGAGCTTGCGCGTCGAATCCAATTAAATGGTAATTTCTTAAAAATTCGCGCAAAGGAGAAATATGAAATTCGCTCTCAAACTGTGTTATTATAAAGACAAGTATTGTTACTACATGATGAAAAATGAAAGATATTTTTACTAATTTAATGGTTTAATCTAGTTGTTTGGACATTTACTTACGACAGTTAGTCACAAATAAAAAAGAGAAGCGGAACCAGATAAAAATCTGAGGAAGAAGCAGATGAAAATAGAAGGATTATCGTTTTTCTTCGCATTTCCAGAATACACCTTTCTTTTCCCAAAGAACACATTTTTGAAAGATATAAGAAGATAACTTTCAATACCTTAAAGACATATATGTGTACTGAAAAAATAAGTATGTAGTATTTGTCATTACAGTAACATATACATGTACTTACGGTAACACTTGTTTGCCTATATAGTTACACTTGTTTTGTTTTTCCTCGAATTTTATGAAAAATTTGTTTGACTCAATTCAACCCGCACAAAATCCATGATTTTTTTTTTATATTTTTATGTGTTTACCTCATGAATCTACATTTGCCATGTTTTAAGGATACTTCATTGTCATTTTAAAAAAAAGGATATTTCATTGCAATAACAAATACATGCACTCATAGTAACACATATTTTCCCTTATAGTAATACGGATCTCGAAGTTAATTTTATTGTTTTATTTTTACGCGAATTTTTATAAAATATCATTTTGACCCAATTCGATCCACACATGATCCGTGAATTTTTCGCTCTATGTTCATTTTGACTTGAGAATCATATTTCACGAATCCTGAATCCGTGAAATATTACATATAAAAGTTTGCCATAGTTACAAATATTTCATAAAAGTTTATCCATCATATTAACATCTTGCTAGAAGTTAGTTGAGAAAAATAGGGTCTAAGAAGACTAGCTCAAATTTCATAATATTTAACCGTAATTTAAATTCATTAGGCTAGCGAGTTAATACAATACATCTACTAACGTATTTCCAAGTCAAGATATATGTTTAGTAAGTTAGGTTGGCAATTTAGCATCAAATCCAATGACAAATAAATCAAATCTGAACATAATTAGGTTTTGCGTGAAGAATTAAAGCGATGACAAAAACGCAAGAGGCACAAAATGCAATTTGTATTTTGTCGTCTAATTACCTATGACTTGGTCGTAAATAAAATGTCCCCAAATAGTAGTGGTCCACCCCTCCACTTTAATAATTAATAATGATAACAATAAATAAATAATAACACCCACGGTACTTTTCTGTGCAAACCACAACCACAAACGATCCAATTGGCGCTAACCGGGTCAGCCCGGGCGGGGCCCACCACGAACGTGACCCGTTTTGCGCGTTGGGCTGGCATCACACATTCACAGAATCACATACATGATACAGCTAGACGCGTTCTATTATTATCAATTTATTTACCAAATTAGCCAATTAATTAATTTGTTGGTGATGGACGACTCCGTATGACTAATTTAATTGGCGAAAATTAAATGTGTATCTATCTACCATAATAATCGTATTAAATTGAAAAAACACAGAAATTAATAAACTAGTGATATACCCGACAGCTGCAAACGACTTATAAAGGCTACAGAACGTGGAAGCTCAAATAAACAATTACTACGATTTTTTCTCTCTTTCTCTGCGTCGTTTCTGTAAATCATTGTTGCAACTTGCAAGTCTGTGGAAAAAGCAGCAGCTAAGTGCAGTCAGCTTTCCGGCGATATACGCCGCCTGCAATGTGGAAGCTCCGGTCAGTTTTCAGCTTGCTGTCGTTTCTCCTGCTTTTCTCGTCGCCAGCTTTAGTTGCTGCTCAAAGATCTAGGGCTCCGCCTAGTAAATGGCAGACGCTTAACGGTAAACGATCTCTAATTTTTCTGATTTAGCCTCTTGATTTGCTGTTTTTTTTGTTATGGAAGTGTTTTTGTGCCATTTGTGAAGAGAAATGTGGGACTGAGCAAGTGTTGAGGGTTTGTGGTGATTGATTTGTTGAACTGCTGTTTTAATTGGGGAGACTGATTTGCGATTTTCGATGCAGCTCTCTTTATTTTTTTTTGGCGAGGGTTACCAGTATATGCAATGTATTGTGGTGGATTTGAAGTTAACCTTTGTAGTACTACTTTAATTTCGACCTTTCTTCTTATTACATCACTTAGAAATCAGATTTGGGGGATTTTATTCTGGGGAAGGAAAGTATTTAAAAAAAAAAGGTTTTAATCGTCCTAATGATTTCATTTTTCTGCTTACTTTTAAGTAAAATTGGGTGTGGTAGAATGCTATGTGAAGCAGAGTGCTGTTTAAAGGTTGAGACAATAATGTTTTCAATGCTTTCTCCTTTTTTTTTTTTCCTCTGCCTCTCTTTAAAGGAGAGAGAATTTCAACTGTGAATTTGAAGTTCCAATAATCTTAACTTTTAGTTGGTCTTGGATTTCTATACAGTTCACGATCCTCCGATCTTGAGTTAGTTCACAGTTTTTCGTGATTTCTGAATCTTGTAGTATATTAACTTATGTAATACCCGATAAAATAGTCGTCCATTAAATAATCATCCAGATTGTTCTTTTGCAGGAGACGAGCCTTTGGTCATAGCAAGAGGTGGATTTTCAGGATTATTTCCTGATTCCAGTCCGTTTGCATATACTCTGGCTGTACAAACTGGCTTATCGAATGTGCATTTGTGGTGTGATGTTCAACTTACGAAAGATGAAGCTGGAATTTGCTTTCCAGATACCAACCTACAAAATGCTTCAGACATTGATACCTTATACAAACACAGGCAAAACACCTATGTCGTCAATGGTGCCTCGATTAAAGGATGGTTTTCTGTGGATTTCACCCTTAAGGAGCTCGCACCTGTTAATTGTAAGTCAAAATGGTACTAAAAATGATTTGCTTATTTGAATCTCCCATCATCATTATAACTCCTTTTCCTGATATTTGAAACAGACAAAGTGCAATATGACTTAGCTCTCTAAAACGCAGTTACACACTTCCTTATAATTGGAATAGCTTTTAGTTGAGCCACCTGAACGGTTTATCAAATAAAACATCATTTCGATGCTTTTTCTATAAGAAGCTTAATACCTAAAACTTAACAAACATAATTTAAAGTACATATACCTTGTGTGGTTCAGACCAGCTGAAAAGCCTGATTTTATTGCAGAAAGAATGGATTCATTGTATTTGATATTTCAACTTGACTAATTGACAACATTGCACTTAATACTTTCCTGCTGCAGTCCAACTATGTGTGTGTGTTTATATATAAGAGGTATCGTCTTGTACCATAAAAGCGAGAAAAAAATAAATGTGCTGCATATTGTGGGGCACTTCGCTAACAAACAACTTAACTGTTAAATGTTATTGGCCTCAAGTATGATGGATTTTTCATCTATTAAAACAAACTGCTATATGTTGGCAATTGAAGGGCTTAAATTGGTGAATATTTTTGTTATTGTGCCTTGCTATTTTAATACAGCTTAGTTAAGTTATATATGCTGATGAATAAGTAGTTATCGCATCCGTGCTGACTCCGCTTTCTACTTTTAACAGTGAAACAAAGGATTTATTCTCGCCCCCCCAACTTTGACAGTTTACAAAATCAAATTCTTACTGTTGAATTGATGTTTAGCCAAGCACAAAAAGCTGGAGTGTGGCTAAGTTTTCCGGTAAATAAACCAACTCCAGTTGACTTTTTTTTAAAGAATAAGCAATTGCCAATTCTTGATCATCCTTAATTTCATTCATATCATCATGCAGCATGATGCATTCTTCAGCCAACATAATCTGAGCATGAGGAGCTTTGTTCTTTCTGTATCTAGGCGGGTGATTGTTAATTACGTTTCATCACCGGAAGTGGGCTTCTTGAGGAGTATTGCATCACGATTCAGAAGAAGCCCAACAAAGCTCGTGTTCCAGTTTCTGAAATATGAAGACGTGGAGCCCACAACCAATCAAACATATTTCTCACTTTTGAAAAATCTTACATTTATCCAAACCTTCGCCTCAGGAATTCTTGTTCCCAAAGATTACATATATAGAGTAGACAGCAGCCAATATATACTAAGCAACAGCTCACTGGTAGTTGATGCTCATACTGCGGGTTTACAAGTTTATGCATCAGGTTTTGCCAATGATGCATCCTTTCCATATGATTTCAGCTATGATCCTATTACGGAGTATCTTGCCTACATTGACAATGGAAACTTTTCTGTTGATGGTGTGCTCTCTGACTTCCCAATTACTCCATCAGAAGCCATAGGTAAACAATGATGTTTTGTCCTTCTGTCTTTAATATTGCTGAGGAGAATGTGAATTAAAATAGGTTTCAAAAACTCGTCTCATGCCATTCATCACCTTTTATTTTACTGTGTGTAGAGTAGAGCATATGCATTAATATAATTATTATTGGACAAACTCTTGTATGCACCAGGTGCACCACACAACTCAAGTCCACTTTTAAAGGTATTAGTTGTTTTCACCAAACAGTATTAGTTGTTTTCACTGAATAGTATTAGTTGTGCACCAGTTGCACGGTGCAGCTGGTGTACAGGAGACTTACTCTTATTACTGTTTAGTTTTTAATGCCGTGCTCTTGAAGTGCTCCGGTTGGTATAAATGTGAGTGATAATAACGGCACAAATGGGATCCATATGTCAATTTGATGCTTTCTGCTATTAACATTTGATTTATCTAGTGTTCATTGTTCTCTTTTCTGTTATTTGTATTATCTTTTGCTTGTATTATTCACCAATACAGTCTTACATCACTAATTTCCTCCGCCTTTCGGTGATGATGATTTCTCGTACTGTAAAATTAATTGGGAAATAGTTATTTCACTACTCAGATAGAATAACATAAAACATTCTATTTCCTTTTTAACATGATCATGTGGCACGTGGACTAAATATATTATCCCATATTGACTCTTTTAATCTGGTTCAATATTTCTTCTTGCAGATTGCTTTGCCCACTTGACCAGAAATGATACTGTGCAAAGTAAGCAGCATACTTGATCGATAGAATTCAATACTTCTGTTTTAGTTTCAGTTTGCGTTTTGTACACCTTTTGAGCCATCAATTCTGACATGACCGTGTTGATCAATTAAATGCAGCGAACGTTTTGGTTATCTCATCTGAGGGAGCAAGTGGAGACTATCCTGGTTGTACTGATAGGGCATATGACAAGGCTGTATCAGATGGTGCAGACATACTTGATTGCCCTGTTCAAATGTCAGGTGATGGAATACCTTTTTGTTTGGGATCCATCAATCTTAGGGATCGAACAAATGTTGCTCAATCAAATTTCAGCAACCTTGCAACCAATAATCCCGATCTTAACATAGTAAATGGAATTTTTGCCTATAGTCTCAATTGGAGCCAAATCCAGACCTTGAGACGTAAGTCAAACTTAAATATTTTCTTCATTGACTGTCAAATATTTTCTTGCATGCTCATAAATATTTTGAAGTATAGTTTAAAATTTGCAAATAACATATTATATTTGTTTCACTACAGCTGCTATTTCCAATCCATATTCAAATTTCTCATTGTTTCGGAATCCAAAAGCCAGAAATGTTGGGAACTTAATGCAGTTGTCTGAGTTCTTGGCATTTGCAAATAATACATCTTTCTGTCAGTGGAGTCTTAATCAGCATTGAGGTGAGTAATCTTGATGTGATTTGTACTCTTAACTTTTCCCACCACAACATATGCAATACAAAACCATATATACATATATATCTATGTCTATATCTATATATATGCTCATCTATGTATTGCTGATCTGTTTGATTGGTTTTTAATTGCCTTATGTTCCTACTGATGTTTTATTTCAGCTCACTGGCAGGGTGTGCAGGGGCTTTAGTTGCCCCAAACTTTTCATAAAATATTTAATAGTATTGCATTATATTATAATTTATTTTCCATTTTTCCGTTATAATTAGTTATTCATTCAATTCAACTTCCACATCCCCATGAACTTAGTTACATCATAATTTATAGTATTCTCAAGTTCTTTAATTTTCTATAAGAATTTCAAAGTGAGTTGGCTCTCTACTTGTATTTAATTGGCTCTTGTATTTTGGTCATGATTTTGTAGTCATACTCTTGTAATTTGGTGGTAATTTTCTTTAGTTGTCTTCATTCTCCAATTACACGAATAACTAAAAAAATAAGTTTTTTATTATGGTGAACTTTGTCTTGGTATTGAATAAAAATGGAATCCATCCATTTTAAAAATATAAAGGTCTACATTAATGAATTTGATCAATGGAAATACTTCACGACCTTCTTTTGTTCTATGTTATCGTATATGTTGATTTTTTCGCCTTTTTAGCCCCCAAATGTAAAAAACTCAGCTCCATCCCTGCTTCAACTTATTTTTTTGAATAATTTGAAATTGCAGAATGCTGCGCATCTAGCTGATAAACAAGGTTTAGGTGTAACCGATGCAGTTTTGGCTGCTCTGACAACAGCCGGTTATAACAATCGAACGACCAAGAAGACTATGATTATGTCAACTGATAGTGCAGTGCTGTTAAATGTTACAAGCAGCAGCACCTACGAGCGAGTATACCTCATTAGTGAGGATGTCAGCGATATTTTGAACTCAACCATTTTGGTTATAAAAAAGTTTGCTGATTCTGTGGCCGTCTCCAAACCCTCCGTTTTTCCTGTTCATGACGCCTTTGTAGTTGGTGACACGAAGGTTGTTCCGAAACTTCAGGCCTTCAATCTCACGGTATATGTGCATTCCTTCAGAAATGAGTTTGTATCTCAACCATGGGACTTCTTCTCCGATGCCAATGTGGAGATTAACACTTACGTATCATCTATGGGAATTAACGGTGTCATAACGGACTTCCCTGCAACAGCTGCCAGATACAAAAGTGAGTTCATTTCTGAATTTTTTTAAAAACATATTTACCCTTCTTGGCTATACTACCTACACCAGATGAAACAATCAAAATTGGGATTAGGGATGGGAAAAACCGAAATTTTGGCTACTTATCGCATCAAAAATATCAACAATACCGAAAAATTTTGGTACGACACAGTAAGCATACATAGAAATTCCATATCCGGCATGGAAAATTGGTGTTTTGGTAAAATTCTCAATAAAAATTCAAAATATATACCGATATGAATTTTTTTGTAAATATCGGTATGAAATGGTATTATACAAATGTCAAGAATTCAGTATACTGAGATTTCGCACAATATCGATGCATTTTCCAAGTACCAAAATTTCGGTATACTGAATTTTGGGTATACTGAAATTTTTGTACGATACTACATATACTGAAACTTCGATCACGGTATAAATCAGTATAGAATGAAAAAAATTCGTATACCCCTAATCGAGACCATATCAACTCTAATCGAGCCAGACTGTTCTAGC
The DNA here is from genome assembly GCA_037126765.1 of Stenogyne calaminthoides. Taxonomy (NCBI): domain Eukaryota; kingdom Viridiplantae; phylum Streptophyta; class Magnoliopsida; order Lamiales; family Lamiaceae; genus Stenogyne; species Stenogyne calaminthoides. Next base: position 2,383,936 of record JBBCBC010000047.1, on the reverse strand, counting down.
CAGATTCCTTACTCTCAAGTAAGGGGCTTTTTTATTGGCTTACAGGAAACCGATGTTTGGGGGTACAAAGACACACCGATATACATGTCTCCGGTATATCCAGGTGGACTTGTTGGAATTATGGCAAAACCAGATTTGCCGCCAGCAGAAGCCCCAGATCCTGTCCTAACGGGGGAGCAATGTGACCGAACCTCCTCTACCCCCCTGTGGTGCAGAGACCTCCGACTGTGACAACTGACAATGGCACGACAGCACCAGGGCCTACTCCACTTTAAACGGGCAGCCTACACTTGTGGCAAACCATCATTTTGAATGCCATTGCTATCCTTCTTGCAGCTTTTGTACTATGCTGATGTTAAATATGTTAATCAACCATTTTCTATTGTTTATATCCTCATGATTGATCTTGCTTGTTTATCTGGATTTGAGATTCTGAACAGTGGTAGATCAAGTTGTATGTTTTTGAGAACTTGTGTTGGTATTTTCATTCTTTTCAGAATATTTATGCGGAATTGATGTAATTTATTCTTTACTCCTTCTCCCCCTCTTTCCAAAATTTTAATAAAGTTGCATATTCGCATTGTGATTTTACTTGAATTCGTTATATTTTCTTCTCAGGAATTAGAATGGCATTTCAAAAATGAAAAATAATTATAATAATTATTTATTTATCTACTGTTTTATTTCAATGTTTGTGATATGTAGTATTAAATTTGAGAAGACACTTTCAGATAAAAGTTTATCTTACCATGGATAGTTTTAAGATAATACTTTCATTTTTGAAAGAGAAGTATTGTTGATTTGTGTTAGATTATCTTGCGCTTCATATCACTTCAACACTTATATGAGTTTTTATCATTATATTTATTTTAACAGTATTTATTATAAAATATTCAAAGCATGTTATTATATATATTTTTTATTTATTCATACCTAGACTAACTTTATAATCTAACCAAGTTTCAAAACAGAAACAATCAACAAATGAATTTCATCCACAACAGTGCACGACTAATGCAATAACCTTGAGCCCAATATGAAGGAATAATATATATATCTATATAGAGGAGAGAGACGGTTGGAGACAATGCCATCTATTCTCAAATAAGAATCGTCCCTGAAGTTGAGCTTGTTGTGCAATCAATATACACTGCTTTGTGATCAGATCCATAGAAGTCAATGGTATAAAACTTGGTTGTAGGGAAGGTATTCTACCAAGTCCCTGTGCCTTCCAAACAATAAAAGTCATGGGCAATTATGGTGGTGACTAAGGGTGGCTTGTGTTGACGCTTCCTATTCGAGAATATTCCACCGCAATCGAAAAAGAAAGACGCAATTAGCAAATATGCTTTATGTGTTTGAAATATCCCTCGAATAAAGTCTCAATTGGTTATCAGAAGATCATGGGGTTCTGGAGTTGAATATATATTAGGAATTGAGAAGATCCTTCTTTTATGATATCCGTCACTGAAAAACTCTAAAGTTAAGTGTTAAACCTTAGAAAATCTGAGGATGGGTGGCTCCCTAAGAAGTTCTTGGGAACGTGTGGAGTGAATAAAACACGTGAAAAATACTGCCTTGACATGTGTGGATAATCGCTTTATCTCGCTATACCGAATTGAGCAGTTGTTATTAGAGTCCCATTGATCTTTAACCTAAGGATCAATTTCAAAGACCCATAAGAATAGTTTAGAAGTGACCAAACATAACCATGCTTCACACACTAATACACATTTGAACTGGACAAATTGTTAAAATAAATTTCAGAGAGCGGTTATAACAGCTGTCCAAGAATAAATGTCTAGTTTTAAAAACCGTTGTCCAAAAGATTTTTGGACAAATTTTATTTTCACATTGCAAGAGGGGTTTTGATAAGTGGGTTAACCGCTCGCCTGGTTAAAAGCCTTCTAAACAAGTTAATAAATCATTTGCCTAACTTAATTTTTTTAATAATTTTTTTTATTATAAGTTAGATAGACAATAGTTATAAACCGCTGTTCAACATCTTTTTTTTAATTATTAATTTATATTTTAATAATCCTATAATAAAACCATAAATCAAAACTTATATATACATCCAATACCATAAACCATGAACCATAAACCAAAAATCCTATAATAAAACCATAAACCAAAACTTATACCACATAACGTCAAATACCAAAACATCAAATAAATAAACATACACATCATGAAATAAATAAAATATACATCATAAAACATACGTCCAATTAATACACCAAAAAACATGAAATATATATCATCACAAATATATAATTTCATTACATGCTACCAAAATTTCAAACAACGATCACTCAATATCGTATGAATATAAGAATCGATTGTAAAGGTAGCCTGGCCCAATCGCTTTTTCCATTTCTCCAATCTTTTTTTTGAGTAAGACTTGAGCTCACGCTCATAGACAAACCGCAAAACAAATCTAATCAATCAATATAGTATGAATTTTTATTCAATCAATAATAATTTAAATAAATCGATAAATTGACTTACATTGAGAGGAATGTTCGTTAGAGAAGTGCGGATTATATCTTCAATAAAGCAACACACAAAATGTCCACAATGTTCATTATCTCGCTGTTCTAACTCCTGTTGATTAACAATTATAATCACGATTACAATTGTGATTTCTTTTCTATTAATTTGATAATTTACTAAATTAAATTTACCTTAATTTTAATCAAGTTCACTTTATTTAACTTAGATCTTGAACCTTGATCAAGGCTAATTCCGATACATCGTCATCACACTATTATTATTATAATTAAAAAAAAAAAATAGATTAAATATGCATAATTTTAAAAGTAAAACAAATCATTATATAGAATATTAAAAATGACCTTACGCTTCCATATATGAAAACGAAAATCGTATGCGATTTGAATAAACTTCATCCTGAGTCATCCATAAAATACACACTTAATGTATTCATGTGTATGACGACCAACACCCAATGGTTCCTATATTATATTGAGAATATTAAAATTAATCGCAAATTTAGCATATATATGTGCAAATATTATAAACATGAATACAAATTTTAACGAAATGTTTATCACTCACCCCACATTTGTTGGCCAAAAAAATGAGATGTTCGCTCCCCGTTTGATTCAAAGATATGATTAACTAACCCATCCATGGTCTCAGATTTATCACCCAATATGCAAGACACTTGGGGGGAGACGAAGAATACATTCCACTTGCTCGGACATCTCTAGAGAGATATACCTCACCCAAATATCTTTAACCAACATATATAAGCTAATTAATATTTAAAAAGAAAAATTAAACTTTCGTAAAGTGAATATTGAGAATTAGTAAACACACATACCGAGGTAAAGGGCTATGGTGGTTGCACTCAACCACTCGTCATTCAAGACTTCACAAGACATGTTCCTCAATCGATTTAATTCTTGGAAAGTATTCTCGATGAAAGTGAGCAAGCATGGGAACCGTGGACGATCTCAAAGCATTAGACGATATCATCCTGCACCCTAGATCGTATATAATCATCGTGATCTAAGTCTCCACCATGGGATAACCAAGTCTCGAGCTTGAGGGGAGTCCCTCGTTTCCCCGACATCGCCTACATTACACCCCTCATTTCTCTTTAGCCTTTTTGTGGTGATTTCTTCCGAGGCATTTGTGGTGCTCTGCAGATTCTACAATTAATTTGCAATATTATTTAGAACCACAAATAAGATAATGAACTTTAATAACATATATTTTACCCTAATGGTGCTAGAGACTGTTGCTCGGCCATTCGATGAAGTGCCCGACCACGATCGACGCGTGACGGCTTTTATCGATGAGGGAGAAGCTAGGATTACGACGACGGGCGATTTGGACGATGTGGGTTGGAGGAGGAAACCGATTTATGTTTGCGGCGCCACATTTGGGGGAGAGGAGGAGGAAGAGGGAATTTGGGGAGAAATAATGAAATGAAGGGTTTCGGACGCCTGGCCCGATAATTAAAAATTATATCCGATTTGGACAAATGTTCAAAACCGCTATCCAAGTGTTAGATGTAGACCGCGGTTATTAACCACCAGGTAAGTGATTCGCAATGCGTTTAAAACCGCTTTCCGTTTTATTCTGGACAAGCTTTTAAAACCGCTGTCTTTTTTTTTTGATAAAACCGCTTCCAAACTATAACTTGGAGAGTCGCTTTGAAAAAAGAGTTGTCAAAGTTACCAGGCAGTTCTAAATGTGTAGTAGTGACAACGCTGTGAAGACGCTTTATGGTGGCATGTACATAAGTTTTGGCTACCTAGAAGGACCTCGCGAATAAATTGGAAGTTCTATGCAATGCTTTGGGCCATGAAAAATCAACAGACAAGTCTTGGGCACAAGCTTGGGGAGGGACTCATATAAGAGTGAGCACATAAGCGATACATAGGCTTAGGACGAGAAGCGGTTCGAAAGGTTGAATCGATGGATCAACTGAAGGGTTTGTAGGTGTCAAACAAAGTCTCAACTGGTTATCTGAGCATCATGGGGCTCTAGTGTGGTTGAAGGTATACATGTCGTTCAATTCCTAGTGCCTAAGAGAAGAGTTCGATTGGACTAAACATGAGCTGTGTTGCAATGCGGGAGTGGTCATCTACTTAGAAGGATATTAGGTAAGACGTGTGATGCAATGCAGGGGCCTTAGTAGATTGGAAGCAATTTGAAACACCTTAGGCCATGCAATGCAACACATAAGACTTAAGCAACATGCTATAGAAAGGGACTCACGTAAGATTGAACACATAAGCGTACAAGACTAGACATAGGCATCATTCGGGTGGTCAAATCGAAGAATCAACTGAAGATTCAGTGGTCCTCGGTTTGAAGGGGATGGTTGAGGATTTAGGTCAGATAAAGTTCTCTCTATAATAGGATAGGTGTTAAAAAGAATTGATTGTCAATCCTTTTTTTCTGATCTCCACCTCCAGAAAATTAAGAAATTAAGCAATTGGGATAAGAGAGTCAAAAGATGGGTGGTCGAATCAAATCAAAAAGACTTCAGAGGACCTTTCAGCTGTAGGGTTAGACTCAAGTAAGATTGAGCTCAATCGTAGTACATAAGACTAGGACATAGACGCAATTCAGGTGGGTGAATCGACTAATCAACTAAATGGTTCATAAGTCCTTTGTTCGACCGAAAGTCCCACTAATAATCGAAACATGATAGGGTTTTGGAGTTGAATACATGTTAAATGGATTGACTAATAATCCTTCTTTTCTGGTCTATATCTCTCGAAAACTTTGAAGTTAAGTGTCATTGTCTTGGATTAATCAAATGATAGATGACCCCCGAGAAATTCTCAAAGAGTGTGTGAGTGAGGACAAAGCAAACCAAAAAAGGGACTTCTTGATATGTGAGAATAGTTGTCTGTCTCATTGAGCTGCCAAAAAATTGATGGGAACATAATTCTTCAATCTCACAAATATGAACTTGGTAATTACGCTCCAAATCGCCAAAACCTACAAAAGTTTCTAAAGTCACACGATTGAAGCTATCCCTGATGTCCTTCCCACATCCAATGAAACTATGATTTTGGGGTCGCCTCAACGTCCTCCAGAATAAGGCATCCTTCCAAAAAACCTTTAATCCACGGGCACAAGAATAGGCAACACTTCATTGTCCACATCACCGCTGCACAATGATAACACTTCTCATGACACGAAACTTGTTTCTTTCTCAAATTTTTAGGAAAAAAAAGAATTATTAGGACATACAATTAATTTCATTAAGAACGTAAAAAGTTAGTGTCTCAATCGGTTTGATACCGCCGGCTTTATAGGTCCCATGTTTGGTCCTCTGGGAGCGGTAAAATTGCCTATTAATTTGCAACGCCAGTGAATGTTATATATGAGACGCTGGTGATTACGCTCAAGATGGTCCGTGACTCGGGTGATTCGGTGTTCGCGGCAAAGCGCCGGGCGCGGGTTCAACCACTATGAGCCAATTTTTTTCGAAGTCCCTTTGAGTGACGGGTTTTGTCGACGGAAGAAACTGTTTATAATACCGACGGTTGATGATGTCATAACCGCTGGGAATTTAGTGATGGTGTAGCAATGGTTTTAACAACGCTTTTCCCGACCGATTCGCTAATTTGGCCATCGATAAAACCATCTAAAATGTGGATAGTTTATAATCACACTATGTAGCGATGGTGGTTGAAAATTTGTCGCTAAAGTTAGCTTACACTTACATTCTACTACGCTTTTTGAACCGTTACTATAGCCGCCGCCAGTAAAAAATGACGGTTGAACCAAACTGGTCGTTAAAACCCCATTTTTTTTGTAGTGGTAGTAAAATATATAAAACAAACATATTTCGTGATCTATAAAGATCACACATTTTTCATCTAGTAACACACATAAAAAAACATCATTTAAAAATTATGCGTTGAATAAGAATTCAACCTGCAACCAAGCTACCAAATACGTTAACAATAGATCCGAACCATTAGACTACAACACAAATTTGATAAATATATCCTTCTATAAATATATATCATGTCGGCACCGATCAAATTTAGGAGCGACCCGCCCATGACCCTCAAATGTTTGTCCTTTTGCTTTAATTGTCTTGATATTGCACAAAGAATATTTCATTAGAGACTTACTCATTTTTTTTAGACAAAGTCTAGTATCAAATAAAAAAAATTCACTGCTGGGGGATTTGAACCCTGGTCACTTGGGCATGGGCATTAAACAACTCCTCTTACCACCATACTATAGCTGCACACTGTCATAAGTTTGGCGTCGATTTCAATATAATTGCTCGATATTTAATGAATGATATACTTTTGATAAATTCGTCAATTTTACCCCCCTTTGTGCATCACCTTTTCTCCTCTCTGTTGCCATTAAGTAAATATGTTCAATAAAATAGAGGTTTTCTTAATTAAATATATATGTTTTATAAAGAAAAAAAAATCGATTGTGCCGCCTATGGGGTATGAACCCGACTCTTAATTGTAAGAGGAAAATTTATTTTCCACTATACTACAACTCATAAAATATTTTGAGATTGAAACTTTTTAAATAATAAATTGGTTTTAACCATTTTAATAAGATATGTATATTCTAATTATTTGTAGTTTACATTTCACAATCGATTGATGAATAAAACACATGAGCTCAAAATATTAAAGACACATTTTTTATTAACAATTATGTTTATAAATTGTACATATAACACATTCAAAAATCGTACTTTTTTATTGTAATAATGTTATATTTTACATGCAATATTGTTCATTTTTTATTAGCTATCTATCATAACTTACCTTAATTTTTCATATGTTTATATTTTAATATTTTTTTTTTTTCTTTAGAATATCAAGTATGCTTTTACCTGCACATCATATGTTTTTGTAATATCTTTTTTTAGTTTCTTATTTGAAATTAAAGTAGGAGGCGTTAATAATTGTCAATTGTGAATTTTAATACCGCTTCAATTATCGATTTAATACGCCTAATTTTTTATTTTTTTTTATGTTTTGAATGCACAATACTCTTATATTTCAATATGTAATACTTTTATATATTTACATGTAATACTATTATATTTTATATGTAATATTGCTTAAACACTACAAAAACAATATAAAAAACATGTCAAAAAATATAAATTGCGGCTACAATGAATCGAACTTTTGTCGTATTGAGTGTAGAGATGGTTGTTCAACATAAGACTACAACAGCTGATGAAACATGATTCAACCCCAATCAATTTCAATGGTTAAAAATTGCAAAAAATTAAAAAAACAAAAAAAATCGCAAAATTAAAGGGAAAAAAAAAATCAAAACAAACAAGTGTGGAACCCACATCATTAGACCGAGTGGGGCAATCACTTCCAATAAGCTACATTGTCATGCTGTATCTAGTGCAGCTAATTTTATTTAAGGTGTTATTGTTGGCTTAAAAAAAAAATTTTTACGCATCAACATTCACACTAGATCTATTTTTTTTTAATATCACTATTATTTATCTAAATTATCACTATTACGCCGTATAAACTATTTCTATTATATACTTAAAATTATTAATAATTAAAAATAAATATTTTTAAATAATAATAATTTTTATGCATGATAATAATATTTTTACATAACAATAACAATAACAGAATTATATACCGGTCAATTAGGAGCGTTACTCTAACTACAACTGAGATGCATTTGATTTTATTCGACCCTATTTATCAGACGCGTACGGTGTATCATGTATATGTAATTTTTTTTCTAAAGTAAAAAAGCAATTCCTTCTCAATATTAGAATAATCAGGTGGACAGGAAGAGGGTTGGCGCATAATAGATAGACAGGTATGAAATTTCACATACTAAAAGTCAAACAATTGGGTGGCTACTGACTACGCACTAATTTAATAATGACTATATTCAGATAAGTATTTTGGCCGTCCAAAGACTATCAGATATTTTTTAAGAAGAACTCATTATCTTTGAAACGCGATTTATTTTTTACGTAAAAACGAATCAATAATACGATCATAGTTGCATGCTTCGCTTTGAAATAGTTGCATGTTTTCTTTTTGTATAATTGCACGCTTAAAAATGACATGAACAGACGACATACCTTACGAGACTCACTCTTAAATAATGTGTGATTTTTTGTGGATCGATGAACCGTATATTTTATAATAAATTTTAAATTATGTAATTTATTATATTTGATATATAAATTTGTTGAACAGACTTTTGTGAAAACTTTTCATCGCGAAATTTTTTTTTTTTTTTTATATATACACTTTAGTAATATAAGTCATACCCTTTTAAGAATATAAAACACCCTTTAGAATATAAGTCACACACTTTTAGTTATCACTTAAGACACTTTGCTATAATATGTTTCACATCCTTCACTTTTTATGAAAGAATACTTTTATAATAAAAAGTTATACACTTTACAAAGAAAAAGTCACACACTTTAGTAATATAAGTCACACTCTTTAACCAGTTTCACCGTAAAACTTGTTCACACTATACTTTGCCAAATCTTTTTACGTTGATTCGTGCAAAATTTTATAATTACATAATTTATTATATTAAAATAAACATTAGTATAAATAGATTGTATTATTTTAAAATATATTATAGTGTACGGTGAACCCATAGTTATATATGTAGCCTTTAATAATTTGGCAACTATTAATGCTACATCTTGACTGTTTGTGAATGTTATACTATACATGACAATACACAGCTGTGTTTTTTAAAATTCATACGACGGTGAACCGGTGACAACCATCCAATGAGATATAAAACCGCTATTAGACCGCCATCAAAATCGGAAAAACTATTAAAAATTCGGTCAAAACCGAACCGATCACGCTTAAACCGGTGGTTTTGACCCGCCACTTGAAAAAAAAATTTACTGAAAAAACGTTCTTTCTTCTTCGTTTCTTTTCGTTTCAGTTTCAGAAAAACCCTAACTCCCTATGCGGCTAAGCACAGCCGCAAGACAGCAAACCAGCCCAAAACGCCGCTGGTCTCCCGCGCCTGCCGTCGCTCGTCGCCGCTGGTCTCCTCCGCTCGCAGACGCCGGTCGCCCCGAGCTCGCCGCCGATCGCGGTGAGTTTTGTTCTTTTTTTTTTCTTTTTTCTTTTTGCACTTCTTAAATTTGTTATTTGTCTAGTTTATTCCAATTAAAATAAGACTAATATTCTTAATTAGTGTTTGAATTACACTTCTGTTACGCTTCCGGTGGGTGAAATTTGCAAAGAATCAAAGCAAGTAACTAATAGTAGTAATAAAGAAGTGTGGGAGCATACAAATAATTCACTAGTACTGCAACATGGGATTAATCTGCTATTTCTTCTCTGTGTTGGCAAAACTTGGTCAAAAAAAGGTTCTGTGTAAAGCTATGCATATTTTTTGAGACATTTGAACTCCAATTATTGACTAATTAAATACAAACAATTAGCTAGTAGCTTTTCACAAAGCATTGAGTTTAATGATGAAAGATTATTGATTATTAAAAGTTTGGTGTCCTATGTGAATTGATGATAATTGATCGAAGTAATACACTTCTGTTCTGAATTGCTTTAGTTGTGTGAGCTTGAGTATGAATTATTGATGAAAGATTATGAAACAGCATCCTTTTTTTTCTAATTTTTTATTCTTTGTAGTTTGTAGAAAAATGGATGCTTCACAATCAGCAGCTCATATTGTTCATTCTACTCAAGCGGCTTCCCAACGCATCTACGGGTTGGTTCTAATCCTTCAAGCAGTGAACTTCAGGAAATTCAGCTAATGTTCACCCAAGCTTGATCCAAATTGGAAGATATCTCTATTGTTGATCTTGATAAAAAAATATTGGTAAGTACCAAAATCTCCTATGTTCTTTTTTGTCTAAAAAGTATAGAGGTGGGGGTATTCACAGATGAAAGAACATTTAGCACAAATTATCGAAAATATTTCTAGTTGTGTTAGTGTTCCTCACGAGGTGATGCTTGAAATGAGAAAAGTCTTTAGATGAATGCGAATTGCTTAAAAGGAACAAAGTTAAACCGATACTTGTATGATAAGATGAGAAGAAGTTGAAATTTTAATGACAAATGATTTGAGTGCCCCTACCGCTAATAAAAAGAAAAAAAATGTTGAGACTTTTTGAAATCTAGTCCACTACCAAATCGATCTCAGCTTAGCATAAAAGCTTCATGGCAAAGTAAGGAAAAAAATTGAGACCCATTTGCTTTGGCAAATTGGTTTTATGATGCTTGCATACCTATTAATGCCGTGAAATTCCAAGTTTTTTAAAGCGACTATTGAGAAAAAATAGCAAGATTTGGTGTCAAGCTATACTCCACCTAATTATCATGCTTTTGAGAGTTCCTTTGTTGAAAAAAAAAGCTAAGACTCAAGTTTCCTTGACCATTGATGCTCTTCTAATTAAAACGGGTGAAAGTGGTACAATAATGGGTGATGGATGGAAAGATCGAGAGAAAAGGCCATTGATCAACTTTTTTGATTTATAAATATGGTGTCTCCTTTTATCAAGTCTTATTGATCCGGCAGAAGTCAAGTTCTAACTTTTGAAATTTGTTTTCAAATATAGTGAAACTTGTGGGAAAGGAGAATGTTGTCCATATGGTTACCGATAATGCGGCTAACTATAAGTGGTGCGGGAAAGAGGTTGAATGAAAAAATATCCAAAAATTTATTGGTCCCCTTTGTTCGCTTTCAACGCCTCAATTTGATCTTGGAAGACATTGACAAGATGAAACCTGCCTCATCATGTGTCTCTTTGGCACTCAAATCACTAGCCGTTCATTTATAACAACAAATGGTGTCTTGTTGGTTGAGAGCAAGACCGGATGGATGTTCGTCAGCCTACTTTGCTGGCTTTGGTACAAATTTCATTGCCTTGAAAAGTCTTTTATGATCATAAAAATTGGAGGCGTCTTGGTTTTATGTCCCGAGTACCGTGAAAATTGTAATAGTGGACAAAGGTAAAGAGAGCAGAGAGATTGTCTTGAATAGTAGGTTTTGGAGCAATTCCAATGTAGTTGTGAAGATCTTGAACCTCTTATGCGCTTCTACGCATTTGTGACACTTGATGAGAAGTTTCTTTAGGCTATGTTTATGAGGGGTTGGAGAGGGTAATTGGTAGCAACAAAAGAACTGCTCAAATGTGATGGTTAAGTATAAGCCATTTGTGGATAAAATTGAGGAGAGGTTTGACAATATGTTGAAGTTGAATCTTTCATGGAGTCGCTTATTGGTCAATCCCAGATTTCAATATGATCCGTGATCATCGATACCGGTCATGCTTTTTACCAGTTTGCTTATAATTCAAGATTATTATAAAGATGTGCCGAATGTGATTGATGCGACACAATATTTTAGGGTATGGGTTCATTTGCAAATTCATTGGCTAGACCATCATCAAAAACCATCGCTTCCCGTATGTTTTTTTTTTTTCCTTTTTCGCTTTTCTCTTTATGCTGTTTTTTTTCGCACGATATAATATATATGTTCGTGGAATTTATTTTAAATGAATGTGGAGGATATTTTCTGGCTGCCTACACCAAAGTTACGGATCTTGTCAGGAGAATCTTGAGTCAAACATCTTCTTTGCGTCAAGTTGTGAGCGTGAATTGGAGTGTATTTGAGCGCATTCATACTAAGAAGAGGAATGTGATTGAAGCATGAAAGGTTGAATGATCTTGTATGTGTTCATTACAATTTGCGCTTGCAAGATCGGTAAGTCTATATACTTTTGTGATTTTGTGTTTGTGAATAATTTTGTATATGTTCATTACAATTTGTGATTTTCATTGTAGTGGTAAAGATAAAATGGACATGTTTGATCCCGCTGATTACTTAATGCATCGAAGGTAGGTGGATTCTTGGATTGTTGATGATGACATAGAAGGTGAAGAAGGTGAACTTGTGGTAACACCTATTATGCAAGATAATAATGATGTTGGTACTTCACAAAACACAAATATTGGAGGTACTAGTTGATTGTTATTTCACTTTTCGTTTCTTGAATTTATAATGCAAATCAAATAAAATTGTATATCTTGTTCTCTTTATTTATAGTCTTCATTTTGGTGTATATGTTTTATATCTGTTGACAAATAATAAACGATTTAATCATCGATAAATTATTTACGTTGATTTGGACAACTTTGAAAAACTTAGGGTTGGATGGTTTTAATAACCTGATTGGATGATTTAAACTTGGAAGGCAATTTAAAGATAAAATTTGGACTTGTTGCTCACTTTTATTTATTTTTTTTTTTCTATTTTTCTTTTTTATAGATTAAAAAAAAAATTAACACAATATTTAAAAAAAAAAATTATAAACCTTTTGAATTATTAAGATCAGCCTAATATGTACACATTTTCATTCTCCAAATTACCTATAAGTAAATTTATCTATGAATTATATTTTCATACTTATAATTAAGTCGTAGGCAATAGTTAATATTTAAGAACAAAATTAGAAATTTTGTAGCCATGTTAAAAGATTCCTTAATGAATTCTTTAGTTCTTTGTAGTGTGTTTCCCACTAACTAGGCGATGTTTTATTTGTCATGATGCCTCAACGGAAAAATTTCATCAGGAAAATAAACTGTCAAAATTTAATGACGGTATTTAGTCGATAAATGTGGCAAAATGACGAAGTACACTCTCCTTTTAATTTGTCGATGGATATTCTGCCGAGAACTAATATACAAACTATATTTTTCTGCCATAATTTTTGTTGTCTTATTTGGAGGGAAATTTCCCGCTGAAAGTAGACAACTATTTACCAAGGCGAATGTTAGATCGACTTTTTATATTAATTTTTAGGATTTTGTTATGATTTTCGAGGCATTGTACGATGTAAAATTGTCCGTCGTCAATTTCATTTGTTCATTAAGTACTATTTTATAATATATAGAAAAGTGTAAAGTGGGTAAAGAAGATATTTTGTGCTTTGAGTAAATTATAAAATAATTTGATTACTTTAAATTAAAAACAGTTTTGTGCATTCTCAATTATTATAATAAAGATCCACCCCTGCTTTCAAACATACTGTTTAGCTCAAAGAGCATCATCAAGACTCATGGAGATGGACGGGATCGTCGAAAAGGACTCTTCAACACGAAAAGACACATACAATTCTTTAGTGGAAAACCGTGAACTTGCATCACTAATAATACAGATTTGGCCAAGACAAACCGTTAAAAGATACCTTAGACAAATATTTATAAGGGTTGTCTAAATAACAATCGTTTTAAACTAGACAATTTAAAAACCATTGTAAAGATCACATTTAGACAAATGATTTTCAAATCATTGCTCAAAGTCATCCCCGACAAATAAGTTTTCAACCATTGTCAATATATTTTTTAATAATTTTTTATAATATTGATAAATCACCGCCCAAGAACTAATTTTTTTTTTATTTTTAAAATCATGTTTATACAAAACCAATACCAAAAAAGCAAACCTTATACCACTATAATATCAAAACATACACATCATGAATTAAATACACCAAAAACATGAAATATCATCAAAAATATATAAGTTAATTACATGCTACCAAAAAGTTATGACACTATAAAATACAAGAATCGATTGTAAAAATACCCCGGCCCAATCTCTTTTTCATTTCTCCATTCTTTTTTGTTGGAGTAAGAATGCAAATGGACGCTCATAGACAAACTACAAACAACTAACAATCAATATAGTTAGATATATAGTATGATTTTTTATTCAATCAATAATAATTTAAATAAATCGATAAATTGACTTACATTGTAAGGAATGATCGTTCGAGAAGTGCGGATTATATCTTCAATGTAGCAACAAACAAAATGTCCATAAGTGGTTACCATCTTATCGCTTTAACTCTGTGAATCATCAATTATAATCACGATTACAATTATGATTATTTTATTAATTTGATAATTTACTAAATTAAATTTACCTTAATGTTTGTCCAAATTTCACTTTGTTGAAATTAGATCTTGAGCCTTGACTCGGAAGGCTTTCCCGATACATTGTCATCACACTATTATTACTATAATAAAAAAAATAAAATAGATTAAATATGCATAATTTTAAAAGTAAAACAAATCATTATATTAGAATATTAAAAATTAACTTACGCTTCCATATATGACATGAGATCAGGGCGATTTGCAACCACCCCATCCGCAAAATGGGTGGTCCATAAAATACACAATTAATGTACTCATGTTTATGGCACCAACACCCAATGATTCCTATATTATATTAAGAATATTAAAATTAATCGATGTTTATATGAATACAAATTTTAACGAAATGTTTATTGTATTTTTACTCCCCACATTTGTCACCAAAAACAAGATGGTCTCTCCCATGATAATTGAGCATAAGGCAACCATCCTCCATGGATCAGATCCTATCACCATGAAGAACACACTTGGGGAGACGGCGAATACATTCCACCGCCTCAGATCTCCGGAGAGATATACCTCAACCAAATATTTTTTAACCAACAAACGCTAATTAATATTTAAAAAAAAAAAATTAAACTATATAGAAAGTAAATATCGAGAATTAGTAAACACATACCGAGGTAAAATGTTACGGTGGTCAGACTTCAACCACCGGTCGGTAAAGACTTCAAGCACATGCTCTAGATCGATGAATTCATCAAAAGCACTCGATGAAAGTGAGCAAGCATGAGAATTGTGGATCGATTGAAAGTATGGATTTATACCATCATGTTCACCATAGTCCGTAGAGTGAAGTCATGATTGAAGTCTTCATGCAAGATAACCAAGTATCCGTCCACAGCAAGCACCAATAATTGGAGTCCTCGTTCTCCCCCTCTCTGTCGCTCACGACACCCCTTGATTTCTGCTTAGCCTTTTTGTGGTGTCGATAATTTCTACAATCAATTTTGCAACACATTTAGAATGACAAATAAGATAATGAACTTTTATAACATATATTTTACCTTCATGGGAGAGAGACCAAGTTGCTCGGCCATTCGAGGAAGTGTTGGGGAATTAATTGCCCGGATCTATTTCGGGTGAATATTTAAATACAAATTTAATTCTAACAATTATTACTAGCATGAATTAATTCTATATTAATTCAAATAATAATTCAACAACAAAACATGCATTCAAATTTGTCACATAAATCCTACGACGCGAAATTGCTGAGTTTACGTGAACTAACCTCTTGGAGTGACAACAATTGAGAAGATGGATAACCAATAAATAACCCAAGAAAATTACTCTAATAAATAAATCGAGTGGGAGATTTCTTGAATTTAATGAGATAAACTTATATTCCAAGAATACTTATTCTCATTCCATAACAAAATTCAAAGAAAATTTTCTCCCTCTTTTATTTATTTATTTTTGAAAATTTAAAGAAAAATTAGGCAACAATATTTTATTTTATTTCAAACACCTTTTCAGTTATTGACTTTTTATCTTTGGTCTACTTGAGGGTCCTTTAGAAGAATTAAGATTGGACCTTCCAATGGACTTGAATTATCAATATTGAGCCACAATATTATTCAAGCCCATAAATATTAATTAATCCCACTACATAATTAATATTGCACTATCCATCTCAACCCATATTATCAAGTAATATGACTCTTCGATTATTATTTTCCGTGTTTAAGATTATCCACCATTAATTAATTTTTAAGCCAATCAAATAGCTCCACATTAATTAATATATTTTCCTCGGAGTAAGGTCAACTCAACATTATTATTCATGCCTAAACTAATTCCACTCTGCAAAGATTTGGTATGATAAAACTTCAAGCCCACCAAGGGACAAATCAAACAAGACGATTTTTTTAAATAATTATTCTCCGTATTAAATCTTAGCAATCGCCATATGTAACTAATGATATTGCCCAAGATACAAGGTATTGAATCACATTGATTCTCTACTCATCATAAGTCAAAGCAATAGTTATTAATTATATACGATCCTATTTAAGGGGCTCAGGGATTGAGAAATAATCTAACCCCGAGGTCTAATTTTCTATATTCAAAGGTCAAGAATTTATCCTCCTATAGGTCCTATTCAAATAAGATCATAATGCACTAGTGCAATCTCGATCAAGACAAGTCAATCTAAGCCTTTGACTTCAACCTTCACGATGGATTGTTCATTTCATCTCGATGTGAATTCAGACTTTTGATTACAAAGGACCTCGTTAATTTAATCTTCTCGTGATCCGTATCACTAAATTAACTACAATGTAACACGATTATTTATTGAACAAATATGTATTAAATATATATAACATTCAATCATATTTAAAAGAACAGTGATAAATAATTTATTTTAGCAAATAAGACAGAATTAATTTGGTTATACAAAGTAAAAGCATACTTTCCAAAAGATAACACCAATGTTAGTGCCCCACCGTTCGATTGTGACGCCATCATCTATTAGTTTTGGCAATCGCTAATCTCTTCTTATCCCATTATGGGTACATCGAACGTGACCCTCACTTAAACCAGAAAGGATGGGACGACCATGAATCATTCCATTTGAGCTATTAAAAGTAACAATTTTGTGGATACCAACCTAGTAGGATCCTCCAAATAAAGGCAAAAAAAAAGGTCGATGGTCGTCACAATTTATTTAGTTAGAAAATTTTAATATACTAAATTTTTTAATTAAAATAAATGCGAGACACATCCGAGCACCGAGAGGTTTTTGTGGATCAACGAAGTCGCCCCTTAGCATCAATGAAAAACATAGCATCAAATACACTATTTTCACAACTTGCTCCACTCGACGAAATAATTCCCCGTGAATCGATCTTCTCTGACCTTCAAAAGTTCCACCTTATATAGCCAACATGACAACCCGATCCGAAGTCTACCCACCATATCCATGGCCATAAGACCAGGCAAGCATCGCTAATGATGTCTTCACACGCCATATCCAAAGATTTCAAAGCGGATGCTCCCGACGACCTATAAATTTCGCGGCAAGCAGATCATCAAGACTGATAACGGAGGTCGCTTCAAAGGCCATGGTCCGAGATATGCTATCTCCTAATCACAAAAAGATTATTATTTAATTTTTGTTTAGAAATAATAGTTTGTAATTTAAAGATAAATTAATGGATAGATTACCGCTTTTTCAATGATAATGATGTGTATCGAATCAAAATATTCTCTTCTCGTAGTCTTTTTTCGTAGCCTCAAATAACTCGAAACGTAAAAATAATAACATTATCTCCAACTTTATTTTTTTTCTTCTTTCTACGATAAAGATGAACTTGTCCCTTTTTATTAGATATATTAAAAGGAATATAAAAAAAAATTAAAAGTTAGATTTTGATCTCACCAAATCTTCCCTTTATGCATATAACCTTTCAAGATCCACGATATCGCTACCTCCATCGCCTTGTCTTGTTCACAATTTTTTCTTTTGATTCTACAAAGGTAATAGAAATACGATAAACACCTAAAAAATCATCTCGGCATTAAATAGAGAAAAATGACATTGATCAATTTTACTCCGAATTCATCACCATATAGTTCTACGTGATAAATCTCTTCCCAGTATGGGGCCACCATAGGTCTATCCTCATAGAGCTTAGGCGGTCTAGGCTAGTAAAGACCTAAATTAGGGTCTCGTGGTGGTTTTTCTCAACCAAGACCTAAAATTCTTGCCATTACCCCCAATTCGCATAAGTATTTACTTCTTTTCAGATGGTCAAGGCCGAGGAATGTAGTTTATACAATATAATAACATAACAATTTAGTAAATTTATTAATCATACAACAACTTTCATAAGCATATAATTAACATACCGAAAAGTTTGTCCCATAACACTTCCTTAAAATGAGCTACTTTTGTCGCCACGCCAATCCTTGGTCAATAAAGATGATAGATAACTCTCCCGATCGCAGCCCCAAGGTAGAAGGACAACTTCTCACTCTTTTTCCTATCGGTTCCCATACCATTGAATGATAACCGCAATGACATATGATTTAATTAGGTTCAACGATCAATCAATATAATTACAATTTCAACTGCTCAATTGTAATAAAATTACTCAAGTGTTTTTCCTTGTTACGAAGCTCTTTCAAAGGTTCCATCGCGACTATACCCCCTCGCTAGCTTCTCCCTAGAGCATGCTAGTGGTGGAGCATCGCTGTCACCCCCCCGAGTCATTCGCGGTGTTTGTCGATCATGTGCGCTTATTTTCATGATACTTCCATCATAATTTATCATGATAATCTCCATCATCTTTATCATCTCCATCATCTCCGAGATAGGGCAAATAAAAACATGATCCCAGAAAGTATAAGAAACAACATTTAATAAACAAAAAGAAACAACATTTAATAAATAAAAAGAAACAATATTCAATAAAGTAGAAGAAACAACATTAAATAAAGTGTACATTTTTTTTTTTTTTTTTTTTTTTTTTTCGCTTTTATGGTTGACTTTTCTCGCTCATGACCATAAATGTTAATAAGATCCAGATGCATATTCATTCTCATCTCTAATTATTCTCATGGCACGGCGTGGATTTGGAAGAGGGATCATCGAAGGAGGGAAGTTCTGAAAGATGAAGTTTGTGTCAAAATCTTCATCGGATGTGGTCGCTTAACTGCAACTATTGTTAAATTTGTTTGATGTAATCTCAATGGACCATTTCTTATTAACCGGCTTCGACATAGAAAAATTTGTTGACCTTGACCGCCATTATGTATGGGCATCTCAGATCCCACACTCTTCAAATCAACGCCAGACGTAACCCGTATCCTTTCAACTTGGACCCCGTTAGGATCCTCACCCAACTACATTTGAAGATTATTGCAAGTGAACAACATAATGGTGTTCCAAACGTCGACAACTTGTCCAAAGTAAAGTAGTAATCGATCGATCCCTCGGTATTGTAGTAATGGACACCCCCACTATTCTCGCATTGTACTTGTAAGTCAGATCTCCGATAAAAATGTATCCATGAATAATATAACACTTATGAATACATTATGTTCATCAAGCATTCTCGATAACCACTTAATTTTTTTCTTCAATCGATTCTTTTTATTCCAGGATACAACATATTTGCTAAGCATAAACATTGAACTAGTCAACAAACGTGAGATTGTGCTTCCAACTTCAATCCATGATCTATCTATGGTGGAAATGTTTCAGCAAGTTCTTGCATGCGCAATAGTTGGTCAGTCGAAGATCACGACTGCATTAAGTACGCACAAGTGTATCCGTGTTAGTTCCTCCATACTAACACTTTCAAAGTTGACTAATTTTAATGCCTCACCATCCATCCTATTGGTGTACCGCAATTGAAGTCAAATTGCATCGACATTTGAATATATTCGCATCAAGACTGAACGCTTCTTCTACTAAATAAAGATTCCGCAATGCATCCCAATCGCCCGATATATTCATCACATATCCTTTTGAGCACTTTATATATATCTACACCACATCCATCCGTCCAGAGAGGTCCGGTACCCCAAATGAAATGTAATTCTCTTTATATCTTCAGATAAAAAAATAAAATTGTATTTTATTATGTATAATTAGAGAAAAAATACCAAATGTATCCCCAAATTTCAAATTCACTTTAAATATATCCCCTAATCTCAACCCGGATCCGCCATCGCATCCATCGACATGAGCAGTGACCATTACCATCTTATATCGTAAAACCAAAATGAATGATTAGTGAACTATTATATCAAAACGTACAGTGAAATACATTTCAAGCCTGCTGAAGGTTCCTCAACTGTCAATGGCTCTCGAAAAAAGTAATTTCTAGATCTATGACCTGTTACTCATTGTTTTGAAGAACCAACATAACTTTGTTATGGTTATGCACATTTTCGTGACAAGATGGAAATTATCAGAAACGCAAGAAAGTTCCATGAGCGACATGATAAATTCATGCTAGATTCTTTATCTATCACCCCACACCATCATCCGATACAAGTCTCTCAGATGTTTGATTCCATAACCCTCCGGCATTTCACATCCTTTGTAGTTCAAGTAACACTTTTTCTCATTGTTGGACAAGGCTGCAGCAAAGAGGAGGTAAGAATGGTGCCTGGCCTTTCTCAGGTATAAAAGTTTTAGTTTCATTTTATTCCTCATATCAATCATATTCATTCTCGCATTGTAATCATCCTTGAACTTCTTATTAGCTAACATAGTATTGATCAAGCCGCACAAACGCTTCTTCCTCAACGCATTAGATCAATGGTGTTGTTAATATACAACTCTTTTCATCAGCAGGTAATTGAAAGAAAATTGATTCTTCTTCCAACCGCTAGTGGGGGACACTTGATTGGTGTCAAAATTGCTCAGATTTATGTGATTTTCATACTCAATTTGATAGGAATCCATGCTTTTATTGCACTAATTTCACCCATTTGACCCAAATGTGGAGAAAGGTTGTGTTTTTGCTTTTTTTGTAGAAATGAAAGTAAAAAAAGAGCTAGAATGATTAAATAAACTGCTCTAATATAGAAGGATGTAGAAGAAGAGAGTTGAAACATGTGAAATATCTTGAAATTAGGGTTTCAACGCAAAGAACCAAGTCAATCGGAGTTCGGAGCTCGTTACGGGCTAAACAAAAATGTCGCAATTGTTGCACTCTAGATTGCCGAGTCGAGCCGGGTAGCCTGAGTAGATCCAATGTGTGCTCGGCATTTTGAGCATTTTGAGGCTGTGAGGTTGGGGAAAATTATGCATTAGCCGACTGAGCAACCTTGCTCGGTCGAGTCAGCCGAATAGCAAAAAATGCTGAAGAGATATTATGGCCAACACCGAGCAACCTCAAGGCTCGAGTCCTAGAAATAAAAATAGAGATGCCGCTAAAAAGCCCTAGGGACACGTGCCGAGGAATCAAAAGCATATAAAAGGTCATGAGTTCGCTTTTGAATATTCAACAACAATAGGAGTGAAGTGGAAGAGAGCAAAAGAAATAATCAAGCCAGAGTGAACTAATAATTTTTCGTTTTTTTCAATTTTCAGGCTTCCATAAAAGTATAGATTCTCATAATAGCATAGATATAGTTGCAATTTCAGTTTTGCCAATATATCATGGAGTATTTATGGATTTTTATGGTTTGGAGCTTGAATCTTAAGAGTAAGGTGTTTATTTGTTTTTACTTTGTTTTTTATATCCATTTTCATAATGGGTTTCTTGTTTTATTAGCATATTAGCCATGGGTATTGCTTTGAGTTAACCACGTGGGCTAAGGTCCTTTTGTGTTTGGGTGTTGTGAATTGGGTTGATGATTGATTAATTACTTGTTAAATTGCGGATTATCTCTATTGATGGTCAGTTTTGAACGATGGGTTGTTTAATGATCAAATGTGGTTTTGGCTTATTAAATTTTTGTTCGCTTTGTTCTTAGTTTATTGCAACGAGAGTTAAAAAAACGGGGGTAGACGACAGTATTGGTGTGGATTCCCGATTTTGAGTCAATTCACATCTTATTGCAACGAGAGTTGCAGGATCGCTAGAATTCCTTTAGTTCACATTGGATTCACTAGTTAGCACTAGTTTTTGGAAATGAAGATATTAATGTGAATGATCTTTATGTTCAAGGGGAACACAAGTGGTGTGTGGAGTAGAAGTTAGTTAGAGGACCATTCTTTGCAATTACCCGGATGAGAAAGAGTGAATTCGGCCCCATCTTAGGAGTTTAATGAAACCGATCCCAAAGCCATACAAGTACTAAGTGATGGTTAATGAATTGTATCGCTCTAGTGAAAGAACTGGGCATGTAGATAACCACCAGGCAATAGTTAATCTAACATCATCCGAGGATCAACACCAATACCTCTTTTACTATGTAAACACAAAAACAATTTAATCTAGTTTACTTGTTTGCTTACTAGTTTATTGTTTGTTACTTTTTTTACTTAGTTGATTGTTGTTTGTTTTAAGTTTTCAAATCATTTCACACTATAATCATGAAACAACACATAGCAATCGGGCTATATTCACCATCCTAGTCTCGTGGGGTCGATATTTAACCGGCACAAAAATGATCCTCTTATACTTGAGAGGTTAGTGTGTTGCAAAACACGTATCAATTTTTTCGCACCGCCGTCGATCGGGTCACATTGAGTATAACTAGTCGTTCGCTGAACGTGATTACTAAAGGTTTTTTTTTTGGAAATAACATTGCTAATAGTTGGATTGGAGATTTCCAGGGTGTTTGTTGATTCTCTAAAGCGTAGATGATCACAAGATCAAGTGGGATTGAACCATACACATTGATCTTGAGGATTGAAGCCACCATTTAGGGAGAAGAAACTAAGACCTGAATCAAGATTAAATTAAACAAAGAGCAATGGGCTAAAATCAAACAATTGGATGAATTTGGAAGGGTGACAATGGAGATCGCCCAATGTGGAATATTTAAAACCTCAAGTGCAAAGGCACTATGATGGCATAGCCCGTCCGGGCGAAAGACTAATAACTTTGAAATCAAAGTTTAATTCTCATTCAAATGCTCCAAAAACAAATATTTGGTGGAGGGAAGAATGAGGATCCAAATCGCATATCGCCAATTCTGGAGTACGCGGACACCGTCAAGGATCAATGGGGGTCACGGATGACGCTGAGAGCTTTAACTTTTACCTTCACCTTGAGGACAAGGCAAAAGATTGATAGTCTTTACCCTCGATAGTCTTCGCTCGTGGGACATATTATGCCAAAAGTTCTTGATGAAGTTCTTTCCACCCGCAACGACACTTCAATGCAAGAGAGGATCACCCAATTTAGACAAAGAGGTGAGAACTTATGAAGCTTGGGGAGAGATATAATGCCATGTTAAGGAGATGCCCGCAACACAATTCTCACAAACGATAAAGTGGTGAGCTTATTTCTACTATGGTTCGAACGACGAGGAAGAATGTTCATCGATTCATCATCCTGGTGGATCGATTTTGACAAGACCGTAAGGAAGGGGTTGATATTGATTGATCGGATTGTCAACAACACCTTCACTTGGCCGTCTAATGTCCAAAAAGATTCCTAAATGGATAGTGGTCCAAACAACGCCGATGGCGAAGCAATGAGATTTTTAATGAACAAGGTTGATTCGTTAATGGAAAGCCAAAGGAGAGGAATATCGAGGGAATATGGAGTGCCATTGAATGCTAACTGTTGAGGAAGTTAATCATATGGGAAGGGGGGAATTATCAAGGAAAACTACCAAGGAATCAACAATTCCAAGGTAACTACCACCAAACCCAACCAAAAACATCCAAAACCAACCTTCACACCTTACCAAAATCACAACCAAAACTTCCCAAAACCAATCCCTCCAACTACCAAAACCCATACTAAAACAACCATTCACAAAACTTCAAACCAAAACAATCCATCGTCAAACTTCCAAGGCCAAAACAACCAAAATCAATCATCTAGCCAAAAACCAAGGTCAAAACCAAAACCAAAAACACTCAATCCTTCCCACACAATACCTTTTGATAACTAAACCTCCGTGAACATGAAAAATTTTCATATTTAACCCAAGGTCATGCCCCACTCTAATCACCGGGATTTGGATCCCGAGCCTCGTGGCCCAAACAATGAAGGAAGACCTACTTTGAGGATAGTTTGCTTATTTTCATCAATCTTTCAAACCAACAAACTCAAAAGTCGAATCAACGGCTTGATAAGATTGAAGAAGAGTTGAAGAATCTTGGAAATATTCCAAATGCTATTACATCTCTCTCTACCAATTGAAGAATTTGGAATTCTAACCAGGTCAAGTGGCATCCTTTACCAAGGAAGGACAAGGAAAGTTTCCTCCACGACGGGAGAGGTGGAATCCTAGAGAACATTTTAAGGTCGGGGAGTTGAGAAGGGCACGAGGTATGATGGGCCGAGCATGCCTTTTGGAGAATGATTAGGAGAAAAAGAAGAGGTTGAAAGAATCTAAAAAGAAGAGGAGATTGTTGTTGAAATATATTTGTGTTGGAGGAGGAAGGGTTAAAGAGAAGAGGGTTCAAATGGAAGAAGGCTAAAAAATTGAAGGAGAAAACGAGACAGACGGCTTATTTTTTTCTTTTCCCTATCCTTTATTTTTTTTTCATTTTTCTCAACCATTTCACATTGACAACTCCAAAGGATTTTTTTTTTTCATTTTTTTCAACCATTTTTGACTAAATTTTATAAAAAATTAATTTTATATGTATATTGAAAAATCAAAATAACATTTTATTTATGTATGTTGAAATGTTAGAATTAGTTACAAAGTGAAATTCTTCTCTATTTGTTTAAATATATTTCATTCATTATTTACCAACCAAATGATACTCATTCTTCCAAAATATTAGAGCTAATACACAATTTAGGATTTACTATGAGACCTGTTTCATACAAAGGCATCTTAATTAAAGAAATGGTAAAATTCATGGGTAAATCAATAGGTCCTGCCAGACTTGTGTTTTGTTCCCATTACAAAAAGCTATGTTTAAGTGTGAAAAATGGCTCAAGCAAAATGGTAAAATGGGTAAATCAATGTATCAAAGGAAGGCTCAAGATCGGACGACTTCATTAGGTGGGATTTATTTGGCCAAGGACTCATCAAACTAAAAAATGGCCTCCAATCATCTTTAACACCTTCCCAAAAACATGATCTCAAACAAGACAAAGGGCAAGTTCTAGCATGCATTTTGAACCAACGATCCACTCAGAAAAGAAATAAAATCACAATACGTAATGATTCAAATGACTCAAGTTCTAAGATCAAGATTAGGGAATAGTCACACTATCCCTAGTCTATCAATTTCAACTCATGTAATCAAGTAAAGGTAATCCTCCAACAAGTAACCACCTCATCACATCAAACACTACCAATCATCCACAAACGCCCCAACATCACATACAAAAGCATCCATTATAATACCAATATCCATGAACAAATATACCACCAAGTCATCCAAGAATATAGCACAAGAGCAAACCAACAACAACAACATAAAGCATAAGTGCATTAGGTAAGTGAATTTGTGAAAATCTAATATCCCCCCAAACTTTTTCTATTGCTATGCAATTAAAGTTTGGAAAAATAAAAACAAAGAGTATGACCAAGACCATGACCATTAAGCCTAAGCTAACCACATTTCAACAAATAAGCTCATCTACATTCATCTTCAACTAGCAAGTACACCAACAAACAAGAGCCCAACACGGCAAAAATCATATACAAGTATTTTCACCATTAAGCTCAAACCTTAAAGCCTCGAGAATCCACCAAGCCTCTAACACAATTTAATTACTATCACCCAAAAAACAACACTATACAAAACACTATTAAACTTAACACACAAACACAAAAAAGTGGTAAAAATGGTTGTTTCCCATTGAGTCGCTTAGGTTTAACATCCTTGTTTGGATGAGAAGTCGCCTCAACTTTATTCAAGAAAATCGACACCAACGATCCCAACTTGGGATGAGAAAGGTAAGGTTTGACCTCGATGACCATCGACCATGAAGGGTCACCCTTTTCATTCTTCAACTCCATATCCAATTGGGAACACTTTGGCAACCTCAAACGGTCCACTCAAACGAGATTTCAACTTCTTGGGAAAAGAGTTTCAACCCAGAATTGAAAAGAAACACCTTATCTCCAACTTTGAACTCCTTCTTGTTGATCCTTTTGGTCGTAAGCAACACTTAGTCTTTTTCCTTGAAAAATTCGTGAGCTCTCATAAGCATTCTCACGAACCTTTCCAACTCAAATGTTGAAGCAATCGATTCTCCCCACCTTATCGCCATCCATGTTCAATTGTTTGGGCGTCAACAGTGCTTTGTGGTCTAGTTTCACCGAGAGATGGGCACGACTTACCAAAGAAAAGTTGCACGATATGTTCAATAGAGTTTTTGTAAGCCGCTTAAGATCATCCACAAGGCATCAACTAGGCTTAATCCGTATCTTTCCTATTTGAGTTCACCGCCTTCTCAAGACGCGGCTTGATTCGAATTTGAAACCTCAGCGATCCATTTGTTTGTGGGTGATATCACGGTGGCGACCTTGTGCTTGATCCCTTACTTCCCAAACAATCCTTTCCATAGCTCTATTAACAAAAGGGGTCCTCCATCGCTTATTGGACTTTGTCGTAAAATGCTATATTTCACCAGCGTTACCCCACAAGAAATGGGATCACCCAGAAGAAGCGGTAAGTATTTGACCAAAGAAGATCGAATCAGTTTAAGTTTTGCATAAATAAATCCCTGTAAAATCTTTGTTCAGAACTAATATGGATGTGATTTATAATTCTGTTTCCCTTTACTATGAATTAATCTAAAAAGATAACAACTATAATTCTAACCCGGATGAAGTCGATATTAGAAAGTCGCTTTTGGGCCAGAATCCCTACGATACTTTCGGAATTGGTTTGGCGATGGGGATTATCGTGGTGTACAAAAGAGTAATCCTAAGTGTCTTGAAACTAGGCAATCAACTTCCTAATCCAAGACTAAATCAGTGCAGAAAAGCTTCGGTTTTTATTCCCCGACTACTCAACTAATACCTTCTTTACCTCACATACCAAATAACCAAGTTATTAAGATTGTGGTTAATTACTATTGCCCTTATTCAAGTTGGGTGATGCGATTGCCCTCCTAAATGAACCGGGTATATTACCAACCCCTTCACAAACCCTCTCAAGCCTATTTTGTTGGAAAAAAGTGATTCGTCGTCCTCTCTTTAACAACTTTCGTGACTTCAACTCAATGGTTTTTATTGATTAGTTATTCAAATTAGCAAATCAAGAAGATTATCTGATTTACACCTTGAATCATCCTAATTGCATAACCAATTCACAATTTCTATGTGATAATCCTATCCAAAGCAATCAAAGGTTTAGCCTACCAACATGATATTCAACTCACAACAATCAACAATTCAATAGAAATTATCATACTCTAATCATCAAAACAAATCAACAATGGATAATCAATTGATTAAAGTATCAAAATAAGATTGGATAGAAATTAAATAAACCCTAAAGTTGTTACTTCGAAAAGTAAAACCGAGAATTTAATAAATCAAAATCGTGAAATTCCAGAAAGTAACCCGGTAAAGTTGTGAATCTAATCGTGTTTCTCATTGGATGAATTATCCTTTCTCCTAGAACCTTAGAATGCTTTTTTCCTTTTTTTTTTTTTTTATCTAATTTTTCTCCCTTCCAGTTAGAGGTCCTTTCTTATTTTTCCCGCCCGCTTTATCGCTACGCCATCGCATCACCGATCATAACACCTCGTCGAGCATTCACCGCTCGACCTAACTAGTCCGAGCCACTCTTATCTGATGGACTCATTTTCGCCGAAAGCCTTCCTTTGGTCGAATGGGTTTAGCCTCGACCACACCGACGAAGCGCCTCCCGCCTATTTTCCGCCTGGCGATCAGATTGGTCCCAGCTCTGTGGTGCTCTACCTCATTCTTCATCACCTTTTCTCACTCCAACTAATGTTTTCAGATTTCTTTTCATATCTTTCAACCGGAGTCCGATTCATGCAATCAAGTCTCACGGCCCATTTTCAAATTTCTTTTCCGTTATACAAAACCAAAGAAGCAAATTAGTGATTTTATATGCATTATGCTCAATCACCACAAGAATATCAATAAAAACACTCAAAACATGGCCAAAACTCACCCGAACTCACACTAATTCTACCTCTAATCACTTATCATACTTCAGCATCCAATCGTGAACACATTCTTCGAGGAATTGAATCAAGGGCTTACATCATTGAGCTTGGTAGGAATGACCTCAACCCATTTTGACACGTGAATCCACCCCACAATATATATAGAGTCCAAATGAAGAAACGGTCCCATGAAATCAATCCCCAAACATCAAAAATCTCTACCCAAGAAGATGTTCAAAGGCATTTCATCTCTCTTGGCAGTGATGGTCCCCATCCTTTTGCATCGATCACATCTTTGAACAAACTCTTGGCTATCTTTTGAAGATCAGAGTCAAGCCCAATTGGAGAACTTTCATTCCTGCTGATGTCCAAAATGGCCTCATGGGCAAAAGAGACAATTAGTTAAGATCTCATCAACTCTCTTCTTTTGGAACACATCTTCTCATGATCGAAGTCTTGACCTCTTATATAACATCGGATCATCCCAAATGAAACTCTTCACATCTTTGAGAAATTTCTTTTTGGCAGGTGAAGGTATTTATTGGGAAGCTTTCCACAAGGCAAGTAGTTGGCAAAAGTCGGCAAGATACCATGGCTCTTGCACCTCAATTCTCATTCTGAAATATTCTCAACTTCTTCAAAGAACTCCTCCAACTTTTAAAAGCTTCTCATATCCCGAATTCTTCCCTTCACCTCAGTTTCTTCTTCTACAAAGTCTTGGTCGCTTTCTAGCCTCGAAGATGATCGGTTATCACATTTTCGGTCCCCTTCTTGTCCCGAATCTCTATATCAAAAACTTGAAGGAGGAGCACCCATCGGATCAACCTTGGCTTTGCATCTTTCTTTTCCATATATATACCAATTGTCGTGATGGTCTGTGGTATGTTAGTTTTCCCCAAGATATAGGGGGCGTAAACTTATCAAACGATAGACGGCCGTCAGCCTTTTCTCCATTGTGGTGTAATTGGCTTGGTAAAGGTTGAAGTTTTCACATAATAGATAGCAATTTAAATTTTTTTCTCCCGGATTTTCCCAAGTACCACCCCCATTGCACAATCGCTTGATCGACAAGAGAACGAAATGGTTCCTCCCAATTCGAGTCACCAAAATCGGAGAGGCTATAAGTCTTCCTTCAATGCTAAGAAAACTTCAAGAATAATCATTAGTGAACACAAATGAGACATCCTTTTCAAGTAGATGAAGAGGGCTTTGAGAGTTTGGAAAAAATCTTTTATAAACCTTCTATAGAAACCGCATGTCCCAAGAAAGGAACGACGCCTTTTTTCATTGAAAGGTGGAGGAAGTTTCTCGATGCTACCACTTTTTGCTCCTCGATCTACCAGAAGTCTTCTTTGAAGAAACATGACCAAGTACTATCCCGTAACCGCAAAGAAAACGACATTTTTCCCAATTATGACAAGGTTATCTCGCACCTTGTTAGCACGGTATTCAAGGTTAAAGAGACAAAATATCAAATGATTCACCAAACACGTAAAAATCATCCATAAACACTTCCATCACATTTTCAATCAAACCATGGAAGATGCACATCGATCTTTGATTCGAACGAGTCGAGCATTGCACAACCCAAAGGGCATTGCCTCCAAGCATAATAATGCTCCATAAGAACAAGTAGAATGTCATTTTTCTTGGTCCTCCCAATCATGATTTGATTATAACCGAGTACCCATCAAAAAGAATAGAAATCAAACCCCAAGCCTATCTAGCATTTGTCCATGAAGCAAGGGAAAGGATCTTCAGATGTAGCTTTGTTCAATTCCCTATAATCTACACACACTCTCCACCCTTAGCTACCCGTAGCTATCACTCCATCATTATCGGGTTTTGATAACCGGCTATATTCCACCTTTTTAGAAAACCACGGAGTGGTGACACCCATGGACTATCCGAAATTGCAAATCATACCCAGATCAAGAAATTTTAAAAACCTCCTTTCCTAATCATCTCTTCTCTTTGTACGATAAGGTTCACCCTCCTTGGTGTTGGACAATTGGTTTACTCCTCTCCTCTACTCTTATTCTATGCATGCATATGAGGGGGTTAATTTCTCGATATCCTCAATTGTCCCCCAATTGCGGACTCAGGCTACTACGGTAAACACCCCCAATAATAATTTGTCTAACTCACACTAATTGAGAGAAAGAAACGACACGGAAATTTTTCACCATCCTCAGATAGGCATACGTTGTGAGATAATTCCTGCAATGGTTTTAACCCGGTTTTTCTTTCTTGCTTTTTCCACCCCTTCCAACCTGCCTTTAATGACAAGCTTGAGACCTTTTTTCCTTCCCCCACACTTCATTGACTTGATCCACTTGCCACCATCTGCAATCCTCCTCCTCAATAGAGCTTTTCATCGTTTTCAAAGAGTCAAGATTGTAGTATCCATTGGCAAAGTTAGGGTCAAAGGATTTTTCAAATTCTGCTTGAACACTATTTTCACCGACGCCAATCGCTTTGCACCTCCTTCAAATGTATGCTCATGGCTTTGTAGGAGTAAAAATGAGCTCCTCATCATCGAAGCTTTCCACAGCTCACCTTTATTTATATATATCCACCACCGCCTCTTGCGTAGCTTAGAAACGGTGGTTCACCAAGATCAAGGGAATTTCAATCGCCCTCTTCCATCTCTAAGACCACAAAGGCCCAACAATAATGCGAAATACAAATTTATCAATTTCACGGAAAGTACATCTTCCACAATACCATCCCCGTAGGGTCAAAGTGGAACGATCAACCAATTGTAATGTCATAGGACGTTGGGGACGAAAGCAACACTTTAAGTTTGGGGGGTTGATTGGAGTCGAATTGCTCGTATTTATGTGATTTTCATACTCAATTTGATAGAATCCATGCTTTTATTGCACTAATTTCACCAATTTGACCTAAAAATGAGAAAGATTGTTTTTGCTTTTTGTGTAGGAAATGAGTAAAAATAAGCTAGAATGATTAAATAAACTGCACTGATCTATAAGGATGTGTAGAAGAAGATTTTTTGAACCATGTGAAAGAGCTGAAATGAGGATTGCAACGCAAAAAGAACCAAGTCAATGGGAGTTCTAGGCTCGAAAGAATGGGCTAAACAAAATATCGCTAATGTTGGTTCTACACTCGACTCGAGCTAGATACTCTGAGTCGAACTTTCAAGTCGATCCAATGTGCTCTCATTTTGAGCACAGTAGGTTGGGGAAAAATTATGGCCAGCTCGACCGAGCAACCCGGGCTCGAGTCGAAATCTTTGAATAGCAAAAAACGAGAACGATTATGTATTTCGACTGAAGCAACTTGGCTCGCCGAGTCGAAATAAGCCCAAAAATGAGATGCCGCTAAAAGCCCTAGGGACGTGTGTTAGAGGAATTAAAAAGCATATAAAAGGCCATGAGTTCGCTTTTGTAATATTCAACAATAGGGAGTGAAGTGGAAGAGAGCAAGTAATACCGCTAGAGTCGAACTAATACGCTTGCTTTTCAATTTTGCTTCCATAGATAGCAGCATAGATTCTCATATAGAATAGCATAGATATAGTTGCAATTTCGGTTTTAAGCAAGATATCATGGAGTATTGATGGATTTTTGTATGGTTTGGAGCTTGAATCTTAAGAGTAAGGTGTTTATTTGTTTTTTTTCTTTTATTGCTTTTTTTCATACGAAGTTTTTGTTTGTTAGCATACAAATGGCGCGTATTGCTTGTAGCACCATGGGCTGGGGTCATTTTGTGTTTGGGTAAGTTGAATTCGGTTGATGATGGATTAATTACTTGTTAATGGTGGATTATCTCTATTGATGGTTGTCTTTTTGAATGACGGTTGTTTAATGATCAAATTCGTGCTGGTCGACTATTGGGGCTTGTTCATTTTGTCTAGTTTATTGCAAATTCAGAGTTGAGTAAAATGGGGGTAGACTTGATATGTATTGATGTGATTCCCATTTTGAGCTCAATTCACATCCTATTGCAGAACGGAGAGTTGGGTAGATCGGTAGAATTTCTTTAGTTCACATCGATTCACTAATTACCCCACTGTTGAAAAACGGCATATTAATGTGAATGATCTCTATGCTTCAAGGGAACAACATATGAGAAGTTAGTTAGTTAGAGGACCATTCCTTTGCAATTACCCGGTGAGAAATAGTGAATTCGGCTCGATCTAGGAGTTTAATGAAAACCACATTTATCGAGGTCCGACATACCCTTTTCGAAATAAGATACAATCACCGACAAGCATGAATTTTCGATGCGTTAACTCAATGGACTTGAGTATTTGTTTAGCATCATATGCTCTAGAGGCGTGACATTTCCATCGTGCAATGTATTAACCAACTTCTTCCAAAGATATTTGTGAAGCACGATCAAACAACTCGCGAGCCGCTTAAAGGAACAATATCAACACAAATTTAGCTTTTGTTGCCTTCTACACCAGGCCAAAGGGGTAATCCAGCGAATCCCTTAACTTATCCTCGACATATATGGGTGATCTCAAGCAGATAATCGTCATCCCCACCGATGCATCAATAGTCAACACCCTAAACTATCCGCATCCACCGTATTTCTTCAAACCCAAAGTCATTCCTAGGTTGCTTGAGCTACATCCATATCTTTCTATCACCATGAGATGTCCGGGTTAAGATATATTATCAATACCGTGAAATCGTTGGTCGAACAAACTTTTGCTCACTCACCGCTTTTCCCATTCATTATTTCCAACACGCACGGAATGTACCATGGTCGGTGCGATGTCTAATTGCATGATTACAAATTCTTCCACCCCATTCCTATATCCTAAATAACTGCTCGCCGAACCCACTTTCGATCCATGTAGAAGTTCCAGAGATGCCTTAAGAAAGATAATACAAGTGTTTCTCAAGACAATGAATCCTAATGTATTAAAACCTAAAAGTATTCCAATCCTAATGAGCAAAAACAATCATTTTTTTATTGAAGGCTATTTCATAACAAAACAAATTATGCCTAACCACACTTAATCTACATTCATTTTAATTTTCTAATTTTGAGATAATACATTGATATACACCAAATTTTTAAGTTTATATCCTTTATGAATTGGTAAAATAATTGAATATCCACAAAATCACCTTCGAATTAGATCAAGTCAAGATTAACCAAGTCAATAAAAAGGGTATAACTTGATTACTACTTCAAAATCTTAATCAACTCACAACACTTTGTGTGAATTTGGTTTCCATGAAATCCTTCCAATTTTTGAAACATACACAAAAATGTGAGTCTTGCAAAAACTTCCGTATAGAATGTCGGGAGCACCTAAGGTTTTTATATTGCATGTACCTAAGGTTTTGTTTGCTTCTCAAGACAATGTATCCTAATGTACCATCAATCATCTAAAACAACACACTATCCATTCCAAATCATTAAATCAATAACCAAATATATCCTAATATTAATCTTAATTTATGCTTTTTAAATCCTCACACAAGATATATATCAAACACCTTAAGGCATCAATTGTTCATCTCTAAATTAGTACAAAAAATCACCAACCAACTCAAAAATATATCTCAATCCTAATTTATGCTTAAATCCACACACATGCATTTAATCAAACACTTGGAGTGCATCATGAAGTTCATCTCTAAATTAACATAAAAAAAAAAATCACCAACAATTCTAACACTAACATTAGGATAGAAATGCAATTCAATCAAAAATTTCTCATGTCAAAAAATTAAATTCCTTATTTCTCCCTATTGGCATTTCCATTTATAAAATCCCAAACCAAATTTCAAGCAAATATTCTATAAACTAAATTTCAAGTAAATATTCTATAAACCAAATTTATTTTCTCTACTAAGTGCAAAAATATTCTCTATTCAAGCAAATTTCATAAACCAAATTTCTAACATATATATACATATACACATATATATATATATATATAGAGTATATATATATATATATACTAACATATATATATAAAAGAAAAAATTACCCATGAGGCAGAGTAAGGTGACGGCGGAGGCGGGGTGGGAGGACGACAAAGAAGGGCAAAATGGGGTCGGAGGTGGAGGGCGACTTGAGCGAAAGGGTGAAGAAATAGAATGAGCTACGGGGCGAGCAGTTTATGAGAGAATGACGTGCCAAGAGGAGATGAGCGACATTTACTTATTTACGACGGTATTTAGAACTGTAGAGAATATGCACATGGAAATGGCAAGCAGAGGGGAGTATTAGCGGAGCAGAGGAGAGATGAAATGGTCATTGAGAGGGGGTTAATTGAAATAGGGAGTTTGATATTGACAAACGGGTTCGGCTTCAAATCCGTCTGGAAGCTGGATGGACATGGCCAAACCGAAACCGTTTGGGCGGAGTCGGTCCAAAAAATCGCTTTCTAAGTTTTTTTTTTTTTCTTGGACAAACATTTTAAAACCGCATATATATTTTTAAAAATTAAAACGCGCCCAAGCCAGATTTTGGAGAGTTGTTTGAAAAAAATGTGGGTCCAAGTGGAGTCTGCAAGCTTAAATGTGTAGTAGTGCATAGATGGACGATGAAAGGGAAGTAGACTTAAAACTCATTTGAAATAAAATCACTCTTTGAAGGTAATTGCTCAATGTTGGCGGTTCTTTGGGATCATTTACGCATCAACCAAAAATCAATCTTCGCGGAAGGAATGATCTTGATCTCGGGACCAAGACTTGAAGTATGCCTCTGTGGGTGAAAAAAGGATAAATTTGGGAGACACATTATGTTCCAATGCTTCAGCACGTAGCATGGATAAATGTTTCAATTGACTTCTTAATCACCTCTAAGATAAAAAGGAAAAGTAATGGAAGTGTATAAAGACAAATGTGCAACGTGGGTAATTTGAAAATGAAGGAACACGTTAATCTTGAGGGGACTGTTTTTAGTTGATAAAAATTGTGAATGAATTGAAAATTAGACTATATATGGAACTGATTTTGTTTTAAATATATAGAGTGCTCGAATTACTCATTTAGTGATCGATTTGAGAATCCTAAAAAGGGGCTAAATTGCTAATGTTGCTAATGTCTCATACCACTTAACTTTTAGTTAATAAAAATTTATCGTTACTGTTCAAAAATAAAAATCAGAAGTTATGAATGATGCCACAAAACTACAATTCTCCATCATTCACATCTTTATCTAATAAGACTTTTGTCTATGTAGAAATATAAACTAAAAAATATTAGAATTTATTATGAAGTCCATTTGTTATAGATTCATTTATGTTTGTGGTGCAAATTGAGATCAATCATGTGGTGTAACATGGCTCAATGAAAAATTGACTTCGATTGTGTTTGGTGTGGTCGTGATTGTGTTTGTGGGCGGTCGATTCGTGTGAGTTTGCTCGTGAATTTAGTCAAATATTTAAAATAAGACGTGGTCCTCGATATATCTCGACGCCAAGTGAGACTACAAAGGATGGGTGAGAAGGATTCGAACTTAGCGCATTTGGAAGTTATCATCTAATCATCTATTGAAACTACTTTTCTTGGATCAAAATAACGATCCACTAAATTTATCACCTTATAACTAAGTTTTATGCGACCTCCTGAGTCCATATTCTATCGTTTAAGCCCTTTTTCGCATTCCTATTTATAAATACTGCTCATTATAGTCTTTTATTTTGAAACATCCAATCAATAATATTCATCACTATTCTATATTTTCTAAATTCCCTGAATTTAGGATCTTTGAAGAACATTTGTCTTCCAAATTATCATGTCCCATGTTAATATCTCTAGAATAAAAAGTGTAAAAATATGTCTATAATATTCCCTATACTTTTATCATAGAGTTAATTACAACGACATTATTTTTCTCATCGATTTCAACACATTGAAAATTAATTTATTAAATTTTCCTAAGAAATAGATCTTTATTACTCTTTGCTTCCATAAATTGCAATGATAATAAAACAAAGAATAATAGGTAACCGTGAAATCGGATGAGTATGAACTCTCTTTTTCGAACAAAGTTCATCATGTTATGTATAAGCATAATAATCAAGTAAAAAATATGTTTAATTTTTTAAACACCGACAATACATATACATATAATAATATTATGTATGTATAATAATGATATACTTGAAGAAAAAGAGTTCATGATAAAACTCGTCTTAAGTTCACATATTTATTTTGTTAATAAACAATTCCCTTTGATTTTCATGTGATCAATAATTTTTTTTGTAAAGAAAATAAAATTAATAAATTAATTTGACACATTTTATAAATTTAAATTCTAAAATAAAATGAAAAATTTCACCAACATATTTAACAATTCTCATCACAACAAAATTTAAATAAAATATGTACGAAAAACATGAAACCAATAACGTGCTATGCATATTCAAAAACAAACATTCCGGATTACAAGTCAGCAGTAGAGCATCAGAATTCCTAACATGAGCAGGAATGCGTTGAAAATTAGTTGATGCCACTGAATTTACTTGCTCTAAGGTAAGTCAATGTTGTTCATTGGTATCTGAATTATGGCAAAAACTTGTGTAGATGGATACAAATTAGCACAACTTAATATTCATCTCTTTCAAAACGTTAAAAATATTAATTAATAAAAATAAATTTAATTATGAATTAGGGTTTAAAATATAATTAAAAAAATATACATATTTTACTAAGTAATATAATAAAAATAATATATAATATATAAAAATCCTGATGGGTATATATGATCCCTACCACTATTAACGGGATAAATCCTCCCCATCCCCGCACCACGGATGAGGTGAATTATTCTCCGCCCCGTGTGTCAGCGTAGAAGAGAGTTAAGAACGGCTTGTTCCGATCAATAACCACATAATTGAGGCTCATACACTTACATCTAGGTACATCTTCAAACTTTTTTACTACCAACCACAAAGTGCCACTGAGTTGTCTAAATTGCCCTTAATATGCATTTTCCTTCTTCAGCCTACTGACACACACTTGCATCATCACTTTTTCCATTCCTCAAACATATCCCCTTAAAAGGTAAAAAAAATATTAATTATATAAATTGTAAAAAAGTTTAATCAACCACACATTTACATCATCACTTTTTCCTTCATTTTTAATTATAAAAAGTTTAAATTAATTATTTTGCATCGCATATGAATAAAAATTGAGCCCATTTTTCTAGCCTATGTTTTGGGCCCTTCTTTTCTTTTTTAATTTCAAGCCATTGTATTTTTTAAAAAAAAAACAAAAAAAAAATAAAAATAAAATAGCATATCTCAAAAAATGTCCATCTTCCTTTTCTAGATTTTTTTATTTTTTCAACACTTTATTTTATCAATTAATTCATCTTCAGAGTTTTACCTTCCACGGACCCAAAAGAATATATAATGTATAAAGGATAAAATAAAAATTTGGACGGTGAATTTTTAGGCAAGGATTATAATGGTTTTTACACCTATATTTTGTAGTGGATAATTATTATGAATAGTGATTGTAGGGGTAGTTATTAGTATCTTAGAACTGTACTATTATAGTAACTTTTTCGAGAACGAATATAATAGGTTCATATTTATTTTCATAAAAACTTAAATATTTAGATGATATAATATTTTCAATTTAAAATAAATTTAATATCTATTTAAATAAAAATCAACCACGTTTTCAATGTATGTATCCTGTTCTTGGGGCACGTGCCCCCATTTTTTTTTTATTTTATTATAGAAATTATTATTAATTAGTATTATTTTTTTTTCCAAACATGTCTTGTTAGTTTTAACTCTCAATTTCATTTTCAATCTCAACCCCTACCGTAGAGAGATTAATTTATCGGATGGAAGATCAATGGATAAAATATAATTTGATTGTACATGTTAAAGGAGAAGTTTTTGATAGCATTGATAATAATCAATCATATAAATATTTGATTTATAAAATTTCCATGTATCAATTTTAAATAAGACTTAATTATATTTCACTCCGTCTCGAAAGACTTCTCTATAAGAGTTGTTCGTCATTTTTTTAATGAAAGGTTTTTTATTAATATTCAAACGATAAAATAATTTTAAGAAATGTGTTTACAAAGAGATAAAGACTTTTATCATACCAAATTTAAAAATACTTTGATTTCAAATATTAATAAAAACAACTCAATAAAAAACAAAAAGAAAAAGTGAAGGCCTTAAATCTTCCGAATTTTATGATATATATTAAAATATTATTTAAATATATTTTCAGATTTATATTTATTTTTGTTTAGCCAAAGTAAATATTTTGGATGCATGCTAATTAGATTATAAGGAAAAAAGTTTATAAGGCTAAAAAAAAAGTCAGGTTTGTTAGAAGTGAAGGAAACGTGATTTTTTATAACTGTCAATTTCCATGTATCAATTCTTGATGACACAGGTTTGACTCTCCTTAGTGTTAATACTTTAATAATATGGCATATTATTTAAACGTAACTAAATTCCACCACTTCACGTTAATCTTAATACAAATAGAGAAATAGACACTTGACACCACTATCACCCTAACCACATTTGTCGTCGTTGAATAAACTGTCGAATACACATTTTATTTTGGAAATTACTAATTATATATCCCTCAGTTAACTTTTAGGTTAAAGTGCAAGTAAATATTATTAATTAAATTATTAGGTGAGTTAAGTTTAATAAACGTTATAGATACACGTCAGCGTTCTTGAAAATGGCAAAAAAGCGCAAACCAGGGTACAGAGAGAAGAAGAAGAGAGAGAGAGGAGAGAGCATCGAACAGAACAGGAAAGCGCTGAAAAATTCTGCTCTCTCTCTTCGCACTCAACTCTTTCTCTCTCTGCACTTTCTTCACCTCCCACCCCACCACCGCCGCACGCCGTCGGACATTTACACCCAATCGGAATATTCAACGCCGCCTCCCTCTCCGGTAAAAACCTTGGCCCATATATTACCGTCTTACCTCCCGTGGTCCCTGAAATCAAACACGCCTTTTTCGTTCCTGCGAAGCGCTTCGGTAATGGAACACTCATCGCGTCGAACCTCTGGAACCGATTCCCGAAACCCACCGGAAAATTGTGCCCGGCGGAGGGGGGTGGGGGTGGTTCAGATGTTTTTACAGCGAGACGTTGAGGAGTTCGGTGTGAAGGGGAGAATTCGATGAATCCGGAGAGGATTTGATGTCCAATGGGGGGAAAGGTTGGAGGGGTGATTGAAGAGGGAGGATGAAGATCATTGCCCAATTTGAAAATGGGGCTTTTGAGATTGAGAGGGGGGATAAATCGAGAATTGGGGGGAAAAATGGTGGATAGTGAGTTTCTGGATAAATATATGCAGAAGGTGCTGTTCATAGACACGCGATGCGAAGCTGGTCGATTCAATTCAGTTAGTTGATCCCACTGAATTTATTTGCTCTAAGGTACTGCAATGCCGTTTTTTGTATCCAGAGTTTTATCTGGTTATTTTAAGTGTTGAATTTTGTGTTAATGGATTCTGGGTTTGATCTGATTCTTATATTTGAGCTCATTAAATGTGTTTGAGGACCTGATTTAAAGTTAATTAAATCCAAAAAACGGATTCAGATGAATAGTATAAAAGTATTTGCATGAAGAAATTAGAATCTTATATAAAAGGTTTGATTGAGTTTGAGAAGATGCTCCTTGTAATCTGGGAATGGTTCCAAGTCCTTTTTTTATATTTCCATCAAATTTATCTGGATTGTCCTGTAAGCCGAATAATTTTTATTTGATAATCTGATTACATGTTGAAAGATCTGAGTTAAAAAATCTATCTGGTTCACTATATCTCTTCCTGTCTCTCCTTAGTTTAAGATAGAATAGTATATGTAAGAAAAATATGTAGATTAGGAAAGCAGGGGAGGGTGTGTAATCACCCTGATATTGATGTTTGACATGAAATTTTCAACCTGACAAAATTTCTTATTGGGAGTATTTTCATATTCCTTAAAACTAGTAGAAAACTTTCAAATGGTGGATATGGAGCATGAACTTTCATGAAACATTGAGCATATACTTTTTAAAAATTAGGACTTAGGTATATTGTGCCCAAGATATGATAAAATTAACCTCATGCCTTCCCTGTTTGAGGTAAGATAATTATCTCTGCTTGGTTTTCTTTTGTACTAGTTAATTAGATTACTTCCTGGTTCAGTCGTAGTATTCGCAAGGCTCCTTTTGAAATGTGGCCCGTATATACATATAGTGTGATTAATATAGACTTGGGATTGTAAATACAGAGAGTATCCAACTTTTGCTGGATTTTCTCTAGCTTAAAAATTAATTCCACCTGAACTAGATATGATTTCTCTCTATCTTTTTCTGTGATATTGTTAAAGACTTTAACACTTCTAAATAAGTTTAATTTCTGTGGATTGAAGAGCCAACATTTTTCTAAACTTTTGAATATGCAAACTTGTTTCCTACGTTTACAGATTGGTACAGTGCATACGTTAGTCTTCTAGGGTAACTGGGTTGCTCTAATCAATTCCATTTGGGTTTTTGTAGATGGCCACTGTCAGGTATGCTTCCTTCACTCTACTTACACTTTTTATTTGAAAGTGAATTTTTGCCTATTGTTGGATAAGAGCATTAAATAGAAGCAAGAAGAGTAAAGGAGAAATTTGGCCTCGGGGTACCCACAGGTTTGGATATTCTTCTAAAATGTATACT